>CM062814.1:355015050-355615050 GCA_031772625.1 Pinus tabuliformis | reverse complement strand
ATTTACTTCTTTCAAGTTCTTTTCCTTTACAAATTCAGCAAGTAATTAGAAATCACCATTCACACACTTTCACTCATCTCGAACTCACTTTTCACACACTTGAACTCATCTGTCTATAATCATCACTTCATCTTAGGAAGATAAGTTAACCATAAACAACACCCCAAACGACAAAAGCTCTAAGAAAGTTGCTTAAGTACATATAGTACACCTTCACTTCATCAGCTTACGAGCCCTGGGTTGACAATTAATGACATCAATTTAGGAACACTAAATTGACTAAACATTTTGGCGCCGTTGCCGGGGAAGTGAAATTAAGTAGCCATACTTAGATAAAAAAAAAACATAAAAATTTCAAGGAAAGAAGTTAATAACCTATCCAAGTATGCTCTCCTCTTGCACTTTAAAGTGATCTGGAGGATCAGAAAGGAGAAAGTTATTGATTTAGTAGTTTCTTGAGTATGCTCTCTTCTTGCACCTAGAGTGAACTGGAAGATCAGAAAAAGAACTATTAACTTGACTTGAAGAAAAATAATAAAAAAAATGACATGCATAGAGCTAGAGATTCTAGAGGACGGTTTTTAGCTAGAGCTCGAAGTTCAATTTTTACAAGTCCATCTGCTTCAAGGGATAGACAAGAGACACCCCCCTTATCTCCAACCGAAACTCCTAGTCCTGGAATTCCTGGAATTCAAGAGCCAAGAGTTGACTCTCCTACACCTTCTATTGAGTTTGAACCAGGAAGAGACTCTTCTCTTTCTCCTACAGGAAGACCAATTGTAATTGAGGAATTGGAATCATCTGAAGAAGAAGGAGAAATCTCTTCTCATTCACCTTTTGTAGAGGAACCAGAAGATTTTGAAATCCCTAGGAGAATCATCATGGCAGAGGAAGAAGGAGGAGGTAGAGGTAGAGGTAGAGGAGGAGGAGGAAATAACAATAACAATAATGGAGGTAGAGGTCCCATTGGAGGAGGAAATAGAAATGGGGATAATTCATTTGGGTTTCCCATTATTAATGAGGATTCCCGAGCCACTATGAAAAACATATCACCATCTGTCCTCCCTAACTTCCATGGGTTAAGGACTGAGGACCCTGAAACATTCTTATTTGAGTTTGAAGTGGTGTGTCGAACTTATGACTACCTGGATGACTCTCAGAAACTCAAGTTGTTCCCTTCAACACTGAAGGATCAAGCCTTGAAATGGTTCATGGGGTTACTCACTCAATCCATTAGGACTTGGGATGAGATGAAACAGACATTTTTGGATAGGTATTTAGACTATTGCATGCCTACTAATCACAAGGACGAGGTTTTTAAAATGGTACAAAAAGAAGATGAGAGTCTAGAAGATTTACTTGAAAGATTTCAATATAACTTGAAAAGAGCAAAAATGAATACCTTGGATGAAGAGACCTTAAAAGCCCTCTTATTGAAAGCCATTAGGGATGAATGGATAGACATCTTAAACATGATGGGGAAAGGGGATATTTCTCAACTTTCTCTCAATGACATAGCAGAACTTTGTATCCATCTCTCAAGGGGCAAATCAAAAACTCAAAAAGGGCCTAGAGATCCTTCTCTCCTTAGGGCGAATAAATCTGCAACAGGATCAATGAGTAGGGCTGAAATCGGCAGTATGCTTGATGAATTTAAAACTGACATCTTAGGGAGTCTTAGTGAACAACTTGATACCCTTAAGATTCACAATAAACAAAAAGCAGAAGCCGAGGCTTTGGCTATCTTTTGCCCGAAATGTAGAAAGAAACATGCTTTAAGGGAATGTCCCTTAGATGCACACGTTGTAGAAACATGTGTAATTTTCTCAGAAACTCATGAGACCAAGGATTGTCCCTCAATTCCTGGCCTCAAAGCAGTCTTTCAAGAGGATCCAGATACACTTGAATCTCTCTGTTTTATTGCAAGAAGACCTTGGCAAGGACAACAGAATCAAGGGTTTAACAACTCTATGAATTCTCAAACCCAACCAGGTTGGAATCCTTGGCAACAACCTTGGCCTCAACCTCAAAATGCTTTCCAAGCATGGATGCAAAGCATGCAAAATCCTTATGGGAGATTTGCACAATTCTATCAATATCCTCCATCATTTCAGAATCAGCAAGCTCCACAACTTCCAAACCAAGGTCAACAACTATCATTGCCATACCCTCAACAACAACAACCTCCTCCACAAAATCAAAATTCTCAATTAGCACTTCAATCCCAGCAGAAATCTAATCAACTTCCCTCTCAGCCATTACCAAATCCAAATAATAGGAACCCTCAAAATGCTTACATGATGGAAGGTCAACCATTCCCTACCTACATGGTTGTTCCTCTTAATGAAGTACAACTTAGATCAGGTAGAATCCTAGATCAACCTTCCACAAGTGTTCAACAACCAAGCATTTCTGAGGAGGAATCTCTCAAAGTCAATAAAGGTTCTAAAGTATCACTTCAAAACCAAAATATCCAAAAAGAAAAAGAAAAAGAATCAATCTCTACAACTCCCCTAGTTGAGCAACCTACACCTACAGCTACACCTCCCTTTCCTGAAAGATTGCAAATTGATAAAGGGGTGGAAAAGCAGATATGGGTGCCTGACTATAACTTCCTAGATGAATTGAAAAATTTATGTATCAAGATCCCCTTGTTACAAGCCATTAAGGAAATTCCCATTCTAGCGAAGACAATAAAGGAGTTGAGTTTGAAGAAAACAGTAAAAAGAACCAGAGATACTAAAAGGATACATCTAGTTGCAAAAATTGCAGACATAATGATGGGTAAGATTACCATGCAAAAGTATGTAGATCCCGGTAGTCCTATTGTCAAAACTCATATTAATGGGGTTGAAATCCCAAATACTCTGATTGACTTAGGGGTCGCGATCAACATCATGAGTAGACAGACCATGGATCAGTTAAAGCTTCCTAATCTTCTCTTTACACCTACTTTGCTGCAGCTTGCAGATAGATCAATCATTAAACCTGATGGTGTATTGGAAGATATTCCAGTCTCTCTAGATTCTTGGGAGTATCCAGTTGATTTTATGATTTTAACTCCCAAGAACAATCTAGGAGGACATCCTCTTATTTTAGGAAGACCTTGGCTGGCCACAGCTGATGCTTTCATAAGTTGTAGGTCTGGAGACATGTATATATCAGATGGTAATTCCACCAAGAAGTTCAACTTGTATCCCCCAGCAAAAGCTATAACAGAAATAGGAGAAGATGAATGGGTAGAGGATGAAGATACTATACAACCAGTTCTAACCATCTCTGAGATCAGTGAGGATAGTCAAATTCTAAATACATTAGAAAATTTTGAAGTATCTTTAGAATATGACTCTGAACATTTTCAGATAGATGCAGACATTGAATATCTCTCCTCTAGACAAATGTCTCTCTTCTCAATGGAAGAGTTTGGTAGTTCTACAGCTGAAATCCTCCCAGGAAAAACATTAAACATTAACAAAAACTTGGGAAGACCACAACAAGAAGAATTAACTAAACTTTTGCAAAAACATTCCACTGCCTTTGAATGGGAATACACTGACATGAAAGGAATCGATCCTAAGACTTGTATTCATCACATCTACATTGAAGAGAATAGTAGACCTATTAGGCAACCACAAAGGAGGATGAATCCAAACCTTAGGAAAATCGTGAAAGAAGAACTCCAGAAATTGCTCAAGGTAAACTTCATTTACCCCATCTCAGATAGCCAATGGGTTTCTCCCTTGGTTATAGTGCCCAAAAAGAATGGTAAATGGAGAGTTTGCATTGATTATCGAGAATTGAACAAGGCAACCTTAAAGAATCATTTTCCTTTACCTTTTATTGATCAGGTACTAGACACCTTAGCAGGTAAAAAGTATTTCTCATTCTTGGATGGTTTTAGTGGGTACAATCAAATTCAGGTAGCACATGAAGATCAAGCCAAAACCACATTTACTTGTCCTTGGGGAACTTTTGCCTACCGAGTACTCCCTTTTGGATTGTGCAATGCACCTGCTACATTTCAAAGGGCTGTATTAGGAATCTTTTCAGATCTGATTCATGATTGTGTAGAGGTATACATGGACGATTTCACAGTTTATGGTAATACATTTGAAGAAGCTTTGGAAATTTTGGAAAATGTACTGGTAAGATGTAAGGAAACAAATCTTTCTTTAAGTCATGAAAAGTGTTTTATGATGTTTACTGAAGGGATTGTTTTAGGACATCATATTTCAGGAGATGGGATCAAGGTTGATAAATCCAAAGTTGAAGTCATCTCTAAGTTACCTGTTCCAAATTGCCAGAAGGATGTTAGAAGTTTTCTTGGGTTTACTGGGTATTACAGAAGATTTATTGAAAACTTCACTAGGATAGCATCTCCTCTTTTCAAATTGCTTACCAAAGACTGTGAGTTTAAATGGGATCCTGAGTGTCAATCTGCCTTTGAAGCTTTAAAGTCTAGAATATCTGAAGCACCCATCTTAAGGGGGCCAAATTGGAAACTCCCTTTCCACATCTCTACTGATGCTTCAGATACAGCTCTAGGAGCTGTTTTGGGACAAAAGGATTTGATCCCTTATGCCATTTATTACACAAGTAAGAATTTGACTCCTATTGAGTTAAATTATATTGTTACAGAAAAAGAGTTCTTAGCTGTGGTACATGCAATCAACAAGTTTAGACACTACATAACCGGCTATGAAACCTTTGTCCATACTGATCACTCTGCCATAAGATACTTAATGAACAAACCTGTCACTAATGGTAGAGTTACAAGATGGCTTTTACTTTTGCAAGAATTTAACATTACTGTGTTAGATAGACCTGGAAAGCAAAACACAGTAGTTGATTTCTTGTCTAGAATCCAAAACATTAATGAAGATTCTCCAGTAGAAGATAAGTTTCCAGATGAATACTTGTTTGCAGTTACTACCAAGACTCCTTGGTATGCAGATATGGCTAATTATCTTGTTACAGGGAAGCTTCCTCTACACTTATTTCCTAATGAGAAAAGGAAAATCATTCGGGAGAGTTCACATTATTCTTGGATTTCTAATGAATTGTTCAAAACAGGGCCAGATTGTATAATCAGAAGGTGTGTTCGGGAAGATGAAATGCCTGACATCCTTAAGGCATGTCATGATGAACCATGCGGCGGGCACTTTGCGGACAAGAGGACAGCCTATAAGATCCTTTCTTTAGGATATTATTGGCCTTCTCTCTTTAAAGATGCAAAGCAGTATGTTAGAAGGTGCGACAGCTGCCAAAGAGTTGGGAAACCAACTCCTTCAAATGAAATGCCTCTACAGCCTCAGGTATGCATCGAACCCTTTGAGAAATGGGCTCTAGATTTCGTTGGACCAATTAATCCACCATCAAAGCAAAAGAAGTATATACTGGTTTGTACTGATTATGTTACTAAGTGGGTAGAAGCAAAAGCATTACCTTCTGCCACTGAAAATTCAGTTGTTCAATTTCTTTTTGAGGATATTTTCACTCGTTTTGGTGTCCCAAGGGAAATTGTGACAGATCAAGGCAGCCAATTTACATCTAAATTGATGGAGAAGCTGATGGAGGAATATAAGATCAAGCACAGAACATCTACTCCCTACCATCCGCAATCCAATGGTCAAGTGGAATCTACCAATAAAGTTCTTGAAGGCATTATCACCAAGACTGTTCATCTTCATAGAAGAGATTGGGCGGAAAGGCTCCCTGAAGCCTTATGGGCCTATAGAACCACATGGAAGAACACAACAGGACATTCTCCCTATGAACTTGTTTATGGGAAGGAAGTCCTGCTTCCTATTGAGTTCCAAATCAAGACCTTCAAGATGGCAGTCCAATTGGGAATGAGCCTCTCAGAAGCTCAAAAACACAGAATGGACCAGCTAAATGAGCTAGATGAAATAAGACAAGATGCAATTCTAAGGACCGATCTAGTTCAGCACCAAAGATCTAAATGGCATGATCGTCATATCAAAGAAAGAAAGTTTCAGAAAGGAGATTGGGCTCTATTGTTTGATTCAAAATTCAAAGACTTCAAAGGAAAGTTTCAAACTCATTGGCTTGGGCCATATGAGATTGATGAAGTCTTTAGCAATGGAGCAGTTCGAGTAAAAACTATTGATGAATTTCATACTCCTCTTATTGTGAATGGCCACCGCTTGAAAATCTATGAGAAGCCATTCTCAAAAGAAGAGTTTGTCAAATTGTTCAAAGAAGATTCTGCAATCAGGTTGGTGGAGAAGGATTCTTCTCCTCCATCAGCCTAATCTTTGGTTTTTGAAAAAAAAAAAGAAAAAAAAAAAGAAAAAAAAAAAAAAAAGAAAAAAAAGAAAGAAAAAAGAATAAATGTATGAGCCTGAAAACCAATCTCTGATTGGCAGTCTCATACAGAAAACCTGAGGTGAAAATCAGGGTCACCTGACACCTCATGTTTTCCAAAAAAAAAAAAATCTCTTTCTCCCCTTATTTCATTTTATCATCATCACCATTTCATCCACCATTTCATTCATTTTCACTCCACCTCATTTTTTTTCATTCATCCATCCACTCACTACATTCCACTCCATCAATAAAGTCATTTTTAGATAGTTAAAAGTTGTTTTTGTGCAGTCGGAGGCTACTACTGCAGATTCCGCAGCTATCTGAAGATTCTGCAGCCATCTAATGATTCCGCAGTTCTCTGTACCTGCATAAAAAAAAAAAACACAGTCTGTTTGAAATTTCTTCGTAGCTCAGTAGTCATCAATAATAAATGAAAAATGGTCATGCAATAGCCATAAATCAGCGAAGGGTTAGTGCCAAGTCATCAAAGGCAAATCTAAGCGGGAATCTGAGGTATGGATTAAATCCTAAACTTACAGTTATTTCATTATGCAAAGTTTTCTAGGTTATGTTTCTTGCCACTAAGTGTAATGATTACCAGTCATGCGACCATATACCCACGTATCTCCCAAGTCTATCAGTCCTTGATTACCACGATTTTGAATTTCACTTGCGGCTACTTCTTCCATTAAGATCTCGTACTTAGGTGACGTAACCTAATGTACTACGTCTCTATGACATTAACTCACGCAGCCAAGTGTAACTCCGAAACCGAAATCTAAGGACATAGCCGTTCCATTCATCATTCCATAACCCTTCTACCCTCTTACGCTCATATCATTTCACTTTCCCTGTTTCATTTCCACTCACACTGTTTCATTCCATTTACGCTGTGCTCATTACGCTGCCACCATTTACTATACTCTGTTTTCCCTCTCCGCTAAATTCTAATCACCAGTGGAGGTCTGTTACGGCCGTATCCAGAGCTAAAGCCATAATCCACTGTGTTGAGGCCGTAAATCCACCAAGTCAAGGCCATTTTAAAGCCGAGTTCCAAAACAGAGCCGTGAATTCACTGTGTAAGGCCGTTTTGAAGCCGTGTTTTAAATAGAACAGAGCCATAAGAGCCAATGGGAAAGCTCTTAAGGGCAGAACCGGAAGGTTCAAAGTTTTTGGAGGGTTATCCTCAGGTCAAAGAGGCATTACAAAAGGCAAACTGGTTACAATGTATACAGAAGTTCAGAGGCTACCATAAGGAGGTTACCAAGGCCTTTGCAAGGTCCTTCAGAGAAAAAGATAATCACGTGGAGATAGGGGACTTACAATTCACAGTCAATGAAAGTAGCATAGCACAAGCTACCTCACTTCCACAGACTGGAGAAAGGTGGTTTAAGAACCGGTCAGTTCAAGATCAGCAGTGGAAACAAATTTTAAAAAACCCAGGTATGGACACCAGTATCTTTACCAAAGGGATTCCTGTTTCTTATGTTAAGGAGGAGTGGACCACTTTACTCTTGTTAGTGCAAAAAAATTTTCACTTGTGAGGGAAGATTTGGGGTCTTATATGTTTATCATGCAAAGGTTATGATGCATTTTCTAGGAGATGATATTAACCTCCCATACTTTCTATTTTCAAGTCTTAAGAAAATGTGTGCAATGGTCCAAAGGAACCCCAGAAATATTGAAGCACATTTATATCATCACGGTCTTGTGAAATTGCTAGTGGAGGAACAATTGAAATCAAAAAGAGACACATGGGAGAGGTTTCTCATAAGAAATCATTTTCAAGAATTAGGAGAAAATTCTGGAGGGTCCCCTCAAGTACCAAAAAGAAGTAGAAGAAAAAGAGGAGAGGGGGTTAACCAAGAAACTATTGCCCAAACAGAAACTATTGTTCCTGATACCACTCTTCCTGAAACAACTGCCCAAGAGGAAACTGTTCAAGAACAGTTTGATGAGGAAACTGATATACAGCATCCTGAACAGGAAATTGATCCTGGATTTACTGAAGATGATAGCCAAGCAGCCCAAGGAATTATCACTGAAACTCTTTCAGAACTTGCTCAAGAAATTGCTCAGAAAAGAAAAGAAGGGAGGAAGAAACGAAAGCAAGATAAAGGTAAATCTGTAGTCCAAGAAACTCACCTCACTCCTGAGAATACTAGTGAGGAAGACACTCAGCCCTTAGATCAAAGAATGGCCAAACTTCATAAAACTGCCCTCTCTAAAAAGGTGGAAAAACAGAAGCAAAAAGTACCAAAAGAAAAACAGAGTACCACCTCTGTAAGAAGGAGCAGCAGATTACAAAACAGAAAAGTAGGGGCCACAAAGTGTAAACAGTCATTCTTCATTGACTTAGGCTCACCTCAAAAAGGTACTACAAGTCCTAACTTAGAGAAAAGTCCTTCACACGCTGAGCATATTGAGACTAGTCCTCCACGTGAGGAAAGTCCGTTTGAACATGAACTTGAGCATGAACATGGATCTGAATTTGATTATGAACCAAGTCCCAAAAAGTCACCTGAGGTTGACCCGGAGCAGCAAAAAGTGTATAATTATCTGGAAACATTGGAGCAAGCAGCCACTGGCCCAAGCAATGTTCAACCTTTAGAACAACAAATCCACTCCTTAAAACAGGAAATTTTTGAGATTGAGGTTCTAAATCGACATATCATGCAAGAAAATGAAAAGTTGAAAGAGCAAGCCAAATTGGATAAGATGATTCATGATAACACCATGTTACATTTGGGCCTGTGGAAAAGAAGTAACAAAAAGTTAAGGAAGAAATGCAAAAGGCTAGACAGAGCCTTGATCAACCTAAAGTTCAGATGCTTAGTAAAGAAGCCAAGGGTCAATGTGTCTACACAGAGAAAGAAGAGGAGATTGGATGTCTTGGCAGAGGCATCACAACAGGTTGATTGATTAGTGTTTTTGCATGAGGACATGCAATGCCCTCGTAGTGGGGGTATGTAGAGTCTCTACTTTACACCTTATCATCCATCATTACCTACTGTTTTCATCACTTTCCTCTCTCTTTTGCCTCATTTTCCACCCAGATCATTACATTAGTTGTCATTAAACATGATCAAGTGAGCTTTGCTAATGGGTGATTGTTTTGTTTAGTTTTTGACATACTTACAGGCATTCCGCAGCCATCTGCTGATTCCGCAGCCATCTGATGATCCCGCAGCCATTTTGTTGATCTCAAGGTTCCACGTGCCATTTTGCAGAACAAGTCACATGGGCATGTTGGAATATATGTGCTCGAGGTTCCTGCGCCATCAGTTCAGCCAGCCACGTCACCTGTACCTCCGGTCAAAGGGGGTCAAGTTTCGGTCAAATAAAGGCAGCTTAACATTGATGCGTAAGCTGTTAGGTTACGTCGGTGGAAAAGGTGACTTGTCCGTGTTTTGCAAGCCGTGGGGAACATGATCCAACGTTGGATTCATTGCCCATAACGACCAGGACCTCCAGCTCGACCATGAGGCATATGACGTGTTGACTGCACTTAATTACGCATGACATTCTGTTGATTTTCTGTTTTATGCTTTACGCATTAGGCTATCTTGCAGACGCCTATAAATACTTGCGTCTGCGTATGCTTATGTTAACTTTTTAGCTGTTGTAGTTTATGACTTTGTGAGAATTTTAGCACACTTTTAAAACTCTGTTTTATAGTGCTGTTCCAGCCCTTTGACTATGTATTTCTGCATATAAAGTAATGGAAACAGTGCTGTTTTGAAGTTCTACATCATCTGAGTTTTCTGTGGGTTGTTTGGATGGAGGGCCCCTGTCCATGACTGCCCGTGTATAAGTATTTCATGTTCATACTTCTGCAATTTCTTTATTTTACTTATAGCATTTCCTTTTCTTGAAGTTATGTACAACTTACTTTCTTTTCATTGCTGCAGCCTTTATTTTCACTGATCAGCTTTGTCTCTTTGCAGGTTTTGACCCGGGATTAAGTGTATTGTATTTGCTTTAATATCTAATGGTAGTTGTAGTTGTCTTATTCATAACGCTGCCCTTTTTACTCTGTTTTCTAGACTAGTTTTTAGCTTAGTTTTACAAGTTGGATGCTAACTAATTTATGTTCTCTTTATCATGAATAGTTTATCTTTCAGAGAACAGAACACTAATTAATTGCAGCTTGTTTTTAAGTAGTCTTGGCTTGTGGCACTAATACTTTTTCCACTTGTTACACATAATCACACATGTAGGAAGCAGTATGATGGAAAAGGCTTAGTAGTGCTATAATTTGTCACTTAGAGTTTTTATCAATTCTTGGATTTGTCTTCAGCTACTTCCTAATCGTGTTTTACGCAGTACTATGTGGTAGAAGCAGGGAGTTAGGAAGAGATAACCATTATCATCAATCCTTGAAGTGATTTTCTTGTTTCTTTATTTGCAGCAATATGGATAGAGACTAATGCCATTAGAACGTGGTCATTTGCTTTCAAGTCATTTCAAGCTATTTACTTCTTTCAAGTTCTTTTCCTTTACAAATTCAGCAAGTAATTAGAAATCACCATTCACACACTTTCACTCATCTCGAACTCACTTTTCACACACTTGCACTCATCTGTCTATAATCATCACTCCATCTTAGGAAGATAAGTTAACCATAAACAACACCCCAAACGACAAAAGCTCTAAGAAAGTTGCTTAAGTACATATAGTACACCTTCACTTCATCAGCTTACGAGCCCCGGGTTGACAATTAATGACATCAATTTAGGAACACTAAATTGACTAAACAGCTGGGGATATGGACAGTGGGAGTGGATGATCCAGATAAATTATGGGATGGGGTTGATGCAATGGCAGGGTCAATTGGACTAACTGTCACGGATGGCTGGGGATTTTCATTATTCACTTGGGGAGTTTCAGCTGCTGCTTGAGAAACTTCAGCAGTTCCTTGAGGGTTTTCGACTGCTGGTTGAGTAACTTCAACAGCTTCCTGGGGTGGGTTGTTAAGGGGAGGAGGATTCTGCAGGGCAAAGCCCCTCAGGATTAAAATTTGAACCAGGCGATGGTGAGTAAGGGAGAGGAGTGGGTACTTTGCATCCTTGGAATAATGTGACATATTCTTTAGACACCCAAGTAGATAGTATGACATATTTAATAAACGACCATGTCTTAAATGATTCAACAACACAAATTCATGCTGGTACACTACAAGGTAACATCCTTCGCAGGTGAGGTAGTGCTTGACAAACTCTGCAACCTTTGGCCATGGAGGTGGTAATGAATGCAGTGCAACACCCCTGCCTTTAGGTTCAACCCGCTCCCTAGGTAGAAGAAAATCTTGCTGTGCATTCAGAATTATGTGTTTACGGCTAAACCAATGGATGCCATTGGCTGGTAATCTTGAAACCCGTGCTATATCCTCCTCTGTTACCGAAATTCACACTCCCCAAATATTAGAATAACCTTCCTTTAAATTACGTGCGAATTCCACGACTTGCTGAGAATCAAATTCCCGGAGCCTTCAGAAGTAATCTAGCCATCCCGCTTGCAGAAAAATTTGATATGCTTCTCGGTGTAGTTCCAATAGAGCCGTTGAACCAGGTTCATTTTGAACAGCGTTACCTCCCATAGTTACTGGTTCGGTAAAATGCACAATACAGAGCCGAGTTACTGCAGCCGAGACAGAGTAAGATATTGCAAATGAGGTTATGACATAATAAGACAGAGATGGGGTGATGAGACTCGGTTGTGATAAAAAAACGACGGTGATTGGCATATCGGGTAATGATTGCAAAATTTTGATATTCCCCCCAACTGTGGCTAAAATGATAAGTTTTGAATGTACGACGATTTCGGAAATCATATCAGAATCTTCTCATTAACTATAGTTTAATATTTACACATAAACACGCATACCTCATGTTTTACCTTCGATTGTTGTGCGGAAAGTATAATCTCGTCGTTTAGTAGATCACCAATGGTTATGGGAAAGGGTTGTAAGATATGAGGGTATTTATATAAAAGGCTTTCTCTATTCACAGGAGGTAATGGTGAAGGAACAAAATTATCAGGATGAATGGATGATTCTCTCAAATGGAAAGTGTTATGTATTGATCGTTTTTTAGAGAAGTTGTTGCCTCAATTATGGAAAAAAGGGAAAATTGACACTTTTTCGGAAAGATGGAAAAAGTTGGTGTTTCAACAATGGAGACATTGGTGTATCAGCAATGGAGAGAATGGGGAAAAGTTGGTGTTTCAGCAACAGGGAAAATAGGCAAAGATTGGTGTTTCAACAACGGGAAAAAGAGATGCTGCTGTTAAAGAAGAATAGGAAAATGTTGTTGAAGGGTAGTATGAGGGGATGGATCATGAATTGAAGTGGAATGGAAATGTTTCCCAAACTG
The DNA here is from genome assembly GCA_031772625.1 of Pinus tabuliformis. Classification (NCBI taxonomy): domain Eukaryota; kingdom Viridiplantae; phylum Streptophyta; class Pinopsida; order Pinales; family Pinaceae; genus Pinus; species Pinus tabuliformis. Next base: position 355,602,346 of record CM062814.1, on the reverse strand, counting down.
AAACTTGATCCTGCTTGTAATGCAATTATTCCTTCAACCAGCCTCCGAATCTAAGACCTGCAAAATAAATTGTAATATGGTAGCCCTTGACAGGGATTATTAGTTAAGTAATCTAATCTAATAATAATACAAGAATATATAATGCAGAGATTAAGTGAAATGAGGGGCAAGAGGTTCCCCCAAAAAGATATAATGTGAATCTGCCATGCAAGTGGCCTTAAAATCCTCCTTAGAAATTGGTTGCTGGTACAGACGAAGACGATACCCATTTACTAACAATGGAGTTCTAGAGCCATCAATTGTTAGGAGCCTTACTATTCCATTGGAAAAAATAGTATCTATCTCGTAAGTTCCTAGCCACCTTGTTCATAGTTTTCCTTGAAAATTTTCAAACCTGGAATCATATAGTAAAGCCCAATTACCTTTTTGGAACTGCTTATGCTTAATAGTTTTGTCATGACACCTAGTTCTTTCCTGCTGAATCATAGTTGTTTGATGGATGGCATCCAACCTTTTTTCATCCAATTCCTGCAGCTGCTGCAACCTAGTTGTCTGTGCATCAGTCTAATCAAGGTTAACAGCTAAAGCAGTTCTTAACGTTTTAATTTCAAATTCCACCGGAAAAACAACACCTTTACCATAAACCAATTCATAGGGTGAAATACCTGTAGTGTTCCTCCAAGTAGTTCTGTAAGCCCATAATGCCTCAGGCGGTCTTTGAGACCAATCTTTCCTATTCTCCTTCACATTTTTTGTTAAAATAGCTTCTATGACTTTTTTTGTACTTTCCACCTAACCATTAGCTTGGGGGTGGTAAGGTGTAGTCATTTTATGATTGATATGATATTTTTGAAGCATAGATTTAAAACCATGCGAATTGAAAGGAGGTCCTCCATCTATGACTAGTTCTCTAGGCACCCCAAATCTAACGAAGATTTCTTCAAATAAAAAGGTTAAAACAGATTCTTCATTAGCTTTAATAAGTGCCTTAGCTTCCACCCATTTAGTCATATAATATGTACAAACCGATATATAAACTCTTTAGTTGGATGGAGGATTGATGGGCCCTACAAAATCTAGAGCCCATCTTTCAAAGGGTTCAGTGGCATTTCATCTCTTTGATTGGGTTGGCCCATTCTCTGACAACTGTCGCAGGCCCTGACATATTTCTTTGCATCCTTGAAAAGTGAGGGCCAATAATAACCCATCCTGAGAATTTTATGTGTTGTTCTCTTATCAGCAAAATGCCCACCACAAGGGCCATCATGACAAGCCTTCAATATATCATAAACCTCATCTTCTCTAATGCATCTTTGGATCTCCTGATCAAGTCCTGTATGAAAAAGACACCCACTTATCCAGTTATACCTAGCACTTTGTTGAATGATCTTTCTTTTCTCCCTATGTGATAGGTGTGATGGTAGCTTCCCTGCAACCAGATAATTGGCAATGTCTACATACCATGGTGAGTGAGCAGATACTGCAAACAAATATTCATCAGGAAAGGAATCATCTACTGGAGTATTATCATCAGTTTTTATCCGAGAAAGGAAATTAGCAACTACATTTTCTTTACTTGGTCGATCCACAATTGTAATATCAGATTCTTGTAGTAACAATAACCACCTGGTAACTCAAGCATTTGTAACAGATTTATTCATTAAATACTTGATAGCCGAGTTGTCAGTATGAACAAAAGTAGGATAACCAGTAATATAATGTCGAAATTTATTAATAGCATAAATAACTGCTAAAAATTCTTTCTCGGTAACTGTGTAATTAAGCTTAGCAGTGGTCATATTCTTACTAATGAAGTAGATAGCATAAGGAAGATTTTTTTCTTCTTGACCCAAGACAGCTCCAATTTCAGTATCCGAAGCATCAGAGGATATATGAAAGGGAAGTGCCAAATCAGGTCCCCTCAGAATAGGAGCTGTAGACAACTGATGCTTAAGTTCATCAAATGCTTTTTGACAGGCATTAGTCCACTTAAATTCAACATTTTTCGTAAATAACACAAACAAAGGAGAAGCTATTTTAGAATTTTTTTTGATAAATCTCCTGTAATATCCAGCATGTCCTAAAAAACTTCTCACATCAGTTTGTGTTTTAGGAATAGGAAGGGTCTGAATTACCTGTACCTTGGATGGGTTCACTTGAATCCCAAGGAATGAAATGAAGTGTCCTAGAACAATTCCTTCGTTCATCATCATATGACATTTTTCGGTACTCAAGGAAAGATTAGCTTGTATGCATTGTTTAAGTACTTTCTCAAGGTTTTGTAGTGCAACTTCAAAAGTCACACCATAGGGAGTGAAATCATCCATAAATATCTCCAAAGAATCATTAATCATATCAGAAAAGATTTCTATTACTGCTCTTTGAAACGTTGCTGGAGCATTACATAGTTCAAATGGGAGAACTCTATAAGCAAAAGTCCCCCAAGGACTAGTAAAAGTGGTCTTGTCTTGATCTTGAGGTGCAATTCTGATTTGGTTATATCCACTAAAACCATCTAAAAAGGAAAAGAATTTCTTTCCTGACAAGCTGTCCAACACCTGATCAATAAATGGCAAGGGGAAATGATCTTTTTGGGTAGCTTTATTTAAGGCTCTATAATCTACACACACTCTCCATTTCCCATTTTTCTTCGGTACTATTACCAATGGAGAAACCCATTCACTGTCAGATATGGGGTATATAAACCCTGCATCAAGCAACTTTTGAAGTTCTTCCTTAACAATTTCCCTCAAATTGGGATTCATTCACCGCTGGGGTTGACAGACTGGTCGGGCCCCCTTTTTAATATAGATACAATGAGTACATAATTCATGAGAGATCCCCTTCATGTCTGTGTAGTCCCATGCAAATGCTTCCTTGTTCTCATGGAGCAACTTCATTAGCTGTTGTGTTTCAGCATCTGATAAATTGGGGTTTATGTTCAATGTTTTGCCAGGTTCAATTTCTACTGTTATGCTTTTAGAGGAGATAGCAGTTGATGTTTGAGGTAAATTTTCAGATTTAAGCTTTTGTTGTGTTTCAGGATCCAGAATTGTAGTTAACTGATTATGTGCTTCACAAGTAACTAAGGAAGGTTCAGAAATAAAATTACTAATTACTTCATCTTCTGTGGTATCTTTAAGAGTTAAGGCTTGTCCAACAGTCAAAATTGGTTGAGTATCATTATCCTCATAGTCTAACCATACATAATCATCATTGTTAATCATAGGTGTAGCATGAGGGTACAGCATAAGCTGATTAGTTTCACATCCATTAGAAATTGTCATAGAACATGATCTACAGCTGATAAAAGCATCTGTTGTAGCTAGCCAAGGTCTCCCCAAAATCATAGGATGCCCTCCCAACTTTTCTTTAGTCTGTAACACAAAAAAGTCAGCTGGGTAATTCCAGGACTCAACTAAAATGATCAGGTCTTCAATAGCCCCCTCTGGTTTGATTGTCGAACGATCAGCTAATTCCAGGATAGTTGGTGTCTCTCTAATTACATTTTTCAATTGTAACAACTGTGTAGTTTCAAGGGTCATAATATTTATAGCAGCACCTAGGTCTACCAGAACTCGCGAAACAATAGGTTTTCCAACTTGTACTATGACCATGGGGTGACCAGGGTCAGCATATTTTACAGGGGGGACTTTTCCTGAAATTAAAGCAGCTAGATCTCCCATCACATGAACTGTAAGGGGATCTTTAGCCTTCCTACCAGGTTTCTTGATGAAAATGTCTCTAACGGTTCTGGCATAGATTGGCACATCTCTGAGTGCTTGTAAAAGTGGAATTTTAACATACAGATTCTGCAATTCCCCTAAAAGGTTAAAATCGGGTGGCTCAAGTGTCTTAGTGAGAGCCAAGCGCTCAAGGAATGGTGGTTCTGCTATTTCAGCAGTTCCATTAGAGGATGGCTTGACTGTTTCAGCGGTTTTATTAGAGGATGGCTTGACTGTTTCAGCATCCTTATTAGATGATTTAATCTTTTCTGTCTCTTCTTTATCAGAGTCAGAAGAGGTAATATCGTCTATAATTGGCTCGACTACTCTCCCAGATCATAAATGGATATCATTACATTGCACAGGAGATGTAGGTAGGTTCTGAATGTCGATGACTTGCACAAATTTATTATTATTACGGTTAGGGTTCAGTTGTACAGGCAGCTGAGGCTTCATGGTCTGATTATTCGGTGGGGTACCTGACGGGAGAGAAAGTTGTTGCTGGAACTGAGGAAATTGGTTTTTGAATGGGGTTTGTTGAGCTCTCTAGTTTGGGTTCCATTGGTTAAAATAAGATTGTTGTAGAAGCCAGGGAGTCCACATTGCAGGGTCTACAAAGGGAGGGTTTGTTTGCTGCATGGGTGGGAAATTCATTTCATTAAAGGGTGGGTATTGCATTTTGTTAAAGGGCAGGTAATTTGCTTGATTGAAAGAAGGATAATTATTCCAACGATTAAATGGCATACTATAGTTTGTACCTTGTCCTCGTGGTTGCCATTGCCTCCTTTGTGTCAGCAGATAAACTGCTTCAGCTTCCTCTTCAGTTGGTTGTAACATTGCCTTTATCCCTAGTAAAGAGGGGCATTGTTGAGTTTCATGGTCCTTTTCACAAATGGTATAGATTGGTACCTTGTCCAGTGGGCATTCCCTCAATGGGTTTTTTTCTCTGCATTTAGGGCAGAAGATGGCCAAAGCAGCTTCTACCTCTGCCTACTTCTTTTTAACCTGCAAGGTATCAACCTGTGAAGCAAAAGAACTTAACATTTCAGTCTTGAATTCCTCAAGTAGATTACCTATTTCAGCTCTTGTTGCTCCTCCACTAGCTGATTTCTGGATCCTTCAATAAGTATTATCCCTGCTCTTTGATTTATTTGCAGCTCCTCTTGAACACCTCTTGCAGAGGTTAACGATTTCATCATAGGATTCTTTAGATATATCCCCTTTACGAAGCATATTTAACATATCTAAACAATCATCGCTTACCCCTTTCAATAATATTGTTTTGAGAATATCTTTACTTACATCAGGGTGCTCAAAATCTCTGCAGATTATACTGGAGTCTTTCCAAAAAGTCCTCCAGATTTTCATCCTCCTTTTGAACCATCTTGAATAATTCCTCCCTTTTTTCTCTCGTCCAGCAATAGTCTTGGTATTTAGCCAGAAATTTCTCCTTCATCTGATCCCATGTTGTGATCACATGACCTCCCAAGCTCATAAACCATCTTAGTGCATTTCCTTTTAGTGTTTCTGGAAACAACTTTAACTTTTGAGCATTATTAACATAATCATAACTTCTGCACAATATATCAAACTCAAAAAGAAACTCATCAGGGTCTTCAGAGGATAGACCATGGAAGTTAGGTAGGGCTGAGAGTGGAATATTGTTCATAGGAGTTGTACCTCTGGGAAGTTCCTCAATAGGGAATTCCAAGGTGGAGAGAGAGTTCTCACCTCTTCCTTCACCTCTACGTCCTCCACCAAATTCCTTCATTGTTGCCATCCATTGGTTGCTTTCCTGATGCACTTGCCCGGTCTTCAGTGTTTTCTCTTGGACTCTCAATGTCCTGAATTGGTTCCTCAACTTCAATATCTTCTATTGGTTCTTCAATTTCAATATCTTCTACTGGTCCTTCAACTTCCTCCATGGGTTCCTCGGTATGTTTTGCTGTTTATACAACCCTTTCAAGTCCCACTAATTCCTCCGTTTGATAGTCTGTTTGGAGAGAGTGTTGATTCTATGGCCTCTGAGAGCTTAACCTCTGGGATGTCTCAACTTTTGAAATAGTATCATCGATGAAAGTTTTTCTTCCTCCTCTTCCTTTACCCTTGCCACCTGTGCCCTTCCTCGGCAACGGTGCCAAAATGTTGGTCACTTTAATTGCTTATTGAATTAAACAACAAAGTGCGACATTAATTGTCAACCCAGGGAAGTCTTGTTATTTCAAAGGCAACTGCGTACTATATGCACTCATTTTTAAAAGCAACAAAAGTTGTAGTACAAACAAATCATGCCTTAAATTAACAAACTGAAGCTCCACTCTGCATTACAACAATTACACTCTATTGCAGATAGCTATCAAAGAATGCTTAATTCCACTCAAAGAATCAGATAATGGAAAAGAATCAATTTGCAAAAGAAAACAATGGCTGTGCTGTAACAGAGAGTTAGGACCCTATCCCTAGAGCGGGAATCTCCAGCACCTGCCTCTGATTAACTAGCTTGCCAACTCACTCTGTAACTTAATCACCGGTGAAACACTCATGAACTACTATGAATAATACAATAATCAATTGAGAAAGAAATAGAGTTTCAGCAAAGGTATTATAAACAATATTCAGCAAACAGTACTTGTTAACAAGGCATGAATAAAAGACACACTTGACACACTGCAGAAATATAATGGTTGAATCTTGTGATGAAGGTGGGCCCTGTTCTTCTCACAAGATTCCCCAGGAAACAAGAACTAGGAAAATATGTTTAGAACAAAATTTTATTCATCCATCAATATGTCATATTACAAAAAGAATTCCAGTCCTGTTCCTTCAACTAAGCCTTTTTCCAAAGTCTGTTCATCCCCTTCTAATGTAGATGTCTCCTCTTTATAAAGAGGAGACATCTATTACAAAAGATTTACATTATTTTAACCCATTATACATAAATAGGGAAATCAATTCCCTGTCAACAAAATGCTATTACAGTAATGTTGTCTTTAGATTATAGGCATTACATCCAGTGTAACAGCTTCCTCGGTGATCAGTTCTGGTTCCTTTGCTCCAGTCAAATTTAGAACGCAAATCTCAACTGTTTCAGCATCACGATTCGCGTGCCGTTTGTACTGTTTCAGCAACTGCAAAAATAGTCTTCCAGGGTGTTTCAACAATGTGGACTGCACATCATTCTTTAATTGTTCAACACTTAATAATTCAAAGATTAAATATGAAGATGTCGTGATTATATGCTAAATAATTAAACGTATAGTGATGAGAAGAATCACTACATACTTTTGAGATAATTGGGTTAAAACACTAACAAGGACTTTTAAATGTAAGTTGAAAAGGATGATATCATAGCAAAATGTATGGTCAAAAAGGGACAATATGAGGTCCTAACATAGGGGTCCACACACTCAGCTATTGAATTCCACCCTAAACCTCTATGCACTTAGCTGTAGAGCCTCTACCTATGCTAAGACTGGAGAACACTTAGAACTTCTTACCCAAAATCCTTCTTGCCATTACCACTTCTCCCTTAGACTCTTATAAGACTCCCTTTTTATACAATCCCATGGTCTGCAGACCATGCATAGATCTTTACAGCCGGCATGAGACTTCACAAAACTAGGGCGGACAACCCTTTGACCTCTTTGTACTCTGCGACCACAAAATGCAGAGGCTTTATATTTTTTCTACAAAATTTGGGCCTTCTTCCCCAAAACATGGGCTTTTAGCCCCAAAACTCGCTCTTGGGGGAACCCATTCTAAACAGTAGTCTTGGATAGATGAATACCATTAGCCTATGTTTGTCGATTGGAATACATGCATATCATAGAAAACCCCATATATAGATTAGCCAACCTAAAGAATTGAAACCCAGAGAATTTTTCCTTCACCAAATCGATCATTGTTGGGCATTATATATTTGGATATATGTAATATTTTGGAATTAATTTTAAAACTTTAAACTATTTTTAGGATAAGTCTTGCATTGAATGGAGAATTTTCTATTTACTACATCTTGCCAAAGAGAATTAGAGGATTATGAAACCTTTTTTTATCAATTTTAATAGGAAGAGGTTAATCTATCCACCAATTTCGAATGTGATCATAAGCTCTTTATAAAAACTAGTAGCCACTGAGAGGAAAAACTAAAACATTCATACTAGTTAGAAATGAAAATTATGGATCTCTAGGTTAGCTCCTATTTACTGTGTTGGAAATCCATCAAGCAAAGGGGTCTCCCAGATGTGAAGTCCCGATTATACCTCACACTATTTGGAATAGCGTAATAGGAGCCCCATACAGGATATCATCCTACCTTCCATATATTATTATAGGTATTCATTGGCTATAACGCTTAGAAACAAGAGAGTTATGCATAGGTAATCTCAGATTAGCAAGTAAGTATGCCTAGTTAATGCTCGGTTGTAGGTGTGTCAAGATTCTTCTACTACAAAGGGAAAGGAAAGTGAGCCCCTAGGAGAGAAGTAATAGTACCACCCTAGTAGAAACACACACACAAAAAAATATATCTGTCTAACTTCTAGCGTAATAGTACACAAAGATGTGACAATCATTAAAACCATTATAAACAAGAATGATTTGTCTAACATATAACAGAATATTCCACAAGGATGCGATAGCTATAGAAACCATTACATCACATTCTCAATTACATAAGCACTAAAATAACCAAAATACTTCAACTATTTAGTACAGGTGAAAGACAACATCAATCATAAATATTCACAGAATAGTCTTACAAATATAGATGATCCATGCATGAAAATGTGATGGATATCAGGCTTCAAGTAATAAGTAAAACTCACAAGACACATGTATATAATGAATACCACTAGCCCCAATAGTGGAGCATTGGAGCCACTCCTTGCTCCCTAAAAGAACTAGCTTGTCTCTCTAATGCCTTGTCATAGGAGCCAAGCTGAAAATTTCCTTTTCTCATACAATGAGGGTGTATATATAACCAATGGGGTGATGCTTCACCTCCCTTGTGACTCTTTGACTTCCCTCATGACTGTTTGAATTCCTATGACTTTTCAAATTTACATGACTCTTCATATTCTATACATGTCCTTTGGACTTCCACTTTACAATACATTTTCAAATAAGAAGTTACGTAATCCACAAGAATGATGTGGCATATCATTACTGATGACATGACATGGCATGACATTGCTGACAAGGAATTCTTGATTACATGGCACTGTCAAACCATTCTTATTGCTCCTTTGTCTTCAACAATAGATGTGCAATGCTTCATCTTCATGAGAGTTATGATTTTTTCTTCATAGCCATTATCGAAAGGTTTTTGAATTAGATGGAGTCTTCATGAAGTCCTGATATTTGATCTTCTATTGTAATATAATGTTCCTTCCTCTTCTCGCCTAATGACCATCTTGTCTCTTTAGCCCCATATATGTCTTCTAGAATGTCCTCCTTCTCCATATCCTTGTTAATCATTTCACCATAGAATTATAGAATTCTTGCATATCCAATCCATTCATGACAAGATGGAACCATTCCAATAAACCCCTATTCTAAGATGTTGCATGATGATCCACTGACTGAGTCAGAACTAGGTGGCAGGATAAGGAAGAGGCTTAGTGACTGTACAATTGCACAACTTAGGTAGTCAAGGGTCAGGTTTGAGCCTTGAGATAGCATAATGTGCAGTTTAGGTTTAGACTAAGAAAAAATATTGCATAGCTGGGGAGCTCAGGGATCCAGGATGAGAGCTTGAACACTGATTTTTCCCATTGTGCAGCTTTGGAAGACATAGGAGCCTAGGTGTTTGAAACATTATGTATTTCATGAGCTCAAGCCTAAGGCTTAAGCCTTGCGACTGTGTAATGTGAATTTAAAGATGGACTATGTAGCCATATTGCACAGTTTCGAGGCTCAGTGAGTTAGGTTGTAGCGTTTTACATTGTTTTTGTCAACTACATATTTCTGGGAGGAAGAGGAAACTTGGTAATTGTGTAGTTGCATACTTTAAGAGCTAAAAGTTTGGTCTTGAGCTCAAAGAATACAGAGTGTGAAGTTGAGGTCAGGCTGGGTGTCTCAATTGCACAATTTTGGATGCCAAGGATCAGGCTTGATCAATGAAACTACACAGTGCACAATCCTAAAAGGAAGGAACTACGAATTGCAGAGTGGAAAGAGGTAGGGTTGTAGCTTGAAGGTTGGGACTGCACAATATGCAGTTTAGGATGGTCAAATGAGGCTAAGTTGCTGGAAAATTTCCAAGATTTGTCTAAGTGTGGGATCAGTGAAAGTGATGTGAATATTGATAGGACTTGACTATGATTGTTATCACTCAAAAAATTCTTTAGAGGTTATTAGAAGAAAGAAAATGATCAAGGTAACCACAAAACAACTTTGGAGCATAGGCTCTAACCAACCTATGGCTTAGAGAGGGCTCTCTCTATATGATTTAGCTCTGTTTGTTGGGATTTCAGGCTAGTTATGAATGTTCAGGGGGTTTTTGATTTGTATTCAAGACTGGATGGTAGTATCCTTAAAACAGATGGATAGAATGATGTCTTTAGACCATTGGGCTATGGAGTCAATATAAGGGCAACAAAATTGGATCAACTCACTAGAGGGAATGTTCAAAGGGCAAGCTAACAGAGTAAAGTGCAGGTCCTTGGAACATGGGGTGAAATGGTTTTAATCAGGGTGAGAGAGCAATTAAGGGTTCTCAAACTGGGATATAAATGAGGAATGGAGGGTAATCGAAAGCAAAGGGAACTCAATAATCCTTTGATCTAGATTAGCAAGAAACAACCTAAACTAAGGAGAAATTAAGAATTCCTTAACTTAGATATCAGTAGAAAACATTTATATGCCTAACTGTTAAAACAGTGTGTAATTAAACAAATTTTGAGATATTGTTCCAGTTATAGCATTCATATTTAGAAATACATTAAAGATTGTGGAAAAAATTTAAGAAAGATAACGATAACATAAGAAAATACTTGTCTGCACTTCGCTCAACACATGAATCCTGTGAAATATCTTGTCTTTATTCATCAATCCAGCTTTCTTGCTCAGTCAATGATACAATAGCTTTACAATCTTTTGATCAAGAAGTCTATAGAAATGTCTAAGAACCCACACCTACATACTTCGAATTGTGAAGTATTTATACAAAAATTATTACAAAATATCTCAAACTAACTTGAGATTTAATCTATGAATTAAAAATATCTTCTTGCAAGAAGATAGAGACAACTATTGAGCTGCTTTCATGTTGTCCCATTTATTGTGGTATTGCTAGCCTTTATGGTTTTGTTTTAGCCCTTTATTTTCTTCGCTATTTGGATTTTCATGCTGGAGGCTTTAGTCACTTTAGGATTTCATCTGATACTCTTTGACACTGATAATCTTTGACCCTCCTGCCATGTCTTCATATTTTTACCTGGCCGTTTTACCTTTACCTTTTTACTGCATTTTTCGTACAGTAAATCAGTCAATTTTTCCCATATTTCAGCATCAGGTAATTGGATCTTTAGCATCCTTATGTCTATTTCATCTACCTCAATGTACTTGGAAAAAGTATGCTTATTGACAAACGAGTGTTTTACCTCATGTTGGAGGTAAAAGAAGTTTTCAAACATGTGATATGGTACTTTTCCTATTGGCAATGCCATCATTGAAGATGTACTAGCCTATTCTTTTGCTAGTTCTTTGAGTTTATGTTGGAAATAATACTGAGAGGGGGGGTGAATCAGTATTATCACATCAATAAAACTTTTTCATTTCCATATTCAGATTCATATATGCTACTTCCACAACTTCTTATGATTCAGTTAGTTGATCCTTAATGAGTGCATTAGAACATTATCAACCATATTAACAGTAAACAAGTGCAGTAAAATAGAACAAATCATCACACATAAGCCTCACACATGAACACCATGATATAAGGTGGAAACCCAATGTGGGAGAAAACCACCTGCTGCAAGTCATCTCAATCTTCTTCTTAATAAGAAAATCCTTTTACAATATTTCTGTACTGGTGCAGTCTTATACTAGTACGCAGGCTTCTACCTGCAGAGAGCTACAACCCCCATAGTTCTTGTACTAGCCGATCCATTTACTAGTACGCAGGCTGCTACCTGCTACAATGCTCCAAAGTTTTCAACTGCTACTGGAAGGGAGCTACCACCCCCGTAGCTCTTGTACTAGCTAAGATACTAGTACGTAGGCGCCGGCCTACAATCTTCTCTCCTCCGGGTACCACGTTTCATACATTTTCAGACTGGATACACCTGAAGCACAACACATAATCTGAAAGGCCACGTTTCATCCAATTTTCATACTGGACACATAATCAATCAATCTTCTGAATCACCCAATCACCAGATCAATACATATACAAGGATAATATGAGTGTTAGCAACCCGATCTAGTCCATTAGATCCATTACTAGATCTCATCCATCAACACAATCAATCGAACTGAATATGTAGAATACTGACACCATTAAACAGTCATCAGAACACATCAACAACCTGAACCACCTGTAACTTTAAACATCATAGCTCAAATGGTATATGCTACTACAATGAACCAAACCTGCGTACATACGTGCTTTCACCAAAGCCAACCCGCGTACAGATCTATAAATATTCAATCATGACTTGCAGCGATTTCAAACTTAAGTTATACCCAGTTCAGATCATTACAAGCATCAGTATACAGATCTAGAATAAGCATAATCAACTATATAGAGATAGTTCATTTCAAACCATTTGATCCCGATCTTTCCTTAGATCTTGTTCTCCATCAACCGGTGAGATCCCTCTTTAGCTCAGATCCAGATTTGCACCATAACCCAATCACAGTATTCCAGATCTAGATATTCAATAATTCAGATGATACTTTGCCAAATGATCTCCTTCCTCTTTTATAGCCTTAGTCCTTTCTCAATACCACGGTCCAAAACCATAGGATCAAAAAACTGTTGGACTAATACCATGAACCAACCATGAAAGTGCGTGAGATCAACACTTTTGGATGCAATACCACGGACCAAAACCATAGGATCAAAAACTGTCGGACTAATACCATGAACCAACCATGAAAGTGCGTGAGATCAACACTTTTGGATGCAATACCATGGGCCAAAACCATAGGATCAAAAACTGTCGGACTAATACCATGAGCCAACCATGAAAGTGCGTGAACTTTTCTCTTCATGAAAGGGAATTTTCTCTGCATGAAAGTGTGTGAACTTTTCTCTACATCAAATAAACGTTTCTCTGCATAAAAGTGCGTGAACTTTTCTCTACATGAAATAAACTTTTCTCTGCATAAAAGTGCGTGAACATTTCTCTACATGAAATAAACTTTTCTCTGCATATAAGTGCGTGAACGTTTCTCTTCATGAAAGGGACTTTTCTCTGCATGAAAGTGCGTGAACTTTTCTCTACATGAAATAAACTTTTCTTTGCATAAAAGTGCGTGAACTTTTCTCTACATGAAATAAACTTTTCTCTGCATAAAAGTGCGTGAACTTTTCTCTACATAAAATAAACTTTTCTCTGCATATAAGTGCGTGAACTTTGCTGCACTATAATTTATCAAATAAATTTGCTGCACTATAATTTATCATTTGTGTGATTTTCCGTCAAGGACAACACTTGTCTCATAATGCCAACAATCTCCCCCTTTGGACTTGTCATACTGAGAATTGTCATCTGATATCTCTTCCGTAGATTCATCTAGATATATATAAGTGAGTTGATCTTCTATGAGTTGTTTGCCATGAAGTACAACACATGCATCATAATGCCAACAATCGCCCCCTTTGGACTTGATGGCAACAATACCAAATCACTCTCCCCCCTTGACATCAAGGGCAAAGGACGAACCAAGATATTCTCTTTCCTAGAAAGGCATTCCGCTGTTCATACTCCCCCTGAGTACCTGTTGAAATCTCTAAATGAGCTCCCCCTTTGTATATGCCATGGTGCACCAATCTGTCCATGCTTTTTCTGAGAATATGCTGAAATCTCTGCTCTGTTGAAATATGCTTGTTCATGCTCCCCCTGACTGTTAAGCAAGGTCTGCAAAAAGATGTTCTACAAGAAGTACATGACTCTATACATCATAAATGACCTTCCTATCACCAAAGACTCATACATACATCTATCTCCCATCACAATGGTGATATACCAAAAGTTTACAGATAACATAAGAGAATAACATCATTCATCCCAGGCATAGTGGGGAAACCAACATAGGCCGTTACATGACCTGAAGAGATCTCATCAAATGACGACAAAAGATAGAGACACACTATTACATCATGAGTCTTGATATGACCTTTACATCGAATGATATACATGACATTTATATAGAGACCAAACACCTAAATAAGATCATGATAAACTTCAGCAACGAAACTGTATGATCTGCTCCATAGTATCTGTCAACAGCAACTAGACCAGCAACTTGTATTAGTGCATGAATCATCAAGGTATGCCTGTATCAGCTAACAGAATTTTGTATATATAGAAACATTCACATTCTGTCATATGAGAGAAACACCATAGCCATCCAGATCTGCATGAACCAAGTATCATCAATTGGGAATATAACAACCTATCATCATATAGGTAATAACTCATCATCATCATGTCTCCAACAATGCAACATTGAATAATCATCCATGTATCCAGCCAACAATCCTCATCCATATATGTGCCAAGAACAATAGGAATCCTGCATCATAACTGTAATATATGATCTTTATGCATATGACGACAACAGCATATGAGTGACTCATCATCAAGTAAAGAAGATGTGAATTCAAGCTATGTACTTCTCCTTATCCTTATGAAGATCACCATGTAAGCACCATTAGAGAATCAACCACAAATCTGATCTAAATATCAACTATGTAACCCCAAGAATCATCTGAACAATTCGTAACCATATCATAGCAAGATGAATCATTTATCCATATAAGCATCATCACCAAGGACTATTAACTATAATGCCAACAATGCATTAAGATCATATACTCCCCCTAAACCTGTGCCATCTGTCAGATCTGATCATGCATATTAAGAAGTATCAAGACATCAGCAATATCAAGTTAGAACCAAAATACTTCTAACCATCATATCCACACATCATTAGCAAAATGCAACCATTATCAATTAGAGAAAAACTGATCCTTTTCTTGAATCTGTCCCTACTGCCTTTCTTCAAACAATCATATACACGACTGTGCAGTAACAAATTCGCGTATATATGCAACTTCCCTTTATCAAGCTTGCGTAGGAGATTGAAGTTTTACACTTCCGGCTCCCTCTGTTATGTCTGTATAATGTGTTGTGCCACCACTTTCTGACTGAACTTCCTTTTTCTTCCATATCTTCAAGTGTGATGATGTTTTCTCCTTTTGGTGTGATGTCCGTGCTTTGTTCCTGCATTCCTTTGCTATATGTTCAAGCTTGTTACATGCATAACATCTTACATGTTTCATATTCCTTTTGTAGCAATCAGCAGCTTTGTGACCAAACATATTGCAAGCAAAGAAATATCCATTAAAGTACCTTGACTGAGATGATCTGTTTGTTTGATGATCTTGAACCCTTCTTCTTCTACATCGGGCTGCAACATGTCCAAGGTTATGACATACATAACATTCAACATTATTCATAGGAGGAGTAAAAGATTTTCTTTGAAGAATTTCTTTCCTTGGTTGATGATGAGATTGACCTTTCATCTCTCTTATCTCCTTGTTGATCATTTTAGATTTCTCTTTAGAGTTCCTTGCCTCACCTTGTGAACTAGATTCACCTTCAACAGATTCATGAAAGCCAAGACCAGTTTTGATAGCAGGAGATCTTGGACTATTAAGAATATCATCCAAGACTTTAGTACTATCTTGAAAATGTAAGAGCTTATCCTTTTCTTCTAATTTACTTTTCAAGATATTTACCTCAACCTGAAGTTGTTCTTCTTTTTCTAGATATTGCTTCTTCATGTCTTCTTCAGCTTTCCTTTCTTCTTCCAACTGATGCTTTAGCTTGAGAATCTCCTTTTCTTGTTCTTCATTCAGATCCTGTTGCATTTGACGAATTCTGAAGGCACATTCTAGCTGAGATTTTAAGCTAATAACTTCGTTTCCCTGTTTTTCAATATCTTGGACTAGATCTTTATTCTGCTTCTTTGATTCTTCAAGATCTTCCTTTAGAGAGCGGATCATGGCTTCAAGACTTTCATAGTAACTGGATCTATCTCTGAGTTTCTTGATGGTTGTGTTCTTTTCATTGACTTCATTTCTTAGAGATGTTGCTTCAACCTGCAACTTTTGATATTTCTCCTTGAATAACTCTCGTTGAGCCTTTTGTCTAGTAACAGCTTCTTTGAGGGCACCACTCTTTATGTTCAGAAGTCTTTCTTGTTCACTAATTCTGTTTGTCAGCCTGTTAAATTCTGCTTCTATTTGATATCCTTCTTCCTCACCCATAAGAGCACATTCAGTTGTTTCGTTATCACTTCCATCTTTTCCAAATGGATAGATAGCTGGAACATCAGAGGATAGCAAATTCATACCTGATAGTTCATCTTCATTCTGAAATGATTCTGAATCTGAATCTGAATCTGAAGAGCTTCTTATACCTAATCCCCAATCGATTCTCCCATTGTCATAGTTCTTCTGAGATGTCTTCTTCTTCTTATGAGGTTTCTTCTTAAGCTTCTTTCCCATTGTTCCACGGATCTCCTTCAAGCGATCAAGCTTCTACCAAAGGACCTGCTCTGATACCAATTTTTGGAAATAATACTGAGAGGGGGGGTGAATCAGTATTATCACATCAATAAAACTTTTTCATTTCCATATTCAGATTCATATATGCTACTTCCACAACTTCTTATGATTCAGTTAGTTGATCCTTAATGAGTGCATTAGAACATTATCAACCATATTAACAGTAAACAGGTGCAGTAAAATAGAACAAATCATCACACATAAGCCTCACACATGAACACCATGATATAAGGTGGAAACCCAATGTGGGAGAAAACCACCTACTGCAAGTCATCTCAATCTTCTTCTTAATAAGAAAATCCTTTTACAATATTTCTGTACTGGTGCAGTCTTATACCAGTACGCAAGCTTCTACCTGCAGAGAGCTACAACCCCCATAGTTCTTGTACTAGCCGATCCATTTACTAGTACGCAGGTTGCTACCTGCTACAATGCTCCAAAGTTTTCAACTGCTACTGGAAGGGAGCTACCACCCCCGTAGCTCTTGTACTAGCTAAGATACTAGTGCGTAGGCGCCGGCCTACAATCTTCTCTCCTCCGGGTACCACGTTTCATACATTTTCAGACTGGATACACCTAAAGCACAACACATAATTTGAAAGGCCACGTTTCATCCAATTTTCATACTGGACGCATAATCAATCAATCTTCTGAATCACCCAATCACCAGATCAATACATATACAAGGATAATATGAGTGTTAGAAACCCGATCTAGTCCATTAGATCCATTACTAGATCTCATCCATCAACACAATCAATCGAACTGAATATGTAGAATACTGACACCATTAAACAGTCATCAGAACACATCAACAACCTGAACCAGCTGTAACTTTAAACATCATAGCTCAAATGGTATATGCTACTACAATGAACCAAACCTGCGTACATACGTGCTTTCACCAAAGCCAACCCGCGTACAGATCTATAAATATTCAATCATGACTTGCAGCGATTTCAAACTTAAGTTATACCCAGTTCAGATAATTACAAGCGTCAGTATATAGATCTAGAATAAGCATAATCAACTATATAGAGATAGTTCATTTCAAACCATTTGATCTCGATCTATCCTTAGATCTTGTTCTCCATCAACCGGTGAGATCCCTCTTTAGCTCAGATCCAGATCTGCACCATAACCCAATCACAGTATTCCAGATCTAGATATTCAATAATTCAGATGATACTTTGCCAAATGATCTCCTTCCTCTTTTATAGCCTTAGTCCTTTCTCAATACCACGGTCCAAAACCATAGGATCAAAAAACTGTTGGACTAATACCATGAACCAACCATGAAAGTGCGTGAGATCAACACTTTTGGATGTAATACCACGGACCAAAACCATAGGATCAAAAACTGTCGGACTAATACCATGAACCAACCATGAAAGTGCGTGAGATCAACACTTTTGGATGCAATACCATGGACCAAAACCATAGGGTCAAAAACTGTCGGACTAATACCATGAGCCAACCATGAAAGTGCGTGAACTTTTCTCTTCTGAAAGGGACTTTTCTCTGCATGAAAGTGCGTGAACTTTTCTCTTCATGAAAGGGACTTTTCTCTGCATGAAAGTGCGTGAACTTTTCTCTACATGAAATAAACTTTTCTCTGCATAAAAGTGCGTGAACTTTTCTCTACATGAAATAAACTTTTCTCTGCATAAAAGTGCGTGAACTTTTCTCTACATGAAATAAAATTTTCTCTGCATATAAGTGCGTGAACGTTTCTCTTCATGAAAGGGACTTTTCTCTGCATGAAAGTGCGTGAACTTTTCTCTACATGGAATAAAATTTTCTCTGCATAAAAGTGCGTGAACTTTTCTCTACATGAAATAAACTTTTCTCTGCATAAAAATGCGTAAACTTTTCTCTACATACAATAAACTTTTCTCTGCATATAAGTGCGTGAACTTTGTTGCACTATAATTTATCAAATAAATTTGTTGCACTATAATTTATCATTTGTGTGATTTGCCGTCAAGGACAACACTTGTCTCATAATGCCAACAATCTCCCCCTTTGGACTTGTCATACTGAGAATTGTCATCTGATATCTCTTCCGTAGATTCATCTAGATATATATAAGTGAGTTGATCTTCTATGAGTTGTTTGCCATCAAGTACAACACATGCATCATAATGCCAACAGTTTACTATTGTAATCTTGTTGTGTCATGAGCTTGTCATTTATGAGGGTAACCCTTTCTCTCTAAAAATCTGAAATGTAGCCATAAATCTATCAATGACTACCTGCATATTTTGGCATTTGTCCTCCAAGTTTAACATCAAGTTTCTCTTGGAAATGACCTTCCTCACTTCCAAATTTGTTTTTGTTCTATCTTCTATATCTAATTTTTGGAGCTCATATTTATTTTTACTGTTAAGGAATTGGATGATTCTAGTGGCATCTTCGGGCATCTCTCCCAATTCCTCTTTTACATTTTGGATGGCTTATGTAGCCATCTTTATTAGATCTATCTGCTCAAAGATTACCTGAATAGATGGCAAAATATCATTGACGGAGTCAATGATATTGGCCCATAGTAGTTCCTTGGCTTGCCCAAGGGGTTCCTTTAGTGTCAGATCTTTCTCCATGGCTTTTAATCTTTCATTCATTATGGCTGCTTTCTGCACTTCTTCCTTGTGTGTGATTTTTGCAAGCTTGTAATATGTTTCCAAGCTTGTCACCTTTTCTTTCAGTCTATTCATCTTTGTAGCCTTTATGGACATTTTCTCCATGGCTCTGACCAACTTTGTTGCTTCTTCCGCTGATGTACCTACTACTGATGTAGACTGCGTGTAAATTGGTTGTGCTATAGGCATAGGAGCTGTGGGAGCCAATGAGGCTACCAATGTGGAAGGGACAGTTGTTGAGACTGTTGGGATGACATTTGCAAATGTAGTGGGAATATCATTTTGCTTCAATTGGATTAAAGTGTTCAATTACTTCTCTTTTTCCCTTAATTGATCATTTAGTTTTAGGACTAGGTCCATCAACTCTTCATGTCTAGTATGGATCTCCAAGACTTCCAGTGTCTGGGGATGCTGCAGCTGAGGTATCTTCAATTGTTTTTTAAGTGCTGCAATGTCATCATTCTTTTTCTGTATCAACTATTCAGTGGCTATAATGTCTTCGGGATCATGTCCCAATTCAATCACTACGTCTTCCAAAGACTTAATTCTAGTATCCTTGGCCTGTGAGGGGACCTTCTCCAACTGTTACTGAGCTGAGATATTGGTCAATTAATTTTGCAGTTGATGGGCAGCTATGTCTTTACTTGTAAGGGTGGAGTAAATCATTTCTCCAGCCCGTTTATGAAACTAAATTTGGTCTATGGGATGAATATCCCTTGCCAATACCTCAAAGTCAATCTTTTTGTAGTCCGTTGATGTCCTTAGCTGTTGTGCAGTTGGTTTTATGTAGGGCATCTGTAGTTTTCCATCTTTGATGTCGAAAGCTGACATCAACCTGGTCTGATTGGTAGGTGTGAGTTTGAGATACTGAGCATAAGTTTGGGCCTTCAGTTTCTCATTTCTCATCTTGATCTCTTTATATCTATCTTTTATATCCTTATCCTTATCAACAGGCCTACTGAGTGAGGATACTTCTACACTTAGCTGCCTTTCCAAAATATGGGTCTGTGATGTGGATGGTCCCTATGTTTCCCTAGATTTAGTTGTGCCTTTACTTATGTCCAGCTCAGTATCAGTTATTTGTACTGACCCTTCCGTGTCTTCCTGCTCTAAAACGTGATTTAGACTAGGCCGTTTGCTATGACTGGTCTCATATTGTATATTTGATGTGCCCATTCCTGAACTTGAGGGCTCCTCTTTGGTCCTTTTGGGGATCTTTTCCTCATTTTGAGGAGTCTACATGATATGAGGGGTTCTCATGGTTCTTTCTAGCTGTTCAGGTACCTATAGAAATGAGCTCTCAACAAGTTGTCTTTCTAAGTCAATCAAGGTATTCTCTACATATACCTTTGTACTATCCCTGTCTACAAGAGTGTTTTCCACCCATTGAGATTGATTGGCATATCTTTCTATCTCTAGTATGGGGTGATGAATATAAGGTCCCAACATGGCCTTCTTTCTCAATTTTGTCATAAACTCCTAGGGGTCATACCTTCACATGAAACTCTTTTAGAACTTCATTTGCTGCAAAATTTGGTTTGCCTCCTCCCTGGCCTCTCTCGAATTGCAAATGAAGGGGCGTAACTTGTTTTTGACTTTAAATTGTGATCTTTTCTCAACTGAGACAAAATTGATCTCATCAGAGTTCATTATTTGTCTATATTACTCTAGAGCAAATAACCTCATGCGGAGGTATTTGGGCAAGTTTATATGGTGCAAGCTGACAACCATAGATTCTTATTCGTGTGTGATTTTGTTAAAGGTACCAATCTCCCACTTTGCTTTGTTTAGGCAACTGAAGCACTCTTTTGATATCTTGACTTATTATGGGTGGAGGGCTTCCTGTCAGCATGGTCATGACTGGATGAACAAAAGAATCAATGAAATCTGTATAGGTGTATGGTGATTGAAACTTGTGGAAAAGTGGGGTCCAAAATATGACAGACCTGGGCTGGCCTTTAGTATCCAGCTTCTGAAGAGTGAAAGGAAATATGTCTGGCTGATAGTATAGGAACATATGGTAGAGAACATATGAGTATTTAAATACTCTCTCATTGTGCATTCTAGTGAACTGTTCATGCATTCTTTCAGCTATGAACTGGGCATAATCATACAAAATAGCAGGAGGTTGTCCTAGGGTGTAAATAGACATGAAGGCTAGGACAAGTTCATCAACAAATTCATCAATGGTACAACCCAGAACACATGATATCATAGTCACAATATGCTTGCCCCTTTTAGAGAAAATGGTAGAAACATATGGAGGGGCATCTTTGGGAATATGTTTCTCTGAAACAATGAATGTCTGGAATATTTGGGCTAACCTAGACAGAATCAATTTGGAGTATTGGTACAAAAAATCCCCAATGGAGAGTGGGGTTAGGTTTGGCCCTGGTTGGAGCTGTAACATCTCATTGATTGATTTAGCTGTGATGGTAAACAGGATTTTCTGGTCAGGGGACATTATTTCTCTTTGGCTAGGAATGTAACAGGCATGGCACATATGGACAATTTTTGGAAAGACATGTACTTGGGGAAATTGGTATTTGGGAAAATTTGATTCCTAAAGACCAATGTCATCTGAATGCTTCAAATATCTGTCCCTACTCAAAAAATGAAGTTTGAGCAGGACATCATATGCACTAGTATCTCTGATTTGGAAATCCCTGTCTGCCAAGGGAAGGTGGTCTAGGTCCAGATGGGGACTTGTGATAGGTCTCACGTCCATGGCGATAGGGACAACCATAATTCAGTTCTTTCGGATTTGAATTTTGTAGTGTAGGGTTGTATGAGAGGGTTGGAAGGCAATTTGGAAACTTTGAAAAGGGCTTCGGTATGTGGTTTTGAATTTAAAGTAATTACAATTAATTTTACTTAATTAAAATACTTTTAAATATAGAACGTTTTCAAATTCAAAGGGTGGCTGTTAATTTCTTTGTAAATACCTGGAGTTTAGGTGAATGGACTTCAAACTGATGTTCTGCACAATGGAGGAAGGTTGAAAGGGCTCAGAGAGCTTTAAAGGTGGCCTTCGCAGCTTCTTTGAGGACCGAAATGGGGTTAATTGGTAGTTTTTAGGTTTCAAGGTGTTGCACTGGTTCACAGAGATTTACAAAGAGCTCAAGCGAAAAAAGATGGAAAAGGTCTTCCCAGCCTTTTTATGGAGAAACGATCACTTTTTGGCGGAAAATTTTATGAATAAACAGTAGGTTGTTTATTGTGTTGAGCGGGGAGGCAGTTTCCCAGGCCATCGCACCGCTTATGAGAGTTAGGCGATATTTAGGAGCGGCTAGGGAAAACCACTTTATCGGGCAGGTAACAATCAACCATTGGGTGCAGCCGATATGGTTGTGGACCGTCGGATGAGGGGGATGGTGATCGGACGGCAGTCGGGCGAGGGAGGTGCGCGGGTGATAAGAGCATGGGTTTTGAGGGGGGGGGAGGGTGCAGTGCTTTTAACTTTGGTGGTGTGGGATTAATTATAGGTTAATGATGGGTTAAAATGATGGGGAAGAGTTTAATGACGTTATCAATATATTTGTTGGGATATGGGGTAAATGGTATAGTTTATAATTAAACTAAGGGTCGGGATACTTTTTTAAGGGATTTATATAATTACAGGGAAAAGTATATTGGGGGATTTATATAATTAAGTTAGAAATTAATATGAAATGAGCAGAGTGAGCATACCCTCAACATAAATGTAAAATATGTACATTTTATTTCATACATTTGATACTTAGGATAAAGTATTTTTGAGGGTTTTTTGAGTGAAAATAGAATTTACATGGGGGTTTTCACTTTTCCTAGGCAAATGAAGTTTATCCTTAGGAAAAGGGGTTTTATTAGGGTAATGAGGGGAAATGAATTTTTTGAAGGGGATTCTACCACTTGATGTCCATAAGTCATTAAGCCAAAGGTCTAGTCCCACCAAAAGTCAGAGAAATGCTCTGAGCCTCTTTGACTTGAAGAATTTAAAGTGTTAGGATATACTTGTGGATAGGAATTTAGTAAGTAAGTGGAAAAATGAATGAGGGGGAGTTAAACATATTATCTTGCAAACCTTTTTTTTTGCTTCCATAGTTGACCATACATATAGAAATATGTGTCTAAGCATGATGCATGTGTTTTGATGCAACCAATTTTATACTTCAACAACCTTTCTTCTACTTACCCATTACTTACCCTACCACACTTTCTTCATTTTATGTCGGTGCATTTAGGCTAGCAAACCCTTATCATCCATTTTTCTTTTGAAAAGTAATCTATCTAATTCTAACCTTATATCATCCAAGGGCTCAAATTAAACTGATGGGCTCCTTTTATTTTCTCTTCCTATCTAATGATCTGCCAAGATTAAACTACTTGGTAAGATTTTATTCTCTAACTATAAACATAAAATTCAAAGGATGAAATAACCAAGATTAAACAGTTTGATTATGATGGATTGTTGCATGAATAACAAACTGCACACAATCATTATTATGCATAAAAGTAAATAGTAGTGGCATTTAGACTTGCACACTTTCATGGTCTCTTTTTGTTTTTGGTGTTCATATGTTTTCATTTTTTTTTACCTTCTCTTATTATTTTTGTCCTTTGATTTTCTTTTAGGACATACCCTCTTCACATTTTTAAATTTTTTAATATGGAAAACATTTGCAGAAAGCAAAGGTATGTACAATATTACAAGGCTTAACCTTAGTCATTCAAAATTATGATTCCTATTGGTATAGGAACCTAACAGTGATCACACAATTAGAGTACTTTATGACACAACATAGATCATTCATAACGCATTAACAACATAATTCCCTTAGTGTGACAACCTTTATGACAACTTATGACAAGTGCGACACTAATGATACAATTTGTGACGGTCATGACAAAACTTGTGCGACATCACTTAAAAGTTAGGAAATAAGTGTGGAAGAGGTTTACATGGTAATATCGACTCATTTAGATAAGGATAACCTCTTGAAAACACTAAAACAATCTTATGTACAATGTGTGACACTTAACATTCTAGAATACGACAAGTGCTAAAGTGTGAATGACACTTACGATATGAGAATGACGGTGAAAGCAACACATGCCTGAGCAAAGATATCATGAAACAACAATAATTAGAGTGATATATAGAAAAAGTGACAAGCGAGATCATGGAAACAACAATCACAAAAACAAAGGTGTGGGAAAGCGACAATTTGCAAAACTCACCGAAATCAAAGTGAAAACGCATCTAGAAGTGAGAAATAGTCGATGTCAATGCGCATTAACTGCTGACATGGATTGGACATCATAGAGGCATAGTCTTGATGTACTGTGCTATTCTTGTTCAAGTTTTCTTAAAATAATGTGCTCATGAACTTATTCCAGACTCACCATGTGTGAGAAAGTGACTTCAACACTTCTAATCTAATAAGGGAGGTCTAAAATCATCAACTAACCAAGATGTCACTATGGAGCGACCGATCGCAATATCCAGAGTATGCTCCAAAATTCGAGTTTACGCAAAATTTGTTGGGTGTTTGTCGAAGTGACAACATATCCCAACCAGATTGTATGGATATTCACCTCTCTCCATTTGACATTCATGGTGTTCTCTACTCTTTTATTCTAGGTCTTGATGTCTCTTTTATTCATTACCATATATCTTTCATGTTAATGTGTTCGATTCAAGGAACACTTGAAACCCTCCTTCCTTCACCTTTTGAACTAAATTTTCCATTTGGTAGTTACCCACCAACATGTTGGAAATCTCTGTGTATTTGAATGAGTTTTAACCCAAGTGTTCATATACGTTTCCTTTGAAAAAAAATAGAAAAAATATGAAAAAAGAACTATTCACCAAGGTCTCAGCCATCTTGTATTTTTTACCAAGAGAGAAAAACTTGACCACTTTGACATTTTTATAGGAAATATAATTTCAAAAAATATGGAATAATAGGCCTCAAATATACATTTGAATCTCTCAAGCCATGATAATTGTTAGAAAACCGAGGGAGGTTTTTTTGAATTGTTTTGTTGCTAACAAACAAGTCTCTTGGTTTTCAAAAATTAATTTCCAACTGTTCGAAAATAGTGCCTGAAGTTACTCCCATTTATAGGAAAAAGCATAGTGAGAGAGAGTTTTTTGCTGACATTTGATTTGTCAGCGCCACAATTTTAAATTTTCTGAACCTACACTAACAAATTAATTGTTAGCACTCACTTGTATTGATACTTGGTCCTTTGCCAAATTGTAATCTGTCACCGCTTTGATTTTGACATAATAAATTTAAATTTTACAATTGGTGGTGATAATCCAATTGCCAACATCTTTGTTCAACAATTTCAATTTGGCATCGACAATCCAACTGTTAGCACCCTAAAATTTTTCGAATAATAAACAATTACAATGTTGAACTTAAAACTATGAAGAAAAATAGAGATAACATTGGGCTCGAGTGAGGATGTAGTCCTCCCTGTGAAGCAACAAAGAATGTGCATCTCTAGTGCCTAACCCATTAGGCTACTTCCAACCCTAAAATATGCAACCCAACAAGAGACTTTCTCTACAAATTTCAAAGCAAAAACTAAAATCTAAATTGAAACTAAACTAGACATGTTGACACTAAAATCTTAAAATTGTTGAAGGAAATTCATAAAGTATTGAACTTATTCAGACTGCTACTTACACTAAGCTGAGCCATCTCATAAATAAAGTACTTTCAAAATTCCAATATAGACAATCAAGCAAATGGCTACTTGATTCCTTTCCTTTTTCACTTTCCTGAATAGAAAAGTAAATATTTAGCATTGACAACCCTTGATTTTTCTGAAAATGATATATACATTTCATAAGCAATGCAAAACCCATTTCTACTGATGATTCCAATAAGATCGAACATGATCTTATAGAACTTGAAGGACCTCTTCTTGTTGATTAGAAAAAGTAAAAATACCATCTTCCTTCTTTAATGTTCTTCATTCAATGTCTTTAAACTTTTCACAACAAAACTCATGATTATTTTCAAATGGAAAACTAGTAGTTTTCTTGTTCTCCTTCTCATTCATATCGGGCACAAGTAAAGGTTCTGGATGCTTATGAAAAACATGAAAAGGTATACCTAAAATTGAACTTTCATGTACTTTAAAAGGAACAATATCATTTTGATTTCCAAAGAATAAATGAAAACAAATTCTTGCTCATCATTTCCTTGCCAAAGTAGATGATCATCGTCATGATTTGGTTCATTTCCTAGAATTTCTATGCATGTATTTTCAAAACCCCAATTTTCACATACTTCTTTATGAGACAGGAATTTATAGAATGAATGAGATTAAAAACAAATTGATTGGGGATCCTCATCCCTCTCCCAATCATTTTCAGTCTAAAGATATTGAATGCCCTTATCAATCACAAGAGAAATGACCTATTGTATATTTTCATGGTTTTCTACAAAAAGAGTCTATCTAGTTTCA
Source organism: Pinus tabuliformis (assembly GCA_031772625.1). Classification (NCBI taxonomy): domain Eukaryota; kingdom Viridiplantae; phylum Streptophyta; class Pinopsida; order Pinales; family Pinaceae; genus Pinus; species Pinus tabuliformis. The sequence goes on along the minus strand of CM062814.1, from coordinate 355,575,707 downwards.
TTTTCAGTCAAGAGAGAAGTTATTGTTTGCTGAACAGTTTTAAGAGTATGACAAATAGCCTCTAATTTTTGTTCATGATTCTGAAGAAGGTTTCCATACAAATCTTCAAGAATATATTTGTCCATAAATTCTTTGTCACCATAAACACTTTATAAATGTTCAATGATTGTTTTAAAATTCTCACAACAATTCTCAACCAATGACAAACATGGGTAGGATTCTTTATATTTGTCATATATTATTGTATGAAAATCCTTTAAAGAATATAGGCTACTAGGTGGTAACTTCTCATACCGGGATCTAGCATTTCCCTCCAAGGATACCATGAATATTTTCATGAAACAACCATCATGAAACTCAACACCAAGCCTATGTATATGGTCTCTAAGTTTTGGCATATATGTTTGCCAATCTATATGAGAGTTTTTCCTTCACAACCAAAGGGAAACTTCTGAGTGATAACATTTTGGCGTTTTTGCCAAGGATGTTAAGCTTCAAGTAAACATCCTAGAATAATGACAAAAAACAAATCTACTCTCTGATGTTGAACAAAGGACAAACACAAAAATGTTGCACCTCATTCACATTGTGACTCCAGTTTGAGAAGAATCCATAGCTCAAATTTGTCATGGTGTCTCCACTGTCCAAATACTCAAAAGACTAAATCATTCTTGGGGACTCAATTGGATTAATATGGATCATATATCTGCAAGGTATCCTCCAATGAACCGTAAGCATATACTAGGCTTTCCAAATTTCATTCCATGCATAGATTGGAAATCATATTTGCCAAAATTTAGAGATGAAAATGGTGATGATGTTGCTTTGTATCTCATTAAATTTCATACGAATTCACGCAAGATGAAGGTTGAATGGAATGAATACTTTTTGATGAAGATGTTCATGGCTACTTTGGAGGGAAAGGGAATATCATGGTACGAAAAATTACCAGCTTCTATTTTATGCTCTGTTAGCTACCTATACCAATAGGTTTCATATTTCATGATTGGCAAAGAAAGGTCCAAATATGCTCTGCTTTGGTGATGCAAAGATCCCATATTTCCAAGAGAAAGGTGTGTACATAGCTTGATGTTGAGTCAATTTTGATGGATGGTCCAACAGCCTAATCTGGATCATGCCATGTTTCAATTTTCTGTTGTAGAATAGAGAAAAAAGTCTGTCCAAACTGTTTAATCTTGGCAGACCAATAGTTAGGTAGAGAATTAAGGTTCCCAACTGCTTAATCTGGGGCCTTGGAAGAAATAAGGTTAGCCTAGATAGAAAATCAAAAGAAAAGCCAAGAGAAAAGAAAAGGAAAATAAGGGTCTGCAAATCCAAGTGCACCCTCCAAGAAGAAACAAAAAATGCTAGGCAAGTAGATGGGTAGGTAGATGGGGTTGCAGAAATGTCATTCCTTTCAATTGAGTGTTTGATAACCTAGTCACAAAGGAATATCAGTGGATTGAGAAGCTCTTCTTCTCCATCATGTTGCAGCAAAGCAAAGGAGCATGTCTAAATTCCCATTTTCCCCTTTCACATTCATTACTAACATCCCTTCATTAGTTGAGATTCATGGAAGAATTTGAGGTCTTATGGTGGTTCTTATTCCTTTAAAAGCCACATTTCTTGTCTAAAAATCTTTTCATTTTGATCTACTCCCTAAGCTAAGTGATTTTCAAATAAACTTAGTAATGTCACTCCTCATTCACCTTTTCCATTCATATTAACCCCTAACTTCTACTATCTAGATCCCCTATGTTACCCTTCCCCTACTATTATAACACTATGGTGTATAAACCCCAAGCATTGTATAAATACCCTCCCCTTGGCATTATAGCCATATGTTCACTATCAGAGAGTAAATTGACATTTGGTCAGTTTAAGAGCCCTAAGCCTTACCCCTCTTTCCCCTTCAGAAGTCATTTAACCCATTAAACCCTCCATTTGCTAAGAAACCTTGTGATAAACCCCTCTTTACCCCTAACCCGCTTCATTTGCAAAATACATATAAAAACCCTCTTTTTTCATTTTACCCAAAGTCTTAGCGCTATGCGCATTTTTGTAAAAGACATTGAAAAACAATACAAATCCGCCAAATTCCCCAAGGTTCCCGCTAAGCGCAAATATCAAAAGAAATATTGTTTTAATCCCGCCCCCCATCCGTATCGTCCAGCCACCTCAACGATCTGTCGACCGTCGGATCAGGGCCTTTTCATCCGACGACTCTCGTGCATTTCGGACCGGCCCCGGCGTCCGGAAGATAGCCTCTGAAATTTGTCAGAGGGTGACGTCAGGCCTCCACCACGCGTCAGCCCCACATCGTATTGGAGGTACCTCTGACAATTCCGCTTCCGTATGAAAGGCGGTGCGATATGAAACCGCTAACCACTTCCGGTTTCGGTGAACCCGCCTGCCAGTGTCATCGCCACGTCAGCGCCCTGTCCGCCATTTGCTCCACCTGTCTGCCACCTCACCATCCCCGTGGAACCCTCTTATGCCGCCACGTCACCTGATGACATCATGCTGACATCATCCGACCTTGACCCCACCCGATGACGTCATGCTGACGTCATCCAAAAAGGCGCCAATGTTCCAAAAAATCCATATTTTGGCCGAAATTTCGCATTTTTTGCACTTTTTGCAAAAACGACTGTTGTTTTCTCTGCATGAATTTCACGTCCAAGTGCACGCCAACCTGCTGAATTCGACCTGGAGACCGCTGGCGCGCCATTCCCACCTGCATTCGTGACCATTGTTCTCCGTATACCAGGTATTTATCCCTGTGAATCCTTCCTGCACCTGGTTTCGTCTGTGAATTGTCATAAAAAAGCTTAAAACACGGAGAAACATATAATTCACCGGAAAATCCCCTGTGCCTGGTCCCCATTTGCACCTATAACGACGAAATTCACCTGCTGAGCCTTGTTTGCCCGAGTCTTTACCAAAACCTGCATTCTGTTCGCGCAGTCGTGAACGGGAAATCCAAATTGCACCCTTTGGCTGAGAAAAAGAGTTTAAAGCTAGGCATTTGTCTTATCCACACTTTGAGTAGTATTTCAATTGCTGCAATTGACCATTTTATCCTCTTTTCCTCAATAATTCACCTTCTTTTTCAAAGAATACTCTTTTGTATTGCCCTGCACAGTGACACTAGATTATACAAACAGAATCCTAAAAGTAGCCATGGATGCACCAATAGCACCAGTAGCCTTGAATGTTGCTACTTTAAATGCCCCCCAGAGAGAATTGGAATGGAAGCCATTAGCTGACCTGGATTACCAAATATCAGAAGAAATGTTCATGCGCAGCAAGTACCACATTCACTTATTAAATGAATTGAAGATTAAACATGAAGCTGGAACAGATATATTGGGCATTTGGGATTCCTTTCTCCCTATTTTTAAGCTCCCTCAGGTCAACCAGTTCCCTAACCTAATCCACTTGTGTGCTGACTGTTATGATGCCACTCAGAGGGCTGTGCTTGACCCCTCAGGCTCAGTCGTTTTCTATGTCACCCTTGAGGCCATCCGGGAGATGCTGCAATTCAAAACTGAGAAGAAATTAGTTCCTTTATCACTGATTGATCTGATAAAGCAAGGAGCTAAATTAACAGATGCCCAGGTCACCAAGTTAAATCAATTGTACATTGACTCTGACACTGTGAGGTACCCTCCCATTTCTCATGTATATCTCAACCAATTGGGCAGAGATCTTGTAGACATGATTAGTCCCATTCTGGGCTATAACTCAGTTGAATATGTTGATGAAACTGTGCTGGTAATGATGCTCATGTTTGCCCCAGGAAAATCTCCAATCTGCTATGACTATGCCACCTACATTTCTGATAAAATACATGAGCAATTGATGAACTTGGCGAGAGAAAGGGTGTTCAGATACACCTCCTACATCTACCATTTAATTTTGTACTATCAACATGAGAAATTTCATTTTGCTATGAAAAGAATGGATGCACAAGGGAATCTAAGATCAATGGTTTATTGGTCCTCTGCCTTCCACTACCTATCTAATTCTCCATACACTTATTGTGAGTTCATTGACCTCTTCATACATCCAGCCATGTCCCTGCTTATGAGCTCACCTCCTCCAAGACTGACTGATGATATGCAGAGAATTCTTCAATTATCTAAGTCATACAGCATTGGGGACTGGTACTTCTACCAGAACCACACAGTTATCAGGATATATGGGTGTGAGTTGCCCCCATACAGATTGCCCAAATATGTGCCCATGAGATTGTTTGCCCTTGAATACTTCAGGCAATTTGGGAATGCTGATGTGCTACATTTTTCAGGCAAAGGTAAGAAAGCACAACTCAAGGTCAGGAATCAATTAGGCCACTTAATTTATAACAAAAGGGAGGAAGGTTGGCAATAAGCAGACAGAATGCTTGAATCCCTTGGCCTTCAGACCAGTTTCCTTTGGAAACCTTATGACCCCAATCACTTCATAACTTTAAGAAGGGTCAAGTATAGGCTGTCCGGTTATGATCATGTAAGGTTGCCCCACATAGAAAAATATGCAAATCAAGTAAAATGGAGGAGAGGAACCTTAGAGGAGGCTGTCACACAAGAAGAGTTAAATCAAAGAGCAGTAAGAAATTTGAAAAAGATGGCTGACCTAGAGCTTTGTTCACAGGTGTTTACTCTTCCAAGCACTCAAGTGGGAGCAGCTGCCTCTTCCTCTACAGCAAATCAGCAAGCAGCCAAAGCTACTGGTCAAACCTCTAGCAAAGGCAAAGAAAAGGAGATGGAACCAGAACAGCCACCTCATGAAGAGGTACAGCAACAAGAAGTGCAGCAACAACAACAGGTACAACAGCAACAAGAGGGGCAGCAAAAGAAAGAGCAGCAGGTACAGCAAGAAAAGGCAGCTGAGGCCCCAATTTTCACTGAGCAGCAGCCACCACAAATTGTGCCTCCAAGGCAAGAAACAACAGTTGAAGCCTCAGTCCTTCAAACCCCACAAAAGGAAGACATAAGTAGAAAGAGGGACAGAGAAACTCCCCTCACCACATCTATAAGTCATGGGGAGAAAAGGCATAGAATGAATCCCCTCTCTGAGGAAGAAATGCCTATTGGGCAATCTTTGGGCATGGGCCCACCAAGCATGGAAGCATCCGCAAGCTCCTTCCAGCAGGAACAAGAGAGGACAATCGGAGGAGAAGTCAGCTCCTCAGGCCAGCAGAGAGAGGGTGAACTGGGCATCAAACAGCAGTTCATTGACATAAAGAAGAGGAATGAGCCCATAAAAATACAGCTATATAATCATTTGTTGAAAATGGCTCCCACTAACCAGCAAAGGCTAATGTCTGCATATGATGTCCAGGAGGGCAAAATGATCATGAGCCACTTCATTCCAACTGCGTTGCAACCACAGTCCCCTGCAGACTACTTAAGGACCAATCTTGAGGTCCTTGCCAAGGAGATCCACCCAATGGATCAAATAGAATTACATAAGCAAACAGGTGAGATGGTATATGCCTCCTTGGTAGATAAGACATTGGTAAACTATAGGCTGGAAAATAGCCTAAATAATACAATTGCCCAGCTTGAGTTGGAAAGAGCATCCTCTCAAGCAAAAGATAACAGAATCAAGGCCCTAGAGGAGATAATCATAGAACTTGGGCATGATCCCAAGGACACCAAAGCCATCCAAGCACTGTTGAAATTGAGGGATGCAGACATGGCAGCACTAAGGAAAATGGTAAAGGTCCCAGCCACCATTCACCCACAGACTGAAGAGGTTGCCCAGCTGAGACATGACCAAGATGCAGCAGCTATGCTAGTGTCCCTATACAAATAGCTGATCCAAACACAAGAGAAGCTGGGAGAATCAGAGGCTGCGCAGGCAGCATTGCAGGCAGCATTACAGCAAAAAGAAGGAGGTCAAACATCTCAGCCTCCTCCAGAAATAATTAACCTTGAGGAGCCTCCTCAAACTACTGCTCCTCCCACTCAGCAAACAGAACAGGCAGCGCCTTCCACATTAGCACCAGCACCAACAACAGAGCAGGCTTCAAGCCTGGACATGCAGAAGCTAAGGAATGAGATCCAAGCCTTGGAAGCCCAAATGGCAGAATTAAAAGAGGCCAGGGAAAATTTGGTCAAATTGAATGAGAAATATGATAAATCAAAGCAAAGTGTTGCTGAGAAAGGGAGAGAAATAAAAGCACTCAAGTAAAAGATAAAGGAGCTGGAAAAGGAGCTCACACTGGACAAAGTAGTGGCTGAGCTCAAGGCAGTCCTATGGGCCAACATTGGCCAATCCATCACTGACTAGTGGCAGTATATTGAGACAATTCATGAGCAGATGGAGCTCATTGCAAAAGCATACAAAGAAATCCAAAGAGCAAGGGCATCCCTAGGCAATATGCCTGAGGTTGCCAATAGAATGATCAATGTGCTGAACAACAGAACAAGTGCTCAGTTAGCAACTATGGGAATCTCCAACAGGACTGAGACTATTCTGTTAATAAAGAGGGTCCTAACACTGAGAAATCTAGTGCAGACACTAGAGAGAAGGACCCAGGATATGCAGACCGAGGTCAACAGATTCATGGACAAATTTGTGGCATTACAAAACAGAGGTCTTCCAAGCTTACTGAACAGCACAGGAAGACTACTTTCACATGAAAACTATGCCAAGAGGGTGAACACCTTTGCCACAAATCAGATCACAGAAAAGGCCAGCACCTCAGAGGAAACAGGGCCAGCAACAGGACAAAGTCTCTACAACAGGGTAGAGAACTTATTTTTTATCATGGATGAGATCAAACATCTGTTTGAAGTGCCTCCCAATTTCTATAAATACACAGAGGCAGATGAGATATTAGATGCAATTCTGAGACACCAATTGCCCACACAGGAATACTGGACCAAAATGATACAGCTGATATTGTAAGCCAGATCCTGTAAATCAAGTTTTGTTCAAATTCATAAGTGGTCATGCACAGGAAAACTTAGTAAAATCAGCATGCATGAAAAGGTAAAAGGCTGAGCCAACTCAGCAGAACTATTCGGCCAGCAAAGCAACATAGACAGCTAACAGGTGACAGGGCCGAAAAGCTACAGCACGACAGCCATAAAGGCACATTTTCCAGCATTAAAGCAGAATGTTCAAACCGACTTAGTGGCCTCCAAAGGTCAAAATATCTTCTGAAAAACATAAAGAGCATTGATTTCGTATTCAATGATGTAATAACTTTCCTATCTAATATCTTGAAAGTTGGTAAACGCATTCATTTCTGAGATAACTCAACGCTCAGATATTTTGTATAACCAATTGTATATATTTCCCCCTCGCATTAGCTTGCAGGGGTTGTTGTTGATTTCTTTTCTAGACTTTCTTACGCTGTAAGTTTTCCAGACTATTAATACAAAGGCTGATGGAATTTCCAAAGCTCTGCGTTATCTGAGTCATTGTGGTGTTTTGCTGAAGGTTACAGGATTCCTGCGTGTTTCATGGCACAATAAGTCTTCTATAAACTTTCGTTATGTATTTTTGTTATCTTTTCATAGCTCATTCATGTTTCTGTGTTCTATAGTTAATAGCAGAGAAAAAGAATAGTTTCAGGATTTATTCACAGAATACCCTAAACTCAATCTATGTTGTTATCAATGTTTTCTTCAGCTATAGTCATAAGGTGTAATTCTTAATTGCTGCACTTTCAAACTATATCTTTCACAGTGATTGTTGTTTCAGGAATTCAAGTTTGCCCCTGTGCAATATATCTCTTTCTTACATGCCAGCTTAGTGGAAGAATTCTTAATTGCTCTTCACTGGTTAGACACACCTCATAATCACAATTTCAGATTTGTTACATGAGATATTTTAATGGCCTTGCAGTTTCAGCAACTCGACTCAATACTTCAGATAACCCGTAGCCACAGACTCCATTGCCCAATGGACTAGAACTATCTGAAAATTTCCACCTTAGGTAAAGAAGACAATCCTTCAACCAAAACATAAAATCAAACCCTGAATTCATAACTAGCCTAAAATCTTCACAAAACAGAGACAAACCTTAAAGAGAGAGCCCTCTCTGATTACAGTTTGGCTAGAATCTGTAATCCAAAGATTGGTTAGTAGTTACCCCGTCCGTATTCCCTTGGGAGTCAAAGGGAACAACCTGGGTGTTAACATTAATTGGCGACTCCACTAGGGACGAGCATATTATTTTTCAACTGTGGTCTGTCCATAGACTGTGGTTCTAAAAGCTTGAGCAGTCCCTTAAAACAGTCCTAAAATATTCTAAAAATACCAAAAAGAAATTCAGAATCTGGCTCCCAAGAAGAATCCACGATATACAAGGTCAAATCCTGACCCAAATCCACCAGCTGTTTTTGAAAATCCTAATACAATCCCTAAGATCATTAGGAAGCAGCAAGGACAGGGACAGGAAACTCTTGCTAATTCAAGTCCTGAGACAACTCATCCAAACCCTGTTCCAACTCCGATCAAGGTTCTATTTCGGTCTAGCCTTGATTCCCCCAGTTCACCATCCACATCTCAAAGCCCTCCTTTCACACCTTCATCCACCGCACATATTCCCTTGACCAACACTCTAGTTTCCAGCTTTCCCACTACCCCTGTTATACCAGTCATTCATGCTATCCCAGTTATCCCTGTCAACCCTATAAATCCTGCAAATATGGCTAATAGATATGCACCCCTGCAGCTACCTGCCAATGCTCCAGCTCTACCTCAGGACTATCAATCAAAAATCTCATATTTTGACTCCACTAGCCCTTTCACAGCAATTCAGCATGCTAGAAGGATGTAAGACCACTTTGAGAACTATGAAATAGATGATGACAGTGTGAGAATGAGAATCTTTGTTCAGAGCCTCACAGGGGATGTAAGAACTTGGTTTAGATCACTAGCTGCAAATACCATCACAACTCCTGATGAGCTTTATCAAGCCTTTACTAACAGATGGGAGAAGAAGAAAGACCCCTTGCACATACTTGGTGAATATGATACAATCAAAAGAGGTCCCCAAGAGACTGTCTTGGAGTATTGTGCAAGATTCAACAATGTATATAATGCAATACCACAGAATTTAAGACCTCCCCCTGATTTAGCCTTGTACGAATTTCCTGATGGTTTTGACCCTGATATGGCATATCAGTTGAAGGAAAGAGCTCCTGAAACCCTTGAAGATGCCCAGAAAGTTGCTGTCACAGTAGAGGCTAACCTGATTGCCAAAAGAAACAGGGCAAGATTGGAAAAGAGAACCACCTTCAAAGAAGAACCCTCAGCCTTTGATCAAAAACTAGATGCAATACTCACTGGTATGAAGAGATTGGGGGACAGAGTAGAATCAGTTGAGAGAAAATCATCATGGGATACACCACAAAATAACCCTAACAGGAATCCAAATTTTAGGAGAAATCAAAACCCAAATGTTGGCAAGACCGGTTCTAACCCAGACATAAGACCTCCTTTCCAGGAAAACTATACTGAGGCATCCACTTCAGATGAACAAACAGATGACACCCACATTAACCTGATGGGCCTGAATGATGAGCAGCAAGTTTTTCTGAGTCAAGAGGATCATAAGGATGATGACATTCAACAATTCCAAACCAGGTCAGGTGAGTCATTTGACTTTAAACAAGGCTATGACACAGCTATTTATGAAGTTCATAAACAATATAAGCTAAGAAGCAGAACTATAAATGTAACACAGCCTGAAAAAACAAAGGATAGCCAGCAGCCTAAGAAAGCCATTGTCACAGAACCAAGTGACAAAACTGGTCCAATTATAGATGAGGTGATAGTTGAGGAAATAACTGAACAGCAGCCTATGGCTACATCACCCTTGCAGCCTAATCTAAGTAACACTTCTCAGGAGATGAGTAACAAGGACAAGCCTCAAGATCAAGATAAGAATCAAGAAGAAAACCGAGTGAACAAGGAAAAGGCTGCCACCCACAACACCAAGATCCAATCTAAAAGACCCTTTGACTTAGAAGCTGAAATTGGAAAAATGAAGGTAGCTGTTCCTCTTTCAGAACTAGCCAAGCATGACATTTATAGACAACAAATCAAGAAGTCCCTTCAACTGACTCGTATTAAAGATAATGTAAATGTGTTAGATGACACCCCAGAATTGCTTTTCGGTCCAGAAGTGGATGGAAAAACAGCTGTTACAGGTACCTTACCTTTTTATGTCAGTCTGCATATTCATGACAAGGTTTTACACAATGCAATGTTTGACTCAGGTGCCTCTCACAACCTAATGCCTAAATCAGTGATGGAGAGGCTCAACCTAGACATTACAAGACCATATAAGGATCTATTTTCATTTGACTCCAGCCAAGTTAAATGTTTGGGTTTGATAAAAGATCTATGTGTATCCCTTGTCCAATATCCAAACAAAACAATCTTAATGGATGTTGTAGTTGCTGATATCCCACCCAAATATGGAATGCTGTTATCAAGATCATGGGGGGCTAAACTCCAAGGTTCCCTGCAACTAGACATGTCATATGCAACCATCTCAGTCTTTGGTCAACCCAAGAGACTATATAGAGAGTCACTTATGAAATATATGGTCAGCAGTGAAGAAAAACCTCAAAACTTTCCCATATATGCTGTCCATTCTGACATTGACTCCTATATTCTCTTCAATGACAAAACAAATCCCACAAGTGATGAGGAAATCCACACACTCAAACAAGATCAGCATGTAAATGAAGAAATTGCTGTTCAAGAAATACTGCTTGAGCAATCATTAAACAAGGCTGCTGCTCTAGAAATCAAGCTGATCCAATCAAGTGATGACACTATCCTAAAGAGCAAACCAAATGAAAAACCAGATCTGCAACTTACAATCCCATCTTAGAAAGAAGTCATTAAATCTTCCCTAGAACAAGAGATCCTATGGTTCCTTAAATTTGACGGGTCAGTTAACAAATTAGGGGCAGGAGCTGGGGTTTGGATACATAACAAGCAAAACAATCATGCAGAAGGCCGAGCCTATAGGTTAAACTTCAGATGCACCAACAACATGGCAGAATATGAAGCTCTTTTGCTAGGCCTTAAGCTAGTAAAATCCTTACAAGCCATAAAAGTTTCAATTATGGGAGATTCAGACTTGATTATCCAACAAGTAAAGGGAAATTTTGTTACTAATGATAAAAGACTGAGATCTTATAGATCTGCTGCTGCTGAACTACTACAGTCCTTCACTGAATTTCAAATTACCAAGATTCCCAGGACCCATAACCTGCATGCTCATAGCTTGGCCACATTTGCAAGCACCTGCAAGTTACCGTTTGAGCCCCACCATTGCTTTACAGCTGAGGTAAAACACAGACCTTCTGTCCCAAACAATGTCAAGGACTGGCAAGTATTTGAAGATGATGCACAAATAAATAATTTCTTGACCTTGCAACAAGAATTTGCAGGACTAAATATTGACATTGAAAGAGCAAGTCAATCACAAATACCTGAAAGAGCAAGTCAATCACAAATACCTGATCAACAGAGCCATAAGCCAATATCACCTAAAACAGCTAACCAAATCCTACATCCAACAATTTTCAACAAAGACAACATACAAGAAATTCAACAAATCAGTTGTGAAGAAGTGGCTGATGCTGAAGCTGAAGTGATACAATTGAAAGATAATTTTCTTCCAACAGGCCTAACTCCACTAGAGGATATTTTTTATTCAAATGATGTCCCTAGAAAACCAAAAATGCAGCCCCTTAACTCTGCCATTGAAGAATGCAACATTGGAACCATGGAAAAGCCCAAGATAATAAAATTGTCTGCATCCCTACCTCCTGATCAGAAGCCCAAATACATTGACCTTTTCAAAGAGTTCCAGGATGTCTTTGCATGGAGTTATGAGGACTTAAAATCCTATGACACCTCTGTTATCCAACACACAATCCCTCTCAAGCCAAATCAAAAGCCATTTAAGCAAAAATTGAGAAGAATAAACCCTATGCTCCTCCCTGCAATTGAGAAAGAGGTACAAAAAATGTTTAAGGCTGGTATCATAGCACCAATCAGGTTTTCGGATTGGATCTCAAATTTGGTACCTACAAGAAAGAAAACTGGTGAAATAAGACTTTGTGTTGATCTTAGAAACCTAAATCAAGTGTCCCTCAAAGACAACTATCCCTTACCTAAGATGGATCACATTCTCCAGAGAGTGGTAGGGGCCTCAAGGATTTCATTACTTGATGGATTCTCAGGTTTTAATCAAATCCTAGTGCACCCTGATGATCAAGACAAAACTGCATTCACAACCCCATGGGGAACTTTTAAATATGTGAAAATGCCTTTTGGATTGAAAAATGCAGGGGAACCATTTCAGAGAGCAATGGACATTGCTTTTGCCAAAGAGATTCATGACTTCCTTGTCGTTTATTTGGATGACCTCACCCCTTTCTCAAAATTAGACCAAGAACATTTGAAACATTTGAGACAGATCTTCCTAACATGTAGGAAATATGGAATTTCCTTGAACCCAAAGAAGTCTCTATTTGGTTTGGAAGAAGGAAAGCTCTTAGGACATATTATTTCAAAGGATGGCATCAAAATTGACCCAGACAGGATACAATCTATCTTGCAAATGCCCCACCCAAGAAACATCAAAGAATTGCAAGCCTTCTTAGGGAAGATTAATTTCTTAAGAAGGTTTATCCCAAACTTGGCAGAACTGATCAGATTATTGAACAACATGCTAAAAAAGGATTCAAAAGTGAAATGGACAGTAGAAGCAAATCAAGCCTTTGAAGGCATAAAATTGGCCCTTACCCAAACTCCAATCTTAACAAATCCTCAATTTGACAGGGAATTTATCATTTTTTCTTTTGCCTCCCAGCATACTATTGCTGCAGTTTTGTTACAGAAAGATGACCAAGGAAATGAGAAACCCATTGCTTTCTTTAGTAGAGATCTTAGAGATGCACCTCTGAAATATCAAATCATGGAGAAACAAGCCTATGCTTTGGTCAAGGCCATTAAAGACTTTAGGATTTACATCCTTTACTCCCATGTTATAGCTTATGTGCCAAGTCCCATTGTAAAAGACATACTCACTCAAGAAAATTTAGAGGGCAGAAGAGGAAAATGGATTGCCAACATCTTGGAATTTGATATTGAGATAAAACCAAAAAAACTAATAAAAGGGCAAGGTTTGGCCAAACTAATGACAGAAGCAAACTTCCAAGCCTTAGACATAAACCAGCTGGACAATGAACCGGAGCTGGCGACTCCAAAGATCAATGTAGCCTTTGAACAATCCCCTTGGTACTCTGATATATGTTATGTGTTACAAAACCTGTGTGCTCCACCAGGATTGTCCAGAACTAAGTGTAGATTCCTAAAAATGAAAGCTTCAAAATTTTGTGTAATGGATGGCAATTTGCTTTGGAAAAACCATGAGGGTATACTATTAAACTGTTTGATTGAGAATGAGACTAACAATGTCACCAAAGAATTTCATGCAGGTGACTGTGGTGGACACTTGTATTGGAAGTCCACTGTGGATAAAATACTGAGGGCTGGTTACTATTGGCCCATTGTTTTCTCTGATGTCAAGAAATTCACCACTTCATGTCATAAATGCCGAGTGTTTGAGGGAAAGAGAAAGTTACTACCACTTCCTGTGAGGCCTATTGCAACAGAGAGGCCTTTCCAACAATGGGGCTTGGATTTCATTGGGGAAGTTCATCCCTCATCTTCAGGCCAACATAGATGGATTCTAACAGCTACAGACTACTTTACTAAATGGATTGAAGTTGTTCCATGCAGACAAGCAAATGATTCCACTATCATTCAGTTCCTTGAGACCAATATCCTGTCCAGATTTGGTTGTCCTGATAAGATAATAACAGACAATGCTGCTGCCTTCAGATCAAAGAAGATGGTGAATTTCTGCCACAAATTTCACATTACCTTGGGCCATTCTACTGCATACTATCCCCAAGGAAATGGCCTTGCTGAATCATCAAATAAAAGCCTTGTGAACATCATAAAGAAAGTGTTAGAGGAAAATAAGAAGAATTGGCATAAGAAGCTAGTCAATGCCTTGTGGGCAGATAGACTAACAACCAAAAGATCAATTGGGATCAGCCCATATGAGTTAGTCTATGGATTAGAAGCCAAATTCCCTTCATCACTAGGGGTCCCGGTTATGAAATTGCTTCAAGAAAGTCAAGCTGAGCCAAATGATATGCAAAGAAGGATCAATCAAATAATATGTTTGCAGCAAACTAGAGACCAAGTTTACAACAGAGTTCAAGTTTTACAAGAAAAGTTAAAGAAAGCTTTTGATAGAAGGACTAAGGCAGAAGATTTCAACATTGGAGACAAAGTCCTCAAGTGGGATTCAAGAAGAGAAGATAAAGGAAAACATGGAAAGTTTGATTCCCTTTGGAAAGGACCATTTGCTGTTCAAGCAGTCCAAGGAAACAATACTTACTTCCTTAAAAGTCTTGATGAAGCTGATTTAGATGAAGGTCATGTAAATGGCAGGATGTTGAAGCACTATTTTGACTACCATCCATGAGAGCAGCCTAAGTTTCCCTTGTACATAATCAGCTGTATATATTTTTTCTTTCAGCATATAAATAGTTTAGGTTGAGAAGGCACTATGAATAAACAGAAAGAGGGCTTTACATGACAGAAAGTCCACAGAGGTAATAGCTTCTAGTTTTGAAATACAAAGAGAGAATTTTCAAATTTTGGCAAGAACAGATCAAGGGCCAAGGCATTCTGACCTGCTGTTCTTGGTCTTTCAAGAAGAAAAACCATCCCCAAGTGGAGCCACTATTAGCTACCTATACCAATAGGTTTCATATTTCATGATTGGCAAAGAAAGGTCCAAATATGCTCTGCTTTGGTGATGCAAAGATCCCATATTTCCAAGAGAAAGGTGTGTACATAGCTTGATGTTGAGTCAATTTTGATGGATGGTCCAACAGCCTAATCTGGATCATGCCATGTTTCAATTTTCTATTGTAGAATAGAGAAAAAAGTCTGTCCAAACTGTTTAATCTTGGCAGACCAATAGTTAGGTAGAGAATTAAGGTTCCCAACTGCTTAATCTGGGGCCTTGGAAGAAATAAGGTTAGCCTAGATAGAAAATCAAAAGAAAAGCCAAGAGAAAAGAAAAGGCAAATAAGGGTCTGCAAGTCCAAGTGCACCCTCCAAGAAGAAACAAAAAATGCTAGGCAAGTAGATGGGTAGGTAGATGGGGTTGCAGAAATGTCATTCCTTTCAATTGAGTGTTTGATAACCTAGTCACAAAGGAATATCAGTGGATTGAGAAGCTCTTCTTCTCCATAATGTTGCAGCAAAGCAAAGGAGCATGTCTAAATTCCCATTTTCCCCTTTCACATTCATTACTAACATCCCTTCATCAGTTGAGATTCATGGAAGAATTTGAGGTCTTATGGTGGTTCTTATTCCTTTAAAAGCCACATTTCTTGTCTAAAAATCTTTTCATTTTGATCTACTCCCTAAGCTAAGTGATTTTCAAATAAACTTAGTAATGTCACTCCTCATTCACCTTTTCCATTCATATTAACCCCTAACTTCTACTATCTAGATCCCCTATGTTACCCTTCCCCTACTATTATAACACTATGGTGTATAAACCCCAAGCATTGTATAAATACCCTCCCCTTGACATTATAGCCATATGTTCACTATCAGAGAGTAAATTGACATTTGGTCAGTTTAAGAGCCCTAAGCCTTACCCCTCTTTCCCCTTCAGAAGTCATTTAACCCATTAAACCCTCCATTTGCTAAGAAACCTTGTGATAAACCCCTCTTTACCCCTAACCCGCTTCATTTGCAAAATACATATAAAAACCCTCTTTTTTCATTTTACCCAAAGTCTTAGCGCTATGCGCATTTTTGTAAAAGACATTGAAAAACAATACAAATCCGCCAAATTCCCCAAGGTTCCCGCTAGGCGCAAATCTCAAAAGAAATATTGTTTTAATCCCGCCCCCCATCCGTATCGTCCGGCCACCTCAAAGATCCGTCGACCGTCGGATCAGGCCCTTTTCATCCGACGGCTCTCGTGCATTTCGGACCGGCCCCGGCGTCCGAAAGATAGCCTCCGAAATTTATCAGAGGGTGACGTCAGGCCTCCGCCACGCATCACCCCCACATCGTATCGGAGGTACCTCTGACAATTCCGCTTCCGTATGAAAGGCGGTGCGATATGAAACCGCTAACCACTTCCGGTTTCGGTGAACCCGCCTGCCAGCGTCATCGCCGCGTCAGCGCCCTGTCCGCCATTTGCTCCACCTGTCCGCCACCTCACCATCCCCGTGGACCCCTCTTATGCTGCCACGTCACCTGATGACGTCGTGCTGACGTCATCCGACCTTGACCCCACCCGATGACGTCATGCTGACGTCATCCAAAAAGGCGCCAATGTTCCAAAAAATCCATATTTTGGCCGAAATTTCGCATTTTTTGCACTTTTTGCAAAAACGACTGTTGTTTTCTCTGCGTGAATTTCACGTCCTAGTGCACGCCAACCTACTGAATTCGACCTGGAGACTGCTGGCGCGCCATTCCCACCTGCATTCGTGACCATTGTTCTCTGTATACCAGGTATTTATCCCTGTGAATCCTTCCTGCACCTGGTTTCGTCTGTGAATTGTCATAAAAAAGCTTAAAACAAGGAGAAACATATAATTCACTGGCAAATCCCCTGTGCCTGGTCCCCATTTGCACCTATAACGACGAAATTCACCTGCTGAGCCTTGTTTGCCTGAGTCTTTACCAAAACCTGCATTCTGTTCGCGCAGTCGTGAACGGGAAATCCAAATTGCACCCTTTGGCTGAGAAAAAGAGTTTAAAGCCAGGCATTTGTCTTAGCCACACTTTGAGCAGTATTTCAATTGCTGCAATTGACCATTTTATCCTCTGTTCCTCAATAATTCACCTTCTTTTTCAAAGAATACTCTTTTGTATTGCCCTGCACAGTGACACCAGATTATACAAACAGAATCCTAAAAGTAGCCATGGATGCACCAATAGCACCGGTAGCCTTGAATGTTGCTCCTTTAAATGCCCCCGAGAGAGAATTGGAATGGAAGCCATTAGCTGACCTGGATTACCAAATATCAGAAGAAATGTTCATGCGCAGCAAGTACCACATTCACTTATTAAATGAATTGAAGATTAAACATGAAGCTGGAACAGATATATTGGGCATTTGGGATTCCTTTCTCCCTATTTTTAAGCTCCCTCAGGTCAACCAGTTCCCTGACCTAATCCACTTGTGTGCTGACTGTTATGATGCCACTCAGAGGGTTGTGCTTGACCCCTCAGGCTCAGTCGTTTTCTATGTCACCCCTGAGGCCATCCGGGAGATGCTGCAATTCAAAACTGAGAAGAAATTAGTTCCTTTATCACTGATTGATCTGATAAAGCAAGGAGCTAAATTAACAGATTCCCAGGTCACCAAGTTAAATCAATTGTACATTGACTCTGACACTGTGAGGTACCCTCCCATTTCTCATGTATATCTCAACCAATTAGGCAGAGATCTTGTACACATGATTAGTCCCATTCTGGGCTATAACTCAGTTGAATATGTTGATGAAACTGTGCTGGTAATGATGCTCATGTTTGCCCCAGGAAAATCTCCAATCTGCTATGACTATGCCACCTACATTTCTGATAAAATACATGAGCAATTGATGAACTTGGCGAGAGAAAGGGTGTTCAGATACACCTCCTACATCTACCATTTAATTTTGTACTATCAACATGAGAAATTTCATTTTGCTATGAAAAGAATGGATGCACAAGGGAATCTAAGATCAGTGGTTTATTGGTCCTCTGCCTTCCACTGCCTATCTAATTCTCCATACACTTATTGTGAGTTCATTGACCTCTTCATACATCCAGCCATGTCCCTGCTTATGAGCTCACCTCCTCCAAGACTGACTGATGATATGCAGAGAATTCTTCAATTATCTAAGGCATACAGCATTGGGGACTGGTACTTCTACCAGAACCACACAGTTATCAGGATATATGGGTGTGAGTTGCCCCCATACATATTGCCCAAATATGTGCCCATGAGATTGTTTTCCCTTGAATACTTCAGGCAATTTGGGAATGCTGATGTGCTACATTTTTCAGGCAAAGGTAAGAAAGCACAACTCAAGGTCAGGAATCAATTAGGCCACTTAATTTATAACAAAAGGGAGGAAGGTTGGCAAGAAGCAGATAGAATGCTTGAATCCCTTGGCCTTCAGACCAGTTTCCTTTGGAAACCTTATGACCCCAATCACTTCATAACTTTAAGAAGGGTCAAGTATAGGCTGTCCGGTTATGATCATGTAAGGTTGCCCCACATAGAAAAATATGCAAATCAAGTAAAATGGAGGAGAGGAACCTTAGAGGAGGCTGTCACACAAGAAGAGTTAAATCAAAGAGCAGTAAGAAATCTGAAAAAGATGGCTGACCTAGAGCTTTGTTCACAGGTGTTTACTCTTCCAAGCACTCAAGTGGGAGCAGCTGCCTCTTCCTCTACAGCAAATCATCAAGCAGCCAAAGCTACTGGTCAAACCTCTAGCAAAGGCAAAGAAAAGGAGATGGAACCAGAACAGCCACCTCATGAAGAGGTACAGCAGCAGGAAGTGCAGCAACAACAACAGGTACAACAGCAACAAGAGGGGCAGCAAAAGAAAGAGCAGCAGGTATAGCAAGAAAAGGCAGCTGAGGCCCCAATTTTCACTGAGCAGTAGCCACCACAAATTGTGCCTCCAAGGCAAGAAACAATAGTTGAAGCCTCAGTCCTTCAAACCCCACAAAAGGAAGACATAAGTAGAAAGAGGGACAGAGAAACTCCCCTCACCACATCTATAAGTCATGGGGAGAAAAGGCATAGAATGAATCCCCTCTCTGAGGAAGAAATGCCTATTGGGCAATCTTTGGGCATGGGCCCACCAAGCATGGAAGAATCCGCAAGCTCCTTCCAGCAGGAATAAGAGAGGACAATCGGAGGAGAAGTCATCTCCTTAGGCCAACAGAGAGAGGGTGAACTGGGCATCAAACAGCAGTTCATTGACATAAAGAAGAGGAATGAGCCCATAAAAATACAGCTATATAATCATTTGTTGAAAATGGCTCCCACTAACCAGCAAAGGCTAATGTCTGCATATGATGTCCAGGAGGGAAAAATGATCATGAGCCACTTCATGCCAACTGCGTTGCAACCACAGTCCCCTGCAGACTACTTAAGGACCAATCTTGAGGTCCTTGCCAAGGAGATCCACCCAATGGATCAAATAGAATTACATAAGCAAACAGGTGAGATGGTATATGCCTCCTTGGCAGATAAGACATTGGTAAACTATAGGCTGGAAAATAGCCTAAATAATACAACTGCCCAGCTTGAGTTGGAAAGAGCATCCTCTCAAGCAAAAGATAACAGAATCAAGGCCCTAGAGGAGATAATCATAGAACTTGGGCATGATCCCAAGGACACCAAAGCCATCCAAGCACTGTTGAAATTGAGGGATGCAGACATGGCAGCACTAAGGAAAATGGTAAAGGTCCCAGCCACCATTCACCCAAAGACTGAAGAGGTTGCCCAGCTGAGACATGACCAAGATGCAGCAGCTATGCTAGTGTCCCTATACAAACAGCTGATCCAAACACAAGAGAAGCTGGGAGAATCAGAGGCTGCGCAGGCAGCATTGCAGGCAGCATTACAGCAAAAAGAAGGAGGTCAAACATCTCAGCCTCCTCCAGAAATAATTAACCTTGAGGAGCCTCCTCAAACTACTGCTCCTCCCACTCAGCAAACAGAACAGGCAGCGCCTTCCACATCAACACCAGCACCAACAACAGAGCAGGCTTCAAGCCTGGACATGCAGAAGCTAAGGAATGAGATCCAAGCCCTGGAAGCCCAAATGGCAGAATTAAAAGAGGCCAGGGAAAATTTGGTCAAATTGAATGAGAAATATGATAAATCAAAGCAAAGTGTTGCTGAGAAAGGGAGAGAAATAAAAGCACTCAAGGAAAAGATAAAGGAGCTGGAAAAGGAGCTCACACTGGACAAAGTAGTGGCTGAGCTCAAGGCAGTCCTATGGGCCAACATTGGCCAATCCATCACTGACCAGTGGCAGTATATTGAGACAATTCATGAGCAGATGGAGCTCATTGCAAAAGCATACAAAGAAATCCAAAGAGCAAGGGCATCCCTAGGCAATATGCCTGAGGTTGCCAATAGAATGATCAATGTGCTGAACAACAGAACAAGTGCTCAGTTAGCAACTATGGGAATCTCCAACAGGACTGAGACTATTATGGTAATAAAGAGGGTCCTAACACTGAGAAATCTAGTGCAGACACTAGAGAGAAGGACCCAGGATATGCAGACCGAGGTCAACAGATTCATGGACAAATTTGTGGCATTGCAAAACAGAGGTCTTCCAAGCTTACTGAACAGCGCAGGAAGACTACTTTCACATGAAAACTATGCCAAGAGGGTGAACACCTTTGCCACAAATCAGATCACAGAAAAGGCCAGCACCTCAGAGGAAACAGGGCCAGCAACAGGACAAAGTCTCTACAACAGGGTAGAGAACTTATTTTTTATCATGGATGAGATCAAACATCTGTTTGAAGTGCCTCCCAATTTCTATAAATACACAGAGGCAGATGAGACATTAGATGCAATTCTGAGACACCAATTGCCCACACAGGAATACTGGACCAAAATGATACAGCTGATATTGTAAGCCAGATCCTGTAAATCAAGTTTTGTTCAAATTCATAAGTGGTCATGCACAGGAAAACTTAGTAAAATCAGCATGCATGAAAAGGTAAAAGGCTGAGCCAACTCAGCAGAACTATTCGGCCAGCAAAGCAACATAGACAGCTAACAGGTGACAGGGCCGAAAAGCTACAGCACGACAGCCATAAAGGCACATTTTCCAGCATTAAAGCAGAATGTTCAAACCGACTCAGTGGCCTCCAAAGGTCAAAATATCTTCTGACAAACATAAAGAGCATTGATTTCGTATTCAATGATGTAATAACTTTCCTATCTAATATCTTGAAAGTTGGTAAACGCATTCATTTCTGAGATAACTCAACGCTCAGATATTTTGTATAACCAATTGTATATATTTCCCCCTCGCATTAGCTTGCAGGGGTTGTTGTTGATTTCTTTTCTAGACTTTCTTACGCTGTAAGTTTTCCAGACTATTAATACAAAGGCTGATGGAATTTCCAAAGCTCTGCGTTATCTGAGTCATTGTGGTGTTTTGCTGAAGGTTACAGGATTCCTGCGTGTTTCATGGCACAATAAGTCTTCTATAAACTTTCGTTATGTATTTTTGTTATCTTTTCATAGCTCATTCATGTTTCTGTGTTCTATAGTTAATAGCAGAGAAAAAGAATAGTTTCAGGATTTATTCACAGAATACCCTAAACTCAATCTATGCTGTTATCAATGTTTTCTTCAGCTATAGTCATAAGGTGTAATTCTTAATTGCTGCACTTTCAAACTATATCTTTCACAGTGATTGTTGTTTCAGGAATTCAAGTTTGCCCCTGTGCAATATATCTCTTTCTTACATGCCAGCTTAGTGGAAGAATTCTTAATTTCTCTTCACTGGTTAGACACACCTCATAATCACAATTTCAGATTTGTTACATGAGATATTTTAATGGCCCTGCAGTTTCAACAACTCGACTCAATACTTCAGATAACCCGTAGCCACAGACTCCATTGCCCAATGGACTAGAACTATCTGAAAATTTCCACCTTAGGTAAAGAAGACAATCCTTCAACCAAAACATAAAATCAAACCCTGAATTCATAACTAGCCTAAAATCTTCACAAAACAGAGACAAACCTTAAAGAGAGAGCCCTCTCTGATTACAGTTTGGCTAGAAGCTGTAATCCAAAGATTGGTTAGTAGTTACCCCGGCCGTATTCCCTTGGGAGTCAAAGGGAACAACCTGGGTGTTAACATGCTCTTTAAAGGATTTTCATACATTGTTTTTGAAAATTATAAAGAATCCTATCCATCATTGTTGCTGGTACAAAATTGTTGTAATCATTTTGAGAATTTCACTCAACATTTGGAAATTTTTTATGAAGATGAAGTGTTTATGAATGATGAAATTCTAGAAGCCGTTCATGAAAACCATTTTCAACATCAAGAGGAAACATTAAAAGCTACTTTCCATAATATGTAGTGAAATTTTCAGTGGGTCTTAATTTCTCCCATAGCTAAAACTGAAACTGATAAAAATCTTGATATAGACATTCATGTACCTTCTCACGAGTTTGATGAAGATATTTAGCAATCTTCTCAGATCTTAGGTGACCCAGAGAAATTTTATGATAATCAATTGGTTTTTTTTATAATTCTCTTATCTCCTTAATGACTCATGGAAGAAGGGGTTGTTTTAGATTCATTGCAAAATGTGGAAAGTATTCAAGGCTTTACACATTTTCAAGTGGAAATTTCTAAAATTCTTCAGAATGTAGATGACATTCTAATTGAATCACATGAAGAGTCACTTTTATACAATCTTTTTATATATGAGATGTTTGTTATATCTGAAAAGTTTCAAGGAAAGACAAATTTTCTCTCCGATGATAACAAGAATGAACAAATTTTTGTTTCTTCATTTGAGAATGATCTTAAACTTTAGAACATATAACATGGAGCAGTTATAAATGAAGAATATCGTTTTCTTATGGGTTGCCAAGAGTGAGTAGTTTTTTTTATTTTTGTGAAGATTATTTTACGAGTCTGCTGGAAACATCAATGGGAAGATCTTTTGTTATCTATGGAGCATGGGTTTTGGTTTTAGCTCGATTTTGAGTCATCATTTTCCAATTTTTTTTTTTTAAGAATAGTGAAAACAAAGTCTAGTCATTAAGCCAATTACTTGCATGGTTGCATTGTGTTTTTTATTTCACTTTAGTTGGCATTTCATTCAGCAGTTACAGAAGGTCGATGTGATGAATAAGCTCAACACTCTAAGCATCCCTTTCAGAAGTGCATCTATTCAAATTTTAGGACTGGAAATTTTCAACATTTAATTTTTAGTTTGTAGTTTGTTTTTAGTAGCACAATGAATTATTTTGGGTTACACTTTGGTTTCAGTTGGACATAGTCATAGGTCTTAGAATTAGCAGGTTTCAGAGCTTTGGATCATCCTAATGGATCAGGAACTAGATTTGTGATCTCTTTGTTGCCTCACAAGCAAGACACCATCCCCACTAGAGCTAGTTGTTATCTCATTTTTGCTTCATAGTTTTAACTTAAAAATTGTAATTTTTTATTATTCAAAAAAATTTAAGTTGTTAATAGTTGGATTTTTAGCACTAATTTAAAATTTTTGAATAAAGGTTCTACGAGTTGGATTATCAGCAGCAATTTGAAAGTGTTAATTAGGGTTGTTGACAAATGGATTATTAGTGCCAATTTGAATTTTAAATTTTTAAATGTCAAGATCAAAGCACTTACAGAGCACATGTTAGCAGAGGAGCAAGTAATCGATCAAGCGAGCACTATCTAAACAAATGGTGACATGTAATTTCATAATTTCATATTGGGATATTTTTCCACTAGAGGGTAATCATCATGGTAAATGAGTGGTGTAATTAATCATTTTTATGTATGATTTATTTATTTTCATTTTTAATCTCAAGTGTTTCTATACAGTGGAAGTTATATTCTCTAGGGTTAAGAGTATTGCATGTTTAATCCATTATATTATGTATTTCGCCAAGGTTACTATTTCAAAAATAATGACACAAAATGAATAGTGAAAGGCAAAAGGTGCCAAAGAATGTTTTGTGTTGACTTGACAAAACTCATTTTTTTACATTGTCTTTTCCTGTCAAAGGCAGTAACTTCGGGCACAATTTTATGAACAAATGGAAGATAATTTTTGAAAACCAAAACAGGTTTTGGTCAGGAATGTAACCATTAAGAAAAACATATCTCTTACTTTACATAGCTATACCAATTTTGGATATTCGAAGGGATTACTAGACCCAATTTTTCACAAATTCTTGATGAGCCTCATAAATGAGTAATTATATGGGCTCATTTTACCTCATAACCTAGTCAAATCAACCATTCTCTTAGATTATTGCATGATTTTTTGACTATATTTATGCTAATAGAGTGAGATGGGTTGGTCATTATGCCATGGAGTCTAATGTGTGTCTAATGCAGATTTTTGTTCAATTTTGGAGATAAAGTCAAAGATTTAATGGACAATTGGCAGCAATAATTTGAAGTAGACAAGGGAGAGGATTTATAGCAGGGTATCCCCCTCATTTATGACTCCCCACTTTGAATTCTCCATCATGCAGCTCGGAGCACAAGTAGCCACATCAATGCACCAAAGAGGCAGCCAAACAAGTGGAGCATAACTTCTGTTTATCTCATGTTTTGGGAGCCAAACCTCCCTGATTTTAACGAAGATGTTGGGAGCTTCAGTTGTATAAGTAGAGAGGCCTAGGGCCTCATTAGGTTGGTTGTAAGCAAGTCAAATATTCGAATTTTTGTTGCAGCTTTGCTTTGCTCAACTTCGAGCTTAATTTTGCTGAGAGTTTCATGTAATCCTATTATTATTTTGATAATGAAGATGAGATCTTGTTCGAGCTAGCACTGAGTTACCTAAGAGGGCTGAAGCTCTTGGGTTAGGGCCCAATCCAAGCAGCTAAGCTCCTCTTGTTTTGTATTTATATGCTTTGTTTCTGTTTATGAATGAGTTGTTTTTAGATAGATTTCTTTCTTAGTTAAGAATAGGGTGCTTTTGATGATTTAAAAGGTTATTTCCATTTTAGTTTGCTGTAGTAGGTTGAAAAGTGATAGAAGAAGATAAAAAAAAGGTAATCAATAGAGCCTTTTCCTCCTTTCTCCCCTTTGGGACCATGAACTGAGGCCAAGACCCTCTTGTTGCCACAAAAAAAACATAGATTTGTCTTTCCCATAGGATTTCTAGTGTTGTAGTCTGTTACAAGGTTAATGCTTTTGCTATAGATCTATTTCACCATGTTCATTTTTGTCTTTGCAATAAATTTCCTTCCATGATTTCTTTCCATGTAGCATTTTTTTCAGAATTTACTTTCCCAGATCAGAATTTGGACTAGCTTGATGCAAAGTTCTGTTTTCTGATGTAGCTAGTTTCCTTGCTTGCTTAATCTCATGATGTGAGTTTCAGTTATCTGGCAACAATCCTCTTTTCACAATAAGTCATCCAATCAGCCATCACCATTTCTCTTTGATCTTTGTTCCACAGGTTACCCAAAGTCCCTCACAATTCTGCCTTAAGTTTCTGCACTTTTCTCACGAACTTTCCTCTCTTTCCTTGAACAAGTCCAACCATATTTCTCTTTCTTGATCCTTCTTGATGGACCCTAGACACCTTAACACATCACCCTAGCCTTCAGCTACCCTTTCCACCCGCTTTCCCACCTTCAAAACGTCCAAAACTACTCTCGACATCCTCCTGTAGACATCATGTAGATCCCCTGCAACCTCCTATAGATTTTCCTGTAGGTGTCCTTTCGAAGGCCGATTGTAAGAAAATCCTCTGGAAGGCCACCTGGAACCTCCTAGGGCCCATCCACACCTTCCTACACCTCTATAATCTCTAAAGTTTCCCTCCATAACCACCTAACCACTGTGACATTCGCAAACAAATAGATTACATGCATGACAATTTCACCTAAAAATACATAAAAGCCCAAAAACATGTTTTTTTCTCATTTCCTTCTAGAAATAGCTTGAGTAGATGTTGTTTACTTCCTATGTAGGTAATGGCATTCATTTTATGTTTTTTCATCTCTCTTTCTGCAAAAGTAGGATTAGCTGGTTAATTAGGGTTTGTTAGGCTTACCTTACATTACAGTCTTCTTCTCCCTTCTGCAAGTAGAGTAGCCTCTGTAGAGTAAGCTTTCCTTTCTTTCATCACATATAGAGCTTCTTCTGGAATTCATGGAAGTTGGCTTGAGCTCCTAGTGATCTTGCGCCAGCTTACCAAGTGACAGCCTGCTGTAAGAACTAGTACTTTTGCATACAACACCGTCGCTTCCAAGTTTGTTATGAACTACCAAGTTGATAAAAGTAAAGTAGGAAGCCCAAGAGTTGCAGCATTATTGCTGCAATACTGGTGCTCACCACTTTTTGGTACCATTGTTTGGGATGCGTCAGAGTATTTTGTGATTACTGTTTTCTTCTATTTCTCTATCGCAACGTTTTGCTAAGTAGTTTATTTCAGCAAAAAGTAGAGTAGTTGTTTCTTTCAGTTTCTGCATTTCCTTGCTTTCATACTCAATTCTACAATTTCCATTTCAAAAAAAGTAGATTAGTCATTTCCTTGCTTTCAGTTCTACATTTCCTTTGCTTTCATTTTCAATTCTGTAAATTTCATTTCATCAACTTCATTTCAGCAAAAGTAGATTAGTCATTTCCTTGCTTTCTGTTCTGCATTTCATTTGCTTCCCTTTCAATTCTGCATTCTCATTTAGCAAGTACATTTTAGTTAGTTGCAATTTTTTTGTTCAATCAATTTCAGTTTTGCAGGTAGAAGTAGTGAAAAAACAAAAACCAACCAAAAAGATTTTCTTTCGTGCCTTGTGGGAACAGAGATAATTCAGGGTAATTCTTGTCCAACACCCCCACTACATCACATAGCCACCCTTCTCTCTTCTTCGGTGACTACGATCAAGAAGAACCCTTAGGTGAACATCAAGACATATTTGAAGAACCTATAGGGGAGGAAGAAGAAGAAAATGTTCCTCTGGAGCCAATGGCTAAAAATAGAAATGCTGGGGGCAATACCTCTTCTTCTGATTCATCCATTAAAGGTGAATTTTGAAACATGCTGGAAAACTTCAGGAGTGAGATGCTACAGATTCTTGCCATGCAAATGGATACCTTACATATCAAAAGAAAACAAGAGGAGGCAAAGAGGGCTTTGGCCATTTCTTGCCCTAGATGCACCAAGAGGCATCCTAGTAATGAATGCCCATTAAACTCTATAGAGGTTTGTTCAATCTGTGAAGAAAATCATTCTACAGATAAGTGCCCTTCCTTGCCCGGACTTCAAGCTGTATACGAAGGGGCCGAAGGAGCCACTGAACGTATCTATTACATAAACCAAACGAGGCCGCATGGACCTAGACCATATCAGTAGGGGATGCAAGGGACATCCTGGGCATACTACAACCCCAACCAAGTCACAGCCATACCTTCTTGGGGCCCTCCTGCTCATCCTTCCTGGTTCGCAACTCCTCCTTGGTCCTATCCATCTCAGTATCATGCCCAACCAGCCACTCATTCATTTCAATCCTATACTCAGCCACAACCTCAATGGAATGCACATCATCAGGGGTGGAGGCCCTAATACATCCCTCTTCCCGCTCTTCTGCCTCCACCACCTGCCCAACCACAACCCCATCCACATCCATCTCATATATACACTCCCACTTGATTACCTATACCACCATTTCCAAACCCACACATTGAAGTAGCTCAACCCATTTACAATGCTGAGGTACAACACTTCCAAACAACTCCTCTTGAGCTCAATGGTATTCACCATAGCTCTGGAAGAGTATTGCAAAAAAGAGATTACATTGATATCATTGAAGGACCACATCCAGAAGAAGAAGATTCAAAAGACAAGATCAAAGAACCATGGGTTGCACTTAATGAAGAGAAGAAATCAAAATCAGAGATCGAGAGAGCTCCTTCATGGTTACCATCAAATCCTCCATGTATTCAAGAGAAAGATTAGCAAAAAGAGGAAGATGTGAAGCTCATGGTAGAAGAAGACATGAAGAATGATCTAGATGAGCAAAAGGACCAAGGACATCATAATTATATTGAAATATGGTTCTAGACAGTCACTAAGTTGCAGCATCACTCTCTTCCTCAACTATGCTTGATCCCTTCAAAGTCAAATCATTTGGTCTCTGAAGTCCAAGTACTTGTCAAAGCATACATTTCAAGCCTCCACATCATTCTGTCTGTCATCTTGATGTGCACATGGTTCCATTGGAAGTATTCTTATGCTTGAAAGTGATTTTGTTTTTCAAGTAGAGTATGGTAGGAAAAAAAAAAGAAAGAAGAAAAAGAGAAAAATGAAAAATAAGAGAAAAATAAAAATCTAAGTTGAAAACCTCCATGAGGCGGTCAATGGGTTGGAAAGAAGAAAAATAGAGAAAAAAGATCCCTGGGTGAAAACCTCCCTTGGAGGCGCCCAGGGCAAGCAATTAGGGTGAAAACATCTCTGAGGCGCCCTAGTTGTTTTCAAAAAAAAAAAAAAAAAGGAGAATTTTTTGTTACATTGCAAATTTGTAGGAGGACTACAAGAAGCAGTAGAAGGTGCCAAGGGAGCTTTGAAACCAATACCAACACCTATCCTACCTTCCCACACCTTTCTCCATCATTCTTGGCATTATTTTCACCTCATTGTGCTTCTTTGCTTTGAAAATTGTGTTTTCTACAGGAGGCTCCTACAGAAATTACAGAGAGCTAGAAATGGATTTTAAAAGCAGTTTGGGGAATAGGGAAGCTTCATAAAGGGTATATAAATCCTCTTGTAGTCTTAAAACCTCTCTTCCATCATTTTCAAGTCTGCATCACACCCCAAGCTCATTTTTTTAATGTCCAAAAAACTACAGGATGCTTTGACACAAAAATACATAGAGCAGAAATTTGTTTTTTCCATAACTTGAAAACCGTGCATCCATTTAAAAATTTGTTTCATGGGGAGTTGCATATGGATGATGATAACATGCTCAAGAAATTTCAGTAACTTCCAGTGCATGGTTACCAATAAATTTGCCTCCATCACCTTCAACCATTTTTGCATTTTCTCAATATCCATGCACCCATTTAAAAACCTGCTTCATGGGGAGATGCATATGGATGATGGTAACATGTCCAAGAAATTTTAGCCAATTCCAATGCATGGTTACCAGGAAATTGGCCTCCATCACCTTCAGCCATTTTCATTTTTTCTCGAAATACGTGCATCCATTAACCAAAATGTTTCTATGGGAGGTGCATAATGATGATAGAAACATGCTCAAAAAATTTCAGGTCAATCCAGTCTACCGTTTGGGAGATATGGAGAAAACAAGCCATTGTCCCATAGAAGTCTAGCATCAGCAACACGAGGGCGCAAATCTGAAGGGTTGAAGCAGACACCTGAAGATCAGATCCAACTAGAAAGGAACTGCACATAGCACAACCATATCTCAACAAGCATACAGGCATGCAGCAAAGGAAATACAAGCATGCAACAACAAAAGGAGCCAAAATACCTCACAGCACATACATTCGACTCACAGGTAAGTGACTAACCCACTCCTCTGTTGCATTTGTGTAATTGAAAGATATGCATAAGCAAATGAGATGGTTAGGGTTGAACGAGAAAAGGTTTCCAGTTAACTGGCCACCCTCATCCAGTTGACTGCACTCATCCGGAGATGCCACCAAATGTGTGCCTATTCAACTCACAGAAAATCCAAAGGATAGGTAATGGAGGGTATACAAACTCTGATGAAATCATGAGGGGTGGTTACAAGGAAAGAAACCATGATGACAAGGCAGCTGGGGACCTATGGTTGAAATAATGCCAATGCACATTTTCGTCAGCTCACCCCATCACTGGAAATATCTAAAAGAAGAAATAAGTGCTCCTCCTCAAAACTCCTTCACCACCTTTTCTTTCATTTCATCCTCGTCCACTTAGCTGCAGCAAGCTCTTTGCCACCACCACAGCCTCGAAACCATTTTTCTCCATCGCTTTCATCCATCCTCCTACTATCGACATTCTACATGAGCACTTACAAGCTCTACAAGAGCACCTACAGGCAGTTCTACAGGAGGTGAAGTAAGTTGTTTTTAAGGAAAAAACACGGTTTTTAGCACAATTCTCGGGTTGCAGAGGTAGGTTCTTGGCATACCTCCATTGAATATAAAAATATGCTAATAGTGGTTTAGTTTTTGAGGACAAAATAGAACTATTGGGTGGAGGAAATTCATAAATAAATTGTTGCTTATTGTTAAAAAAAAAAAAAATAGTCTCTGTCTCTCTATTTTCCTTCAAAAAAATTGTTCTCTCCATTTCCATAGTTGGCTTTCCAAGGAAGCATAAACAAAATGACAAGAGGTTTTATGAGAAGGTGACGAAACTGGTGATTTAGAAGAACAAGAATGAAAAAACTGAAGAAACCAAAACAGAGAAGGAAGAAACCAAAATAGAGTAGGAAGAAACAAAACAAACAGAGACAGAGAAAAAGACAAAAGGAGGAGAAAGAGGGGCAGAAAAGACAGAAGTGTCCCCTGAGACTCTAGAAAGAGAGGCAACAGCTATTCTCACTACCCTTAGCACACCAATTAAGCCAAAAGAAAAGAGTAAGAGGAGACCACATCAGAAGCATGGGATGTTAGGGAGGCCACCAGGGCCATCAAAGATGAGGAGATGGCCTAAGTTGCTGAGAGGATGAACAACACTTTCAGTAGGGGGTGATGATGAGCCTCATAAATGGTTAATTATATGGGCTCATTTTACCTCCTAACCTAGTCAAATTAACCATTCTCTTAGCTTTTTGCATGATTTTTCGATTATATTTATGCTAATAGAGTGAGTTGGGTTGGTCATTATGCCATGGAGTCTAATGTGTGTTTAATGTAGATTTTTGTTCAATTTTGGAGATCAAGTCAAAATATTTAATGGACAATTGGCAGCAATAATTCGAAGTAGACAAAGGAGACGATTTAGAGGAGGGTATTCCCCTCATTTAGGACTCCCCACTTCGAATTCTCCATCATGCAGCTCGGAGCACAAGTAGCCACATCAATGCACCAAAGAGGCAGCTGAGCAAGTGGAGGATAACTTCTATTTATCTCAAGTTTTTGGAGCCAAGCCTCCCTAATTTTAAGGAAGCTATTGGGAGTTTTATTTGTATAAGTAGAGAGGCCTAGGGCCTCATTAGGTTGGTCGGAAGTTATTCAAATTTTCAAATTTTTGTTGCAACTTTGCTTTGCTCAACTTCAAGCTTACTTTTGTTGACAGTTTCATGTAATCCTATTATCATTTTGATAATGAAGATGAGAATCTTTTTTGAGCTAGCACTGAGTTACCTCAGAGGGCTAAAGCTCTTGGGTTAGGGCCCAATCCATGCAGCCAAGCTCCTCTTGTTCTGTATTTATATGCTTTGTTTCAGTTTATGAATGAGTTGTTGTTAGATAGATTTCTCTCTTAGTTAAGAATAGGGTGCTTTTGGTGATTTAGAAGGTTTTTTCCATTTCAGTTTGCTATAGTAGGTTGAACAGGGATACAAGAAGATACAAAAAAGCCATCAACAAATCCTTGGCCTCCTTTCTCCCCTTTGGGACCATGAATTTAGGCCAAGACCCTCTTGCTTCCACAAAAAAAACACAGATTTGTCTTTCCCATAGGATTTCTAGTGTTGCAGTCTGTTAGAAGGTTAATGATTTTGTTGTAGATCTATTTCACCATGTTCATTTCTATCTTTGCAATAAATTTCCTTCCATGCTTTCTTTCCATGTAGCATTTTTTTCATCATTTACTTTCCTAGATCAGAATTTGGACTAGCTTGATGCAAAGTTCTGTTTTTTGATGTAGCTAGTTTCCTTGCTTACTTAATATCATGATGTGAGTTTCAGTTATTTGGTAACAATCCTCTTCACAATAAGTCAGCCAATCAGCCATCACCATTTCTCTTTGATCTATGTTCCACAGGTCACCTAAAGTCCCTCACAAATTTGCCTTAAGTTTCTACACTTTTCTCAAGAACTTTCCTCTCTTTCCTTGAACAATTCCAACCATCTTTCTCTTTCCTGATCCTTCTTGATGGACCCTAGACACCTTAACACATCATCCTAGCCTTCATCTACCCTTTCCACCCACTTTCCCACCTTCAAAACCTCCAAAACTGCTCTCGGCATCGTCCTATAGACCTCCTGTAGACCTCCTGTAGATCCCCTGCAGCCTCCTGTAGATTTTCCTGTAGGTGTCTTTTGAAGTCTGATTGTAGGAAAAGCCTCCAGAAGGCCACTTAGGACCTCCTAGGACCCATCCACACCTTCCTACACCTCTGCAAACTCCAAATTCGCCCTCCATTACCACCTAATTGCTGGCACATTCACAAACGAATAAATTACATGCATGACAATTTCACCTAAAAACCCAAAAAGATGTTTTTTTCTCATTTCCTTCTAGAAGTAGCTTGAGTAGATGTTGTTTACTTCCTAAGTAGGTAATGGCATTCATTTTACGGTTTTTCATCTCTCTTTCTGCAAAATTAGGATTAGTTGTTAATTAGGGTTTGCTAGGTTTACCTTACATTTTAGTCTTCTTCTCCTTTTTGCAAGTAGAGTAGCCTCTGTAGAGTAAGCTTTCCTTTCCTTCATCACATATAGAGATTCTTCTAGAATCCATAGAAGTTGGCTTGAGCTCCTAGTGATCTTGCGCCAGCTGACCAAGTGACAGCCTATAGTAAGAACTAGTACTTGTGCATACAACACCATCACTTCCAAGTTTGTTATGAACTACCGGGTTGATAAAAGTAAAGTAGGAAACCCAGGAGTTGCAACATTATTGCTGCAATACTGGTGCTCACCAATTCTCTAGTTTTATTTTCTTAAAAATGTTGAGTACATATGTGTTGTTCCAAGCTTGTGAGAAATATTTTTGGAATTAATTGAGGATATTTTTATTTCACTCCCACAAATCACAGATGTCAACAATAGTATGTTCATAATAGGAATCATAATTCATGGAATCAAAAGTGTTTGGGTAGAGTTTCGTTGTCAAAGTAATTGCCAAATTTTACTTTCCCAATCTAGAAACTTTACCTTCAGTTTCTATTTTTTTTAATAGCTAGTTATATTGGTTAATTTATCATGTTTTAAAGATTTGAACGAACATGCAGTTTGGTAACTCATCCAATTCGAGCTGATCAAAGGTTAGAGTTAGTGATAGTAAAAAAGAAATTGAAAAAGGTATTTTGATACCTCTTATTTCAAGCACATATCCAATAGATCATGAACCGTGGAAGCATGGATCAACCAACTTTGACTCCTAGCCATTCAGTAGCTTGAGACACATTGTAACCTTGATGATTTCAATTTTATATTTAGTTAGTTTATATTTTATTTTATTTCATGTAAATCAAGAGGAAGTTTTTGTTTATTTTGGATAAATGAACAAGTGACAAGCCTATTTGTCAACATTATATTATCTTCCTAGGATTTCAAGGCCTATTTTGGTAAAAGGATCATTGCTTGGCAACATTTCGTAGCACCTTCACATGATAATTTCGAGCTTGATTTCATTGTTGATTCTCAGGAGGTTTTCAAGGATAGTTGACCTTATTTCAACCAGATGGAACAAGGATGAAGGGGCTCGTTATTGATTTTATTTAAGTTATCATGACATTTTGTAATATTTTACTTTAAATATGTAACTATTCTTGTAAGGTTTGGCTTAGTACGTAACTCCTTAGGTAATGTTCATCATATTTTTCTATAAATACAGTTCTCAATGATCAGAATAGTGTTGGGAATGTTTGAATAGGAAATATTTTTTGTTAGTATTGATTAATATATTGTTGTATGCAGTTTTGCATATCTAGTTTTGCAGAGATTCACGTGTATATAACTTCGACTCTATTTTTACTCATATTATTTAATTTATTTCTACGCCACATCTCTTGATCACTAAGTCTTTAGTACTTATGCTCTAAGTTATTTCATCTGAATAATTTCCATTTTTACTTAAATACTTATAACAAAATTCTTACTTCTCTGTTGTGAGGTTTATTTTCCATATCTTGTCTCCACATCTTGATGGTATCATGTCTAAGAATTTATATCCTATCGTTCCTTTGTTAAGGGTTGTTTATGCATCCCATGGTTAGCATTCTATACACCAGACTCCATGCCCAATGGTCATTGTTCTCTTCTTTCCAAACTAGTTTCATTCTACAAGTAAAATTTGGCCAATGAGCTTATAAACCTACTGTTAAAGTGAAAATTTGTGGTAGAGTTTTAAGGAGAGATACCTCTCCTGATTGAAGTGCCAACATTAAATCTAATGTGGTTAGAGGTTAAATTAGCTTTTCCCCTCTATAGATGGGATTTTTTTATAGGTGACAACACTTCCCTTGGCTATATGTTACTCCCCTTGTCTTCTTGTTACTCCCCCTAGCTTCTTGTTGCTCCTCTGACTTTCTCTCTCCCTATGAGATCAATAGGAACGAAATTCTCTACTAAGATTCAAGAGAGATGATACCCAAATTTTGATGAAGATATTCAAATGTTTCTGAAGGAAGAGGTTTGGTGAATATGCTTTTAATATGTTACTTAGTGTTGATATAGTCTATTTTGATGTCCTAATCAACTAAATGTTCTATGAGAAAGTGGTACTTAATTTGAATATGATTGATTTTTTAGTGCATGACTCAGTTCGTTGGGAGACTGATTGCATTGGTTTTATCACAAAAGATAACTTGATGGGTTGATTTATTTACATTTTGACATCCGTCAAGGATTCCTTCATCCATACAATTTGTGTACAACAGTATTATGCTTCTATATACTTTTTTGCAGTTCTGGAGAGAGGTATAAACAATTATTTCTTGCTCAAAAAAGATATAGGACAATGCCCTAAGAAAAATCCATTTCCACTAGTGCTCTTCCCATCATCAATGTTTCATGCCCAATCAACATCTGTGTATATTTTCATAGTAATATTTGTGCTCTTTGGATAACATATTCCGAAATCAAGGTTTCCTTTTAGATATCTCAGTATCATTTTTACAGCTTGCATGTGAGATTCCTTATGATCTGACAAGAACCTGGCTACGATATCCATTTCCTGTGTGATGTTTGGTCATGAATATGCCAGATATAAGACACCTCCATTCATCGATCTGTAGAGAGTTGCATTTATCTTAGGAGATTCATCATCCTTTCTTATCTTACTTCTTGTAGTCATAGGTGTACTTACAGTAGCACATTCTTCCATTCCAAATTGATTAAGAATTTCCTTAACGTATTTTTTCTTGTGTTATGAAAATTCCACCATTGGTTTGAGTTACTTGAAGTCCAAGGAAGAAGGACAAATTTCCAATCATTGAAATTTCAAATTCCTTTGAAATTTCTTCATAAAATATGTGACTCATTTCATCATTCTTGTCTTAAAAAATTAGATTAGGAAGATATACCAACATGATCAACACATTATCTTCATCCACTTTCTTGTATAGGTTGCTTCATGCAACTCCTCTCTTGAAACCTTGTTTTTGGAAGTATTGATCTACTATGGCATGTGCTAAGCTCTTCAAGCTTATTTTAATCCATACAAGCCCTTGTTCAATTTGAATTCATAATTTTTATTCTCTGATAACTCAACACCTCCAGGTCTTTCCACATATACATCTTCTTTTATGTCACCATTTAGAAAGGTTAATTTTACATCCTTCTAATAGAATTTTAAGCCTTTTGAACATAAAAATTCTAAAAGAATTCTTATAGCATCTAGCCTTGTAACTCAGGATTTTTTTTCTTCAAAGTCAATTCCTTCAGTTTGAGTATACCCTTTGTAGACCAGTGTTTCCTTATTTCTGATAACTTGTCCATCCTCATTCATTTTTTTCTTGAAGACCCACGTAGCTACAATAATATTTGTATTCTTTGGAAGTGGTAGAATTTCCAATGTTCCATTTTTTTCAATCTGGTTCATGTCTTCTTCCGTTGAAATTATACAATTTGGATCCTCAGTTGATGAGTTAAAAAAATCATTATATTTGGGATAACAAATTAATATCACTCTTCTTTGATGTATTTGTCATTACTATTCATGTTTGTATTCTTGTGTCCATATCTCCGATAATATGATCTTCTTGATGGTGCTTCTGTACAAAATTGAAAGTTGTCTTGGATGAGGTCTATCTCTGTTCTTCCTTTTGGTCCTATGACTCTTGTTCTTGTTTTGCAACACCTTCCTACTGATCTATAAGGATAAGGTATTCTCCATTTGTTATATATTCTTGTTCCTCAGGTAAAGCCTCATCTACTTTTAAACTAATGTATTTTACCCCCTTGTGAACTTAACTATTGTAGAATTTGTAGGCCTTACTTCTTAATGAGTATCTAAGAAAAATTCCTTCATTTACATAATAATATTTCCCAGTGAATTGTCATTTATTTTCATCGAGCATTTTCTCCAAAATATTTTGAAATATTTCACAAAAATGAGCCTTCCTTTCCATGGTTCATATGGAGTCTTATCATTTTTTTCTCTAAATTTGTTCCTTATTTATGATGTATATTGTTGCCCAACTACCTCCTTCCATAATTTAGCAAGTAGAATTCCTTCCAATAGCATCATTCTTGGAGTCTTCTGCACATATATATTCCTTATTTCTTCCAATATGTTTTGTTGTCGACTTCTAGAAACATAAATTTTCCTTTTGATTCAATGTGTTTCACATAACCCATTGAATTCTTCTCAAGTAAACTCTCCTTTGTATGATCTTAAGAACTTAATTTTCAAATCACTTTCATTTTCAGCTAATGCTTTAAAAATTTTAAATAAATATAATTCTTCTCATTTATATTTAGGAAAATATACCCAAACCATTCTATTATTATAATCTGTGAATAACATAGAGTACCGTTCTCCCAACAATGTTGGTGTTATGGTTGGTCTTCATAGATTTATGTGGATAACATCTAGTGGCATTGATGTTAAACATCCCTTTGACTTAAAATTGGTATTTATTTACTTTCCTTGTTGACATGATACAAATATAACATTTTTTAGTTTTAAAATTCTATTCATATCTCTTACTACTTTCATTTTGTTGATCTTTCCCAAGTTATTCAAGCTTAGGTGTCCCAAGAATTTTTTCCATAGCTAGCTTTCATTTCATTGATTCATATAATATCCTTCTTCTTGAATTTCACTGAGCGTGTATACATTATCTATTGCTCTTACCCCATTTACTATGATACTTCATGAAGATTGTCTCCCTATTTTACAGTGTTTGACATGGAAGATGAGATTGTGTCCTTGATCGCACAATTGGCTAAGACTGAGAAGATTATCCTTACAAACTTCAACATATTGCACATTTTGTATTATCCCCTTGCCATTCTTGAGACTCACAATGTCTATTAT
The DNA here is from genome assembly GCA_031772625.1 of Pinus tabuliformis. Taxonomy (NCBI): domain Eukaryota; kingdom Viridiplantae; phylum Streptophyta; class Pinopsida; order Pinales; family Pinaceae; genus Pinus; species Pinus tabuliformis. Next base: position 355,538,471 of record CM062814.1, on the reverse strand, counting down.
AAAAATTATAATAGATACATTATCTCTAAAGGTCAAACTAGGGGAAATTTCAACTCAAAAATAACCACCTAAGAAAAAATTAAGAAATTAATAAAATAATGCCATGTAGAAAAAATTTTAATATATCGGTTTTATTATTTTACTTTTATAAAAATTACACAAATAAATGTCATGTTTAGATATATATATATATATATATATATATATATATATATATATATATATATATATATGAAGATTGTCTCCCTATTTTACAGTGTTTGACATGGAAGATGAGATTGTGTCCTTGATCGCACAATTGGCTAAGACTGAGAAGATTATCCTTACAAACTTCAACATATTGCACATTTTGTATTATCCCCTTGCCATTCTTGAGACTCACAATGTCTATTATAAAAATTATAATAGATACATTATCTCTAAAGGTCAAACTAGGGGAAATTTCAACTCAAAAATAACCACCTAAGAAAAAATTAAGAAATTAATAAAATAATGCCATGTAGAAAAAATTTTAATATATCGGTTTTATTATTTTACTTTTATAAAAATTACACAAATAAATGTCATGTTTATATATATATATATATATATATATATATATATATATATCTATATATATATATATATATATATATATATATATATATATATATATATATATATATATATATATATATATATATATATATCTATATATATATATAAACTTAGCACCAGATTCAATAAAATTTAAATTAAACATTAAATTTAAATTACTCAAATAAGTGTCACTTATATATATATTTATATATATATATATATATATATATATATATATATATATATATATATATATAGATAGATATATATATAGATATATACATAGATATATACTAAGAAAAAATTTAATAAAATTTAAATTAAAAAGACACATTTATAATTAAAACACACTCAACCCATATTTTACCCTTCATTAAAAATATTCTCTATATTATAATTTTTATAGAATAAGATATTATTTTTATTTTTAATAATCAATGTATTTTTGGGTCACTTGGACACCATTCACGCTTAAGGTATGTAAGTTATATTGAAAAAAAAAATCGATGCCCAATCACTTTTGTATCTCTTTTGAATCTTAAAGGAATATGATTAGCTTACAAATTATGACATGGAAATTCAATGTTAACCGTTTAAAACAAAATTTCCCCTAATGCATTTCATTCCTTCTCTTTTAGTAAAGAGATGAAATTCATCTGGTCTCTTATCATGTGTCTAGAATATCCACTATCAAAAAACCATTGGCTTTCCTTATTCTGAGCATACATAATGAGTCCACATTTCTCATGTGTAGATTATTCGACCTCCCCTTTCCATACTCTAATTGAATTTCATTGGAAATTTTTTGCTTCATGACCTAGATTGTTACACCTGTAGAATTCTAGACTATACATGGAAAGAGGGGAAAGTGAATTATGATTTATAATCTAGTCGTGAATTTTAATATCAATAGTCATATTTTTAGGAGATCGCTGATTAGTCATGTAAGCCTTGCAATATTTTCCCAGATGAACAAATTTTTCAAATATGAAATAGTGACCAAGGAACATCATTTGATACCTATCAATATAAGATTGCCTTGATGTTTCATTCCTTCAAGGAGAGGGTTGTCCCTTTGAGTTCTCATTATTTCTATTTCCTACTAGGCATATGTGAGGAATGTCAAGAAACCATTTGAGGATATTAACAAAAATTATAGGTTCATTGATTTTTATGACCCTTCAAGGTTTTTCTTCATGATGAGTATTGGTGTTGGATTTTTTTGAACTAGATGATTCACTTGTATAACTTACCGTAGACTTGTCATGTGGTGATATTTGACAATTGAGTATGGCATCAATAGTTTGGGAGTTATTAAAATTTTCGTTGAATTTTTCCAACTCTTTTTTCAAAGCTATTACTTCATATTCTAGTTTTTCATTGATCTCTTATTTTTCCTTCAGTTTATTTCTCAATACTTCTTCTACTCACTTAACTTATTCTTTCTCATTTTTGAGTCTATCATTTTCTTATATGGCATTGATAAATTATACTTCTAAATCACCCATATCATTATTTATTTCCTCTTCAAGATTCTTTGCTTCATTTGATACATCCATGAATAAGATTAATCCATTTTCATCATACTCTTGTTCCTCAGAAACATCACTATCTTTCTTGTTGAATAAATTCTTCTTTTTTGAACCTCTCCTTTTGAATGTCCTTTTATTAAGTTCTTCTTCATCATCATTGTCATATTTCATAGGAAACTGGGCATCATAATGTCCTATCTTACCACATTTGATACAAAAAAGAGGCAACTTAGCTTTAATCTTGGTTCCTTTCTTTAGCCTCTTGAAAAGTTGTTCCATTTTAGTATTAGAATCATCATTGGTTCAAAAATTTCTCTTTTCTTTTATTGATGACTTTGATGCTTTGAAAATCAACTACTTCTGGATTGGTTTTGTGACGTCATCTCATATATGTTGACACCTAGTCTTTGCGATTAGGAAAAATTGTGTAAATATTGTAAATAGGAAATAAAGTACGTCAGAAGATGTATATACATTTGGATATGAATCCCAATAGTCTCCCTCCACATATATATGTCAATGCTTTCTCTTAATGAAAAAATGCAATTCATTCATCGAGTTACTCTTTTGGCCTAACATGGTATCAGAACACAAGTTTAAAATTTAGTTTTCTGCCTTGTAACTCCTATTCCCTGCAATATTCTATGTTTTGTATTCTCTGTCACTCCGCATCGTTTCTTCGAAATTGATTCTCTGTGTGTTTCATTGAATCAAAGTTGGGATAATTGTTGAAGAAATCCTTGCACATCTGATGCCTTGGTTATGAATGTTGGGAACTTCATTCTTGTGCCTCAATATCCCACTACGTTGAAGCCAGTTGAACCCTGTAGATTATGTGTTGAATGTTTTTTAAAGGTTCTGACCTAAGGCGTTTAAATAGTATTCTACCTAATTATATCTCTTGCATTAATGATGGCCATGGTCTTTTCCATTCTCTGCATAGACCATATGTTCATATGGTATGTGTTTGTTTCCCTTTACTATTCATAGTATTCCACTGATGATGCATTGAAAACTTCCTTCAAATGTTATAATGTTGTGTGGTATATTATGGTATGTGACTATGATATGTTTTGTGGCCATAAATGGTTGATTGAACTTCATTCAAATATTCGTTGATCTCTTGTTTAAAAAAAAATGGGTCATATGGTATAACATTGGTGTATTCATATTACTTAAAAAAAAGAAAAAAATTATATGCATTGGAATTAATTCATAATACCAGAGGAGAATATGGTATATAATAGATATGAAAAATATATATGGTATGAAGTTTGGTATAATATGGAAAGAGAGTACATTGATATAAATGATATATGGTATGAGAACTAATCTCGTTTTTTTAACACCATATGTTATATGGTATAAAATTAACGCATGATTTTAAGATCATATATCATTCATATATATGATAATGTATATACATGGTGTGGATGTTATTTAAATTATTAAAATAGATTATAGTGGTTGTTTGAAGACAATCACATAAATCAATATTTTGTTGCAACTATTGTAATTAGTTTGGGCACAGATCATATTTTATGATGAATTCACTTATCTATATAGTTGGAGCATTTCTCTCCAGCAAAGAGAACTATCATGAGTGGTCTAGGAAGATAAAACACACCCTCATTTTTTATAGAGATTCCTTTTAGATTCAGATTGTATATGCTAAAACAATTGACTTGAATCTACCTACTCATTAGAAGAAACAATAAATCATCAAAGAAATCAGGAAGCATAAAAGAGAAAGAATTGAATCACACATTACACAACAATTTTCTAGGGGAAGCCATAGCTCAAAAGCCATGTTGTGTGTATATTTAATTAATCAAAAAATATGAGAATATTACAATGCTTTTCTCAAGCCTGAGAAACCTTTGCACTATCTCAACCTATCTCACTGCTTCACAAACCAGCTCTAGCCAATACTTAGAAAAATATGTTGCCTTCCAAGCTCCTAATTCCTTGCACATTTTCCTAGGGTAAGAGAAAGAATTGAATCACACATTACACAACAATTTTCTAGGGGAAGCCATAGCTCAAAACCCCTATTGTGTGTATATTTCATTAATCAGAAAATATGAGAATATTACAATGCTTTTCTCAAGCACGAGAAACCTCTACACTATCTCAATCTATCTCACTACTTCACAAACCAGCTCTAGCCAATACTTAGCAAAATATGTTTCCTTCCAAGTTCCTAATTCCTTGCGCATTTTCCTAGGGAATCAACCCATATTTAGTTGGGAAATTACTCAATAATGAACTACGCAATCCTTATAAGCGTTCCTCTGATTTCATGTAGCACCTGTACAACATGGATGATTATACAATTGATAGTACAATGTCCCTGAACTCCAACCTCAGCTTGGTCTTTCTCTGACCTAACATGCATGAGTTAATTATGAGTGAATCTTTGGTTTACTCGTTGAGAATTGCTAGTTACACCCCACTACTTCAGGTTACACCCCACTAGTAGATCTCCCACAAATTCATCCATTAGTTGGAACTAGTTTAACTGAATTAAACAATTACAACTCAAAATAAACTCAACCTGGGCCCCTAAAATTTAGGAACCACTCTACATGACTCTAGATAGACTCCAAACTCAAATTAATTGAGCCAACTAAGTAAAATTAACTTATTTCAATATTACAAGTTGCTATGAGAATTAGCATTACAATTCAATTCCTAATTTAATTGAAGGACAAAATTAAATTAGAATTTTCTTGTTGCATTTTTCAACACTACCTCTCAATAAGAAAGGATTATCTCCTACCTTTATCCTGCCTCTATGAAACTCAAATTTTCATCTTGACAATGCCTTTGTCAAAATATTTGCATCATGCTCCTCTGTAGGAATGTACTCCAACAACATAATTCTCCTATTCACACAATCTCATAGATGGTGATACCAGATGTCGATATGCTTGGACCGATCATGAAAAACTAGATTCTGAAAGAGTTTGATACAACTCTAATTGTCACAATAAATCACTATAGGACCCATCTGCTAACCAAAAAACCTAGCAAGGATCTTCCTCATCCAGATAGCCTCACAAGCTGCCTGACTATTAGCCATGTATTTTTTTTCTGATAAAATGAGTGCAACTGATGTTTACTTCCTGTTGTACCAAGAAATTGTTGTTGACCCAAAACTATAGATTCCCCCCATGTGATCTTCAATTTGGATGGATGCCATGCACAATATACAACTATGAATCCTTGAAGCTTCAATCCCTCCATCCATCTATACCAAAGACCAAACTGAGTGGTGCCTCTGAGGTATCTCAACAGGTGTTTAGATGCCTTCCAATAAAGTTTGTTTGGCTTAAAAATGGCTTGACTAAGCTGGTTAACTGCAAAACACACGTCTAGTCGTGCATTTTCCAAATACATAAATGAGCCCACAAGCTGTTTATAAATAGTAGCCTCCACTACTTCACCTAAAGTAGCATCCTCCTTCCTCCAATTACTTGCTAGAGGAGTCTCCATGGGTTTACTGCTCTCCATGTGGAACATCTTTAGTATCTCGTTGGCATACTTTCCCTGATGGACAAATACCTCTGCATCTCACCATACTTCTATACCAAGAAAGTAATTCTTGAGCTCTATGTCCTTCACCTTGGGTTTTCTGGCATGATCCTCTTTACAACATTTTATCAACTTCTCATCACCTGTTAGAATCAAATCATCGATATATATAATACTATAATCAACAATTTTCCTTCGACCACAATATGGTAAAGGTTCACATTTGCTTCAATTTTGGTGAAGCCCAACCTAGTGAAATAATCTTCAATCCTGGTGTACCAAGCACAGAGTTATTGTTTTAGTCCATACAATGCTTTCTTCAGTCTGCACACATGTGAATCTCTATTCAAGGTCTCAAACCCTTACGACTGATCAATATATACCTCTTCATCAATAATACCATTGAGGAATGTTGTCTTCACATCCATTTGATGTATCTTCCATGTCATATGCATAGATTGTACTGGAATAGATTTGATTGATGAGTGTCTTGCTACTAGAGAAAATGTCTCATCGAAATCAATTCCCTCCACCTAAGAGAATGTTCTCGCCATAAATTTGGCCTTGTCTTTCTCCACACTCCCATCTATTTCTTTCTTTAATTTTTAAAGCCATATGGAACTCACCACAGACTTGTTTATTGGCGTTCGAACCACTTCCCAAACATTTTTTATGATAACGAAGTCATATTCCTCAACCGTGGCATCAACCCATATGGGTTGTTGCATTGCTTCCTCGAACGAGGATGGATCAACCTCTACACTCTCTCTCATCATAGCCATGTAGCCAGTGTACTGGTATGGTGACCTCCTTTTCCTGTGCTATGATGTGGGTGCTCCCAGATTCTCTCTAACGTCATGCATCAATCTATTGGCCTCTCTAGTGAACTTCCTTCCATCTCTGGAAGTCTCTACATGATTGGGTGCTTCCACTCTCTGCTCCTATGAATTTGGCTTCTCCACATCATCCCGAGGTTCCTCCATTGGAGCTAAAATCTCCTCATCTACATGTAACTGAAGCTCCCTCTCAAGGGAACATCTCATGGTCTTCTTTTCATTGAACTTCACATATCTACAAATCAATATCAGCCTATTGGACCAATGGTACACCTAATAGTTGTGAGGTGTATCAGTGTACCCCACAAGTACAACCTACTTAACTGTTGGCTCTAGCATTGTCCATGCATCCTTGGCAGCATGATCGAAGACTCATGAACAAAATATCTTGAAGTTTACCACATCTAGTTTCTTACATGAAAAGTATTCTTCTTGTGTACTCATCCTAAGAATTCGATGAGGGCTTCTGTTTTACAAATAGACAATTTTGTTTCATGCTTCACCCCACAAGTCCAACGATAGGTTGTGATCATGTAACATCACTCATGTAACTCCCACAATACTTTTTATCTTCCATTCATCCACTCCATTCTATTGTGGGTTATGGGGTGCTATTAACTCCCTTCGAATGCCTTCTGTTGCAAAAAAATTATGGAATTCATTCGACACAAATTCTTCTTCATTATCACTTCTAAGAGCTTTAACTTTCCCGCTAGTATCTTTCTCAATAAGTTCATTAAATTCACAAAATTTAGCAAATGTCTTATCTTCCTTTTGCATGAATAAAATCTAACACTTACGAGAAAAATAGTCAACAAATATTACATAATACTTGTACTTGGATGTGACCGTTGTCAAGGATGCTCCACACACATATGAGTGAACTCTATCAGAGATCGCATGTGCTCGACTGTATTTAACATGAAAGGAAGCTTCAGTGTACTTCCCTAATGTAGGCCCTTTGCATGTGTTCATCTACTCTAGTGTACCCTTGGGAAGTCTGTATAAATTCATTGTAGGATATTCAAAGCTCTATGGTGCAAGTGGCCCAATATTCTATGCCACAAGTCACCAATGTCCTAGCTCTACACCTTCTCTTCTTTTTTCCTCAAAGCAACACAATATTATACATCCAATTTCTAGAGGTTCTTCACTTGAACCTTGATCCACTTCACCTGTCCTGAGGCTATGTGATGAAGGAAATCATTTCCATTGCTAAACATCACATCGTAGCCATGGTCCTCGAACATGGAAACTGAAACCAAATTCTTCTTCAAACCCATAACATACATGACATCTTTTAATGTGAGGGGAACTAGGATCCCTTTAAAAGGTAAAAGTATTGATATGGTTTGCACTTACCTCCCATCATCCCCCATCTCGATGTGCATTTGGAGGTCCTTCTCCTCCAAGTCACTAAAGAAATCTTTGTTCCTGATCATATGGAATGATGCTCCACTATCTAGCTACCACACACTATCCATCATCGATGTCATCATGCAAGGGATGAGGGTGAAATCCAGTTCAAGTAATGAATCAAGAGATTCACCTACCACTTGTAATGATGGCTTCTTACTGGACTTCTTGTGCAGAAACTTTGTGGCATAGTGCCCCTATGGTGAAGTAAAATTATAAGTGCAAACATGAATGAATTCCTCTAGCACGATAATGGGTCTAGCCAAAACAGATACATTCTATGGAGGTTTTCCTTAGGGTAGAATCAATCAAGAGGGCCTACCTCTTGGACGCTTATCCTGCTTGATGATGTTCTCACTTGCTCACTCCAGCAATCTCTCGCTTCCTTCCTCAAGCACCTAAAACAAGTAAACAACATCAACGCACAAACATATAATAGACAAATTCCAATTCAGCCTACTTAACAAGTCAAGAAACATTAAGACATGGATATGTAATATTAAAAAACATGTAGGAAATCAATCGATAGTTGCATATATTAATATCAAAGAGAGATTACAACCATTCATATTGATGTTGCAGTCTTCCTGTGACAAGACTAGGTTCCCACACACTTCTACTAACATTCCACGATGGCTTCAAACAACAATAGTTTTAAATATCTTCCCTTTAGGCTTCACTCAAAACCAAAACAAACTTCTCCCTCACACAACTAGATAACTAAAACTAGTAATAGCTTGCTTGTCTACTCCAAAATAGCATCAACACATTGCAACTATAACACTCACACTCAGCCAAAATTCTATGACTGCAACTAGTTTGTGCTTGGGAAGAAGGGAGGTTTATATAGGAAATATGGATGGGAGATGGATCCTCTTCTCATGGGAGAATGACTTATCCCTTGACGTAGTTCCATCATTATAGGGGAAAGGAGACCAAACTGTCACCCTCGACCCCATCCGGCCAAACCATTTACCAAACTTCCATTACGAACTTCTAGAGCTGGAAGCTTCGGCTCTAATTTAAAAAAATTTCCATAATAGGACCAGTGTGACTGAAACACAACTCAGTCGCTCTGGTCAGCATGAGGAGTAGTGCTAATATTTGCACATCGACGTGGGGGAGATAGAGGCCATTAGCACTGGTCATGTAAATTGGGAAAAACAAAAGTTTCAGGGGAAATGGTGCAAAAGGGAAATGATTTGTTCATCAAGAGTGGCACAATGGGAGTTTCTTCATGAAGGAAAAACATGCGGGGTTCACTGTAGGGGTCCTCCAGGATCATGGAACGGGTAGTACAGGGACAGTGACAAAATTTTGTGTAATAGATGCCCCCTAAAGCGTGAAGGCTGAGTTGGAGTGAGGGATGAAATGATTTATAAATTACTGGGGGGAACTAGTTTGCCATCGGAAAACCTGCAAGAAAGTACAGATACATATACATAAACTGAGATCTCTGTCAAATGATACATGAATCATGGCACGGATGTAGCCATCTAGAGAATGACCATGTAAATGGATCTAGGTATGGGCACAATGATCCATCAAAGAGGATCATAATGAAACCAAGGTATGGTCACAACCATCCAATAATGAGAAGGATCACATATCATAACTCATGGTCTGGTCGCAACTAGCCATCTGAAAGAGACATGCATATCATCATAATCATGTCACACCACTTCGCAACCTAGAATTTTCTAATCTGAGTCCAGGGTCTTGCGCTCCAACACGACCCGATCAAAGTATAGATCCTAGCATGCGAATAGATGTGTTGACATCGAACATGCTAGAAAGTCACTTGATTACTAGTCAATGATGAAAATGTTAACAGGCACGAGAGAAACCACCAATAATGACAATGGTGGTCAAGGTACTATTAGCACAATTCATGCAATGTGACTATAGGAACTAAACTCGAACATCGTGAAATCACTTGATCGAAAGCCAATGATGTGAACTTGTCGTCGAGTACGAAGAACTTGCCATTAGGGCATGCCAAATCTAAGGTACTAGAAGGGAATCTCTCGGTCAACTTCCTCGATAATGAGTTGAAGTCGACGGAAAGTGACTGTGTCGAAGGAGGGCCATAATGAATCCCACATCATCGACATGAGACGAGAGGATGCAAAATGATTTTGGATGATACAGAGAACCAAAGGTAACTGTAACTGCAGAAGGACAACACTTGAACATATAGACGACACAACTGGAAGTTTGGTAGCTTCTGGATCCACAGGATCGGTGGTCATGATGACATAGCAAAGATCAGATGTGAGGAAAAAGTAACGGCCCAAGCCCAAGAAGGTCAACGATGAAAAGGAGGATGTCCCAACCTAACATAAAGTAAAGAGTGTCATGTTCAAGAGTGAGTTGCAGACATGACTGATAGATTTCCAAATTTACTGCCACATTTCTGGAAAGTAACCGAATTATTTTTTAATCACAAGCTTGAAGGGGATAGCATATGCTTACACTGTAAGTTCATCCTTCAGACGAATTTGATGTCGTAAGTTTAACGAGACCTAGGAAGGAGAAGCTCATGTCCATCATGATGACGAATCCGATGTCGTTTAATAGTTTAACAATTTTGAAAAAGGTGTAACTCGGTACCTTTTTCAAAAAAGACACATAAAAGAAAACTCCACATGGTCCCTTTTCGTACATTTGTGTCTCTTAGGCCCAAAAAGGTAGAAAATGATACTTGAGTTAACCGCTTGACCATTTTAGTCAAGGAGTACCTTTTTCGTAAATAGTGCCTCCCAGCCTGAAAAAGGGGTAAACTTATACTGGGCACATGACGTTTCTCATCCATTAACGGGTTTGAAACAACAAGGACTCGGCCATATTTTCACTTCTAAAGGGTCAGAAAATAGTTGAAAGAGGACCCCCCATTTTTATTCTCTTTAACGTGTCAAAAAGGGAAAAAATAGTCGGAAATCTTTTCATATAAGTTTAACGAGTCAAGAAAAGAGCTGAAATGTGACTCATCGCCATCATCAAACATCCATCACCTATCACTGCACAAGTAAGGTAAAGTGTATTATCGAGTCCTTAAGGAAAAATAGGTCAAAATATTTACAAAACCTGATATTTTCATGAAATAATGAATAGAAAGGGGAAAAGTAAATATATTTTTAGCATTTACCATTTTACCTTTGTTGTGAAGACTTTTGTCCACTTTGGCCCTAATTGTTTCAGAGCAGATTGTGGGAAATCTGGGAGATCAATCGATGAGCAATCAGTTCCAAGTAACAGTCAAAGCCCTGAGCTCCATTTTCATACTATTTATTTCTTCTTTTAGCCATTTTTTAATTTTTACGGAGGTTTTTGAAAATCTTTTTTGCCCTCGGTCGGAGCGAGTTCCGGGCAAGGAATCGCGTTGACCGAGGGTGATCAAGAAATCTATCCACGCCGATCAGTGCAACTATTTTCAAAACAGGTGCGTCAACGGCGTGGATAGGGAAAAACCCTATGCTCTCAAAAAATGACCATTTAATATTGAATTTTATGTGCCAAGGATGATTATTGACTCAAATTAATTGCTTTTGCAGGAGAGAATCGTTGAAAAATGGTGGATTGGAAAGAAAGGGAACATGAAGATGTTGACACCTAGGCAATGAATGACCCAAATTGCCTAGAGGCTTTGAGGGCTTGCAGGCTCCTCAAATTTTTCCTTACACCAGGGATGTGGGCCCTGCCCGAGTTGCTTTGATACCTGATAAGACTTTGGGACATTAATCAGGATATTTTTGTCATTGGTGACCAGGAGCTAGAGTTGACAACTTCAGATATCTGCTTCATCACTGGACTGTCTCGCAGAGGTGAGCCAGTGAACTTGTATGGATCACATCTGATTGGGGCAAGCATATCTTCCTTGCTTGCCAAAAACTGCCTTGAGGCCCTGAAATACAATAGTGGGGGAGATAGAAATTTCCAGTGTGCGGGATTTGACACTGAGGGTGCTTCTATTGACTATCATAGAGTGGTAGGGTCCTAAGTGGAACATGAGACTAACAAGTTGAAGTTCCTTTATGCTACTGACTACACATCTCCTATGATCTTCATCTAGGCAGAGGCCATGAAGGTGAGCATCAAGCACCAGTTGTCCGAGGCCAAGGCGGGGAATCCGAAGCAATTTGGATTCAGATCTGTACTTGTGACCTTCTTCCTAGAACGAGTGCCACTATTCCAATATCAGTTGACTGAGGTAGATCCTCCTATGCCACGTGATCTATGGATGGCCTGCTCAAGTCGTTTGATGCCCAGGATCATTGGGGTCAGCATAAGTCATACCGACTTGCATTCTTCTCATGGCTACAATGACAGAAGATCATCATGGAGGACTGGCCATATAGCAGCACTGATTTCCGTGTAGATCCATACATGCCTTTACCATATGGAGAGGACTTTGATGAAAAAGGTACAAAATCAAATTTTTTATTTTGAGATTTTTCAATTGTTTTTTTTGGTATACATGTGCTTATAACATTTCTATCATTTACGCAGATGTTGGACTAGAGCTACCAGCTGGGATGTGCCCGATAGCCAGGCGTGTCCCTCGCCATATTGACGTTGTCACCCGTTATTAGGAAGGGAGCGACAACGAGGAGGAGATCATGAGGAACCTTGAGGGGTTAACTCATGGTATCCTGGAGTATGCTCGGATAGGAGACATGCCCCATTGGTACAAGAGGTACACGGTGGGAGTCTCAGATCAGATCCGCTGACTACTGAGTCACATTGCATGAGCCGTCTCATGCTACCATGACCACCATGCTGATTAGTTCCTAGGTCTAGCACTTACATATTTTTTGAGGCTTGCTTGCCATGGATGTATGAGGCCTGTGAGCTGCTAATGTTATTTTAGACACACATATTATTTTTTGGGGTTCTGATGTATCAAACATTCTCACCATATATATATATATATATATATATATATATATATATATATATGTTGTATTTTCCTGTCTATTATGGTACAAATGGTTTGTGTTATCTTTTTACATGTTTCGTAAATGTCTATCCAACACGTAATTAGCTAATACATCTGTCAATGTATTCATGCGTCTAGGAATATGATGATATGTAATATAATCAAAATTCCTTTCCAATATACGGATGCAGAGATACATTCATAATATTTGAGGGTTCCTGATGGAATATTGCCCGTTGAGTTGAAGGACGACACGCTGCGAATCTAGATTGACAACCAATTCTGTGATACCCAGAGCGATGGCTTCTGACAAGAGTTCGATGACCATACTGTATTCAACAATGTTGTTGGTTGTATGACCTAGGAAGATACCTTGAAGGTCAATCAACTCACCGTTAGGGTTATAGATAGCCCATGCCACATATGATAAGTTCCAGGTACTACAACAAGCACCATCAGCGAAACCAATGTGAGGAGTCACAGACATCTGCAAAGAAAGAAAAGCATATTAAACAGGAAAGTTGTTTGAAAACTATCACATAAAACCATGTTGTAAAAAAATGAATCACACACTAATGTACATAAGTAACCATGCAAGCCCGTTTTGGGGCTTATCAAGAGGACTTCCTTCATAATCAATAAGCTTATAGGCTCCTTTCTGCAAAATGTGTTTTACAATATAGGGCCCATGCCACATAGGTTTGAACTTGACTGCCCCCAGCTTATCGTTAGCTTGGTCATATAATAGGACCAAATCACCCTTAGAGAATGCGCGAGGGGAGTCCGATTGATCGAAATGGGATTTGACTCATTCCTTTTGTTCTTCGATGACCAAGGCAACGAGACAACGAGTCTCGTCCAGTCGTTCTAAATATAAGAGGCGTTCCTCTTGAGGTGACGTTTCAGGGAGGAGTTCAACAACTAACTTGAGTGAAGGAATATCACATTCGATTGGAAATGTTGCTTCCAAACCATAGACCAGCAGGAATGGCGTTAAATCAGTTGCATCTTTGGTTGAATTTCGGTAGGCCCACAAAGCTGAAAAGAGCATGAGATGCTAATTTGACTTGTGCATCCCAATAGTACGCTGAAGCATGGTGAACAAAACCTTGTTCACAGCTTCAACTTGGCCATTGGCCTAAGGGTAATATGGGGTCGAGCCATCGTGGTGCAAGCACAATGCTCATGTCAGCTCTGCCATCATGTAATCTATGAAATGGGAGTCATGGTATTTGACAATGGCTTGGGGTACGCCGAACCTAGAAATAACATGGTTGAAAAGGACTTGGGCTGTTGTCTTACCGTCTACAAAATATGTAGGCATCGCTTCAGCCCATTTGGTGAAATAATACATAACCACGATAATATAGCCATGGCCCCCAGCGGAACAAGGGTTACATGTCATATAATCGATACCCCATTTGGCAAAGGGACTAATGGTAATGACGGGATTTAGGTGAGCGGGTGGGGCATGCATCTTGCATTGGTAAATTTGGCATTTGTGGCACTTATGGACAACAAGAATGCAGTCCTTGAAGATAGACGGCCAAAAATAACCAGCTTGAAGGATTTTTTGAGCTATAGCGTAACTAGGAATATGACCACCACATGCCCTAGAGTGGCTATCATTGAGAGCTCTTTCAGCTTCTTCAATTGTAAGGCATCGGTGAAGAATTGAATCGACATGACATGGTATAAAGTATCGCTAATAATACGGTAGGGTTCGGAATGATGTCGAATCCTTCGACAATCATCCTTGGTCAATGTGGACTGAAGCTTGGAGGTTTGGAGATACATGATGATATGACCGTACCATGGATCAAGGGTGCTAATCAAGAAAAGGGTCTCATCTAGAAGCTTTTCATCTACACCAGTAGGGAGAGATTTAGAGGGAGGGGAACAAAACAATTCAGTGAAAACAAGTGACTTCTTAGATTTTCTGTAGTTAAGACCAAATCGAATTCTTGCAGGATAACGATCCATTTAGAATACTTTCCCCCCAGCAACTAACGAGTCAGGATATAGGTCATAAGGTTCCATTTAGAAATAATTGTAGTCGTACGTGAAAGGATATAGTGCGAAAAAAATTGAACAGCCTAAATGACAGGCAAAGCCAACTTCTTGACATGTGCATAACACATTTCAGTGTCGAGGAGATTTCGACTAAGGTAGTAGATTACATGTTCGCTTCCTTCTTCGTTGTCCTGGACCAAAACCATAGCAATGGTGCTAGGGGTCGTAGCTAGGTAAAGGAAGTAATCTCGATAATAATCTGGTGGACGTAACAGAGGAGCATTATGAGGACGGCTTGAATATCGTTAAAAGATTTTTGGGCCACCTCGTCCCATGCAAAGGGCGTTCCTTCTTTGAGTAACCGGGTAAATCCTATGGCTAGCCCGACGTAGTTGGGTATAAAATGACAGAGAAAGTTGGCCTTTCCTTGTAGGCTCTGGAGTTGGTGTAGTGAGGATAGAGGGGGTAAACGTACACTGGCCTCAACTTTTAGTGGATCCAGGCGAATACCATCCTTGTAAAGGATGAAGCCGAGGAGTCATCCTGATTCCATGTAGAAAACACATTTGTGTGGATTAAATCATATGTTATATTGTCTGTAGCATAGAAAAATCTACTGAAGATGGTCTAGGTGATCTTGGCGCTTACAAGAATGGGCAGGAAGGTCATCCAAGTAAGGCTCGACAATGTTGCAAATATCATGAAATGCGTAGTACATTGCCCGTTGAAATGTGGCTCCAGCATTTTTGAGGTTGAAAGGGAGCTTCTTGTACATGAACGTACCCCATGGATAGATAAAGGTTGTCTTTTATAGCTCAACCGATGTGATATTAATCTCGTTATAACCAGAAAAGCTGTCCATAAAGGAAAAGATCTCTCTCCAGGCACATTCATCAATGATTTGATCAATGAAGGGAGTACGATAGTTTTCTTTAGGAAATGCATGATTAAGATATTGATAAATTGTTCATACCTGGACATGATCGATAAGCGTTGAGAATCATTTCAACTTCACCCTTAATAGCAACGACCTTCCTAGGGTGCATTGGGCAAAGCCATTGGTGAATAGGCTTCTCGTGCATATATGTTGGTATTTCTTGCACCACAATGCTAGGATCAATGCCAAGCATTTCTTCATAATACCATGCAAACACATAACGGAATTCCTGAAATAGATGAGTGTACGTCTTGATCTCATCCATAGAACAAGATACCCCAATATGAACATGTTCAACGACATCGGGTTTGATATAAATATTAATCGGCATAGTTTTGGTAATATTACCCAAATTTCCCTCTGACCATACTTCATGAGTAACAATCGGTGGTGGAAATGGAGAAGAGGACTCTTTGGAAGCGGTAGACAAGACTATGAGGCAAGGTAGGAACGAGGAGCAATGATGCGTATCGATCCATGGAGGTTCCTCGAGAGACATGGTTTCCATGATACCTTCGTCATCGAGGAAGGTTTCAGCTAACAGATCGAATGATTCCAAAGTGCCAAGCTAGGGTGATTGAGAGTACATATCAAGAGACGCCTTCAACATATGTGAATCATAGGATGCAGAATTCAAAGCCGAAACAATTTCCATGTAATTGACTTTGGTGGGACTAAGCGACATAACCTTGCCCCAAGTATTAACAAGATCTGGTGTAGGTATGACTAAGGGATCTAATTTGACCAAGCTCATGTTGACAAAGGCAACATGAGGAGGTGGGAGTGGAAAAACTCCCATTAAGGCAAAATCTTTGAAGAGACCTACCCCCACACTCTCATATGGAGCACCAGAGTGCTTGACGTATGGAACAATGCCATCTGATGAGGAAGAGGCAAAGAAAGACAACTAATCGATGGTGACAAGTTTTCTTTGATTGGGAAAATTAATCATGTGGAATAAGGACGAGGCCACGACATGCATCGCATGAGTCCAACTTTGGCCGAGTAGAAGATTATAATTGAGATTGGCGTCAACAATTTCTACTTCGACCTGCACTATCTTGCCTTCCAAGGTGATGGAAAGGTTAGGTAAGACACGGAAGGGTCGCGAATCATGCCCATCGAAAGCTTCCAAAGTGTTCGGAAACAAGTTCAGTGCAGGGGAACCAATAGCCTTCCAACATGCAGTTGACATGATTCAAGTGGAAGTGTTGCGGTCTAGGTATGAACAATTTATCCACCCTTTTTCCTACATTAATGTATCAATCTTGATGCGTATTCTTTTCAAGGCAACACGCAAAGTATATGCAGGGGCAAGGTTACAATCTGTCATCGACCAAGGGTTCATGATTATTGAATCAAAGCATTACTAAAACATAAATAGAAACTCAATTGTAGAATTTAAAAAGGTATTCACAGCTATCTAAAGAATCAGCAACAACAATCAAGAACTAAACACAACGATAAACAATACACACACAACAAAGAAATACACAACACCTGATCAGAAGAGTAGGTCTAGCTCTCTGATCAGGGCTGTGTTACTCACAGCGAAAGATAGATCAGCAGAAAGGGTTATATTTTATTAATCTGAACAATGATGTTACAATACAATGCAAGGTCTCCCCAATACATGGACGACCCCTATCTTTTATACAGTACAAAGAGGAATAACATCTGTCCCCCCAAAACCTGGCACCTATATGCCCAAAGATATACATTAGCTCAACTGCAGCACTAGTGACGAGAGAGAAAGAACAACAATGATCCAAAACGGGCTGAGAACAGGTGCAAATCAGTTAATCAGCTGCTGTGAATTGTGGAACTACTGTGATATGTCGTGAGGTCAACACCTGCGCTCCATAATCTGTGGTCATAACACATTTTAGTAGTTTGCATAGGCAAAAACCTCATGACTTTACTTCATTAATTAAATATCCCAAGAGACGATGAAAGGGAATAACCTCACCATTTTGCATGGTAAATGTATGCAAATGAATACAAAAAGGGATGAAAAGAGGAGTGGAAATGACAGGAAATGATAGGCCAATTTGGTACCCAACATCTCCCCCCAACTAGCCTTCTGCATTCCCTCGTGAAGATCACCGTCTCCATAGGTCTGGGTTGGATGCGCTGTGTGCTTCATGAAGCCAGGCGAGATCGTATTCCTTGGCCATCTCTGTTCCTGGGAGCTTAAATCCCTCCAAAAGGAGAACTTCCTTCCAGCAATCATTTGGTACATTATAGGCTGGGGTGTAGTGATATGCTAGCAACCATAGGACAGGGTACTAAGATCGAATTCCCATCCACCAGACCCCACATCTTTGGATGCATGCCACATATCTTGGCACCCTACTCAGTGCTTGTGCAAAATTTGGTGCTCCAAATAGTTCTCTGTTCCAGAGAAATGTGGGTGGCATCATCCACCTTTTCTGACAACTATCCAGGGCCTTAGCTTGAAACGTGACTAATTGTTGACATAGAGATCGATGCACCACTTTTGTGTCCTCAATATCTGTTCCTTATTTCCCATAATTTCTAAAAATGTAGTGTGCTTATTATGCATAGTCCTTGATCTCTCGGGTTCTCCTCTTACCATAAAAGGCTTCATGGTCTGATTTGACTCAAACGTGTCAGAAGCTTTCTGCCAGCTTATCTGATTGAAAGTGTAAGAAGTGAGGGCCCTTAAATGAATGTCCCCCAAATATGGAATCGGGTTAAATTCTCTCTCAACACGTAGGAGATACCCATGCATGTAAAGCTCACACATGAAATGCTGAGTTGGCACATCATGGGCTCTCATTATCTGGAGGAAATGTACACCATCCTCAATCTCATGACTAATTTCTTTTTGGATACTTTCCAAATAGAAGAAAAGAAAATGATCATGCAAAAATAAAGAATAATTGGAAGCGGGAGGGCAACATGCCATCACCTCTTGTGCTAAATGGAGCATCTGCTCCTTGTCAGTTTCCAACTCTGCCACTTGCCTTTCCAGCCGCTCCACCTTGATTTGTTTCTTGGCATACCTTAATCACATTATATCAATGCACTTCACATATTCGAATATTGCCACAGATGCTCGTTCTTAGGCTCTCTTTGCTTCATTTTAATATCATGTCGCGGTAGATTTCCAGGTTTATAATTCGGCCTTCAAAGAAAACTCACGGCCTTCAAACAAGTATTCTATAGCGTCTGTCTGAGTGGCAACCAAGGTTGTTTCCACTCCATCTACCTGTGTCCCTGCTTCAGTCGTCATGGTTGTGGGCCTCTTAGCCTGACGCCTATATCTCTTCACCTGTTTCTTCATCTGGTGCATCTGCTTTCTGAGCTTCCTAACCTCTATTTTGAGCCACATTGTTTCTTTGAATTGAAGCTAAGATTTTTGCTTCATAGGTGTTCTTCACACAATTCTACCCATTCTTGTTTGACCACCACCTCATCTGGTACTGCACCCGGTTCGACAGGTGGTGGATTACTCAAGGGAGTATCCATAGTGTTAGTTGACGGGATTGTTTTTCTTGGCCTCTCTTCCAGGACAATGTCCGCTTCCTTACTAACTCCTGCCTTATCCTGTTGTGAAGCTATCTCAATAGGTGGTAAGCTCACTTGATGGGTGTCCATTGGTGGTTCAGCTAGAATTTCACCTCCAGGTTCCCTAGTTTCAAAAACATCCATCTCTTCCTTTATTCCTGGTTCTTGGGAAAGGTCTCTGTGGAGGTCTGCAACTGGAAACCCTATGGCAATTGGTTCTTTATTCAACCCAACAATCTTCAAAATTGACGGAACGGCCACATCCTCTTCCGTGTGTCCGGAAGAGCGAGATAGCCTTGCCCCTTCTGGAAAGGAGAAGTAAGAGGAAAATTGAAAGAATTTTCCTACTTGATCTGTCTCGGCCCCATTTGTGGCTCCAGGCTCTTCCCCTCTATCTGTAGTGTCTCTGCTCTAGTTTGAAACTTCTACCACTGTAATCCCTTGTTCTGAGGTTGACGCCGATTCTTGTGGAGCAGCGTCAGTCTCACTATTGAATTCTTCTACAATCTCCCGGGTCGGACAAGCTGATGGTGGTTCTTGTGTAACACCACCTTTCATATCCTGCAGTCTTTGAACAGATGATGCTGGCACTACTTCTCCCAACACATCATTGATAAAAATGGATTCTTGCATCCTTACGTCAATTCCATCCATTATTCCCATAACCTCTCCTTATGTCGACCCCATGGTTCTTCGAGCTTCGAGCCCCTCTTATCCTGGTTCATCTTCCTCCATTGGTTCTTCAGTCGAGGGTGGTTCTTGTGCACCACCCCCGACCGTAATACTAATGAATTCCTCCACTTCAGCCTGATGTGGTCCTTCTTCGCTTATTACAGTCCTGTCAAATTGCTCCACATGCTCCATGGTGGTGACCCTTTCTTTATTGGCCCCTTGCTGCAACACTTCTTCTTCCATCGGTTCTTCATTCAAGGGTGGTTCTTGTGGAACAACCTCGACTATCCTCTCTAGTTCATTCTCCTGGTTCTCTTCCATCCCCTCAGGTTCCATCTCCATTTCCTCTGGTTCTTCTTGATCTATGTATTCATCCTCTGCTCCGGTTCCTTCCTCCATCGCTTCCTGATCCTCTTCTCTAGCAGCTCTAATAGCTACTATCTCTTCCTCGGTAGAGTCTTGGAATGTTTCCCACGGAATTTGAAGTTGGCCAATTGCATGCATGGCTATTAGCTAGACCAGACCATGGTTGGTAATGACTGCTGCCACTTATCGCGAATGCCGAGTACAGTATGCCATCAGATGGAGACTATTCAACAACAAGAAAGGCATATTCAATGAGAAGGCTTCCGACTGTGGGAACCAGAGGTGAGCCAACATTCTAAGATGATATTTAAACACGGTGGTATACCTCCCTTCGTAGGTTATGTATCTCATTACAAAACTTGCTACCTCACCCCATGGGTGTGGTAATGAATTCTGGCCATACCCTCGGCCTTTCTGAACAAAATTTTATTTGACTTGTAGAAATGCCTTGGGGAACTATGGAAGGCCGGTTCTTCATGAAAACCTTTTCTACCCCTGCTGGGGTAGCCCGCTGACCTTTTCAATGGTTTCTTTTGTAACAGGGATTTCTATCCCCCGGACCCGAGAGCTCCCTTCCTCTAAATTGAGTGCAAATTCAATCGCAATTGCCTCGTTAAACCCCTACAATCTGTCGAAATAGATGTTCCACCCTACATTTTCAAAAACCTACCATACTTCTTAGTTGTTTCGAACCATTGTTATGCCCTCCGACTCATGGCACATCGCCAACCCACCCATCGCTGGAGGAACTAGCTCAGCATGATGGATACAGTTGGCTGGTAGGGAGAGAGTAACAACAACCCAAATGACGATGGTAATAATGTTAGCATGGTGGCCGCGGGGTGAAAGGATGGTAATAACGGTTGGTACACCTCAAAAAACATAGCAAATAATGGCAGGATATGACAGTACAAGTGAATGATTGTGATGATTGAATACAACATAGTGGGGAAATGACCAGTAAAGTTCTTGGCGTATGATTTCCAATTCCAATGCATAGGAATCATGATTACAAAATCGCACGATTTCTGGTTTCTGTTCACATTGGATTTGGAAATGATGAAACATGATTACAATTTTAGGTACGCCATCATTTTTTTGTGATGGGACCACCCCCAACTTAAATGTGGCCGTCCGCGGCACATACTAGTCCCTATTTTGGAATATTTTAATTAAATGCGTAAGAGTCAATGAAGGCATACCTGGCAACCTACCTGGTGGTGGAGTAACAACAAAAATAACCGGCGAAGTAGCGACACTGGTGGAGTAACAACACTGACGGAGTAATAGCACCGGTGGAGTAATAGCAACGACGGAGTAACAGCAATGGCAGAGTAACAGCAACTGTGGTGTAACAACACTGATGGAGTAACAGCAATGACAGAGTAACAATGCTGATGGAGTAACAGCAACGGTGGAGTAACAACATTGATGGAGTAACAGCAACAGTGGAGTAACAACACCGATGGAGTAACAGTAAGGGCAGAGTAACAACACCGATGGAGTTATAGCAACGACAAAGTAACAAGACTGACTGTTACTTGAAAAATTTCCCCTTGCCATAATTCGGTTATTATTCCTAAAAAAAGACAAACAAGTAAGTGGTAACAACGTATATTTATTATTATTATATATTTATTATTTTATTTTATTTTATTTTTTTATTTTTAGATCAAAAGGCAGAGGGAGTATTCTCTGCACCAACAACCATCAAACTAGATGTATCAGAAAGATGTTTGATGAAGGCATCCTTAGAAGTTGGACAATGGTATAGGTTCAGACGATGTCGTTCACTAGGAGGGAAGTACGTTTTTCATCTACTGCAACCAATCTGACTGTTCCATTATCAAATATAGTGTCCACTTCATAGGGTCCCATCTAACGAGTGCGAAGCTTTCCTTTAAAATCTTTAAACCAAGAGTCATAGAGCAATGCCCAATCTCCTATATGAAACACCTTTTTCTTGATAAATTTATTATGCCATTCCATTCTCTGTTGTTGCATAGCAGTGGTTCTCTGGACAGCTACTAAACGAATCTCGTCTAACTCATTGAGCTGCTCCAGCCGGTGTTTTTGGGCCTCTGATAAGTCTAATCCCACTTCCAAAGCTATTCTAAGCATACTAACCTCAAACTCTACTGGAAACAAGGGGGATTTCCCATAGAGTAGCTAAAATAGTGAAAACCTGGTTGTATTCCTCCATGTCATCCTATACGGCCAAAGAGCTTCTAGAAGTTTCTGCGACCAATCTCGGTGATGACTTGCTACATTTTTTTTCAAGATATTTTCCAATACCTTGTTTCTGCTTTCTACCTGTCCATTTGCTTGGGGATGGTAAGGAGTTGTCACTCTATGTTTAACCTCGTATTTCAACATAAGCCTCTCTTTCATGTGGGATGTGAAATCTTCTCCTCCATCTGAAATGATTTCTCTCGGGGTACCACATTGGGCAAAAATCTCTTCAAAAGGGAAATCTTCCACCACCTATTCTGTTGCTTTTGCAACCTCTCTGGCTCCCACCCACTTAGTCACATAATCAGTATAGATGAGGATGTGGACTTTCTGGTGAGAAGGTGGGTTGATGGGTCCAATGAAATCGATGGTCCACTTCTCAAAAGGTTCAAGGACTATCTGGGGCTGTAATGGAATTTCATCCAATTTCCCAGGTTGTCCCATCGATTGACAACTGTCACATCTTCGGACATAATCTCTAGCATTACGAAAGATACAAGGCTAGTAGTATCCCATTTGCAGCACCTTGTGGCCTATTCTTTTATCTGCAAAATTTCCTCCAGAAGGTCCACCATGGACGACATTCAATATATCATAGATATCATCCTCTGATACACAACGCCAAATCGATTGATCAACCCCTGTATGAAAGAGGCATCCTACCATCCATGAGTATTGGGTACTATGATGAATAATTTTCTGCTGATCCATATATCACAAATGAAGAGGTACCTTCCTTGTGCAAGATAGTTAGCAATATCTGCATACCACAGAGTGTTAGTGGAAATTACAAAGAGATATTCATCTGGAAAGCTATCTTTGATAAGCATACCTTTGGCATCATTTTCTAATCTAGACAGAAAATCAATAACCACATTGTCCTTTCCTGGTTTATCTACTATGGTAATATCAAATTCTTGAAGTAGCAAAAGCCATCTTGTAATACGACTAGGAGTAATGGGTTTATTCACTAAATACCTGATGGCTACATGATCAATGTGTACAAAGGTGGTGTAACCAGTGATATAGTGTCGGAACTTGTTGATGGCATAGATGACAGCAACGAATTCTTTTCAGTCCCTGTGTAGTTTAACACAGCAAGAGCTAAATTCTTACTAACATAGTAAACTGCATATGGTACCCTATCCACTTGCTGCCCCAAAATTGCCCCAACTATTGTCTAGGAAGCACCAGCATGAATATGGAATGGTAATGCCCAGTCTAGCCCTCTAAGAATCGGGGCGCTATAGACTAGTTCCTTGATCTTCACAAAGGTTGCATTACAGTCATCTGTCCACACAAAGTCTGCATATTTTGTCAGTAATTGAAAAAGTCGATGTGCTGTTTTGGCAAAATTTTCTATAAAGCGCCTGTAATAACCAGCACAACCGATAAAGTTACATATCTGAGTGGGAGTTATAGGTATTGGAAAATGTTGTATTACCTTTATCTTAGCCGGATCCATCCGGATTCCGGCAATCGAAAGCAAGTGTCCCAAGACTATTCCTTTTTCATCATCATATGGCATTTCTCCATACTAAAAGAGACATGCGCATGCTTGCATATTTCAAGAACTTTTTCTAACTTCCCCAGTGCTTTTTCGAATGAATCTCCATACGCTGTGAAATCATTCATATAAATCTCAACACTATCATCCATCAGATTAGATAAAATCCCTAAAATTTCCCTCTAGAATGTTGCAGGTGCATTACAGAGACCAAATGGGAGGACTCTGTATGTGAACGTTTCCCAAGGGCATGTAAATGTAGTCTTATCCTGATCTTCAGGACCTATCTGGATCTAGTTGTACCCACTAAATCCATCCAGGAAGGAGAAAAACTTCTTCCCATCTAATGTATCCAATACTTGGTTGATGAATGGTAACAGAAAATGGTCTTTCTAAGTTGCCTTATTTAGTTCTCTGTAGTCCACACATATTCGCCATTTACCATTTTTCTTAGGGACCAATACCAATGGGGAAACCCATTGGCTGTCTAAGATGGGATAGATAAATCCCACGTCCAGCAGCTTTTGGAGCTCTTATTTAACAATGTTTTTTAGGGCAAGGTTCATTCTTCTCTGGGGTTTCCTCAAAGGACGACAATCCTCCTTAATGTATATGTGATGGGTGCATAAATTAGCAGGAATCCCTTTCATATCTGAGTGTTCCCAGGTGAAGGCTTATTTATGTTTCCAAAGAACATCCGAGAGTTGTTTCTTCTGGAAATCTAACAGATCTGGATTGATATTCAGGGTTTTTCCTGGTTCTATTTCCACGGAAATATTGTCATGGGGCATAGCTATAGGTAGCTCATCAAATCCATTTGTTGTCCCAATACTTTCCCGAGTCTCACAGCTCAAGACAGACTCCAGGATTTGCTGATTTAATTCTGAAACAGAACAAGGATCACTAATAAAGGTAGTAATTGCATCATCTTCCGTTTCAGTTTTCAAATGGAGGGCCTGTCCGGTAGTAAGAACTAATCTTAACTACTCATTTCTTGATTCGGACTCTTTCCTGTATGAAGATTTCTTGTGGCCTGCTAATTTTGCTGATGGGTTAGGTTATGCGGGAGGATATAACACTAGATTCTTAGTATTTTGTCCATTTGAAATAATCATATGTCTAGACCGACACCTAATATAAGTGTCTGTGGTTGCCAGCCACGGTCTTCCCAGAATCAGGGGTTGTCCTCCAGTTGGATATTGCATTTGGAGTACTAGGAAAACCACAGGGTAGTGCCATGAATCGATCGAAATTGTGATGTCTTCGAACTTTCCTACCTGTTCCACTATAGATCGATCTTCCAGTTCTAACATTGTAGGTGTGTGTTTCAAGTTACAAAGACCTAATGCATGCATAGTTTCAATAGTGATGACATTTATGGCAGCACCCAAATCTACCAGTACGTTTGAAATTTCTACCGCATTGATTTGCACAGTTAAAATTGGGTTCCCTGGATCCCCATACTTTGCAGGCATTGACCTTCCCATCATGAGATCTAATAACTTTCCAATTACGTGAATGGTGAGCGAGTCTCTTGATTTCTTTTTAGGCTTCTTAGCACAATATTCCCTAAGAGTTTTTGCATATATAGGTACTTCTCTCATAGCTTGCAACAGGGGACTCTTGATGAATAAATTCTACAACTCCCCTAACAGGTCAAACTCAGCTTGAGGGGTTGGTTTACTCAAGGCTAACCTTTCGGGATAGGGTAGTTCAGCTTGGTGTTTTTGAGTCCTTGGAGGTTGAGAAGGTGTATGATTTTTGTTAATTTGGTTTGATTCCCCTTCAACCATTTTTGTTTCTTTTTCCTCACTGTCAATTTGTTCAATAATAACTGGTGAGGGTTGAGCATCTATTGTCTGCCCAGATTGTAAATTCATCTCACAGAATTCTGCAGTAAAGATGTTGTATGAAAGTAGGTTGAGGATGTCAGCTTGCTGAGCCCCTTTATTGTTAGGGTTCGGATTGGGTTGGATGGGAATTTGGGGATGAACAGGCTGATTACCAGGAGGCACATTAGAAGGTAGCTGAAGTTGTTGTTGTGGCATTGACTAGGGAAACTGACTAGGAGGAGGAGGAGGAGGCCCCTACTAGTTTGGAGCCCACGAGGAACTCAAACTAGCTTGAGGAGCCCACTGCTACCAAGGTGGAAACTGGTATTGGGGCCACACCGGTGGATAAGGCATGGACTAAGGACCCATATTAAAATTTCTAAAATATTGAGATGGATCTGGAAACATACCTTGATTTCCCATTGACGACCGAGGTTGCCATGGATTTTTAGGTCCCATAAAGTACAACTGCTCCATCTCTTCACCTGTTCCTTGAAAACCAACTTTTAGCCCTGGTAAGGATGGGCATGAACTTGTCACATGATTCAATTCACTGCTTGCACACTCCTCTACAGAGTTCAATGGACATTCCCTCTGTGGGTGTTTCTTCCTGCATATTGGGAAAAATATGGCCATAGTTCTTTCCAAATCTAGTTGTTTCTATTTTACCTGCAGTGTATGTATTTATTCAGACAAGGTACTCAGGATATCAGTCCTCAGATTGTCCAAAAGATTCCCAATTTCTACTTTTGTAACACCTCCACTAGATATTTTTGTTGATCGGATCCCTTGTTTATTCCTTGCAACTCCTCTTGAGCACTGGATACACAACTCACAGATGGTGTCAAAGTTCTCCTTTGATATATCTCCCTTTTCGACTATATTCAACAATTCCAAAGAGTCTTCTCGGAAGGCCCGGAGAAGGATAATTTTCAAAATATCCTTATCTAGGTCAGAGTGACCTGATCTCTGCAATGTTCATTTAAAGCGTTCCACACATTCTTCCATATTTTCATCCTCTTTCTTTGCAAATTTGAAAAGTTGTTCCTTAATATCCTGTGATTTATAGTAATCCTGGTATTTCTCCAAGAAAGTAGTTCTAATCTCTTCCCATGTGGTAATAGTCCTTCCCCAAGACCCATAAACCACCATAGGGCTACCCTTTGAGTGTAGCAGGGAAGATTTTCAATTTCTAAGCATCTGTTATATAATCATATCCTCGAGACACAATGTCAAATTCAAACAAAAACGTGTCGAGGTCTTCTAACATGAGTCCATGAAAACTAGGTAAAGTTGTTAAAGGAATGGTCTTTGTTGTGCACTAGTCCCAAGATCCCCAATTGGGAAGTTAATAGTAGAGGTTGTAGGTGCCATGAATATCCTCCAATAATCACTAAGGATTTCAGCAGGCTCTCCAGGAAGGGCTTTTATCACAGGGATTCGAGTTGCCTTAGCACCGCTTCCTTTATCCTTTGGTGATAGAAATGTCTCTACAATCTCTTCCTGCCTGTCACATTGGCTTGACCCTTCAGATCTCCTCTCTACAACTTGTTCTTCCCTACTGGAATGGACCGTTTCTTTAGATGCTTTACTTGCAACTTCTTCTTCTTCTGTTACCAACAATGGGATCGCTTTATCAAGTGTACTGTTGCTTGTCTCTTCGAATACTATAAGGGCCAGTTGTATCGAATCGGCAAGGGGTGTTGAGGACCACACTGGTTGATCTACAAATTTTCCCTCAGATCTTGTTCGTGTGCCTGGTCTCACGCCTGCATGGGAAGATGCCTCTGATTTAGCTTTTGCAATGATTTGTTGGATATAAGTATTCCTTCCCAAATCATGTCCTCCCTTTTTTGGGGCTCTCCCTCTGCCCCTTTTATTTGGCTCTCTATTCATACAAGTTGGTGTGATGAAGGTTGTGTTACCAAATCATAGTACTCAAGACCTGGAGTAGGGCATAAAAAGACCCCCCCCTCCCCAGGGCGAGAGATTGGATTTCTCAAAACCAAAACAACAAAAAAAATGCTAGGGAAATCTAAACGTAGGGCTTGGAGCAGGGCGTCAAAGGACTCCTCCCTCCCTAGGGCAAGATATTAGCCCTAATAAACAAGAAAGCAATAAAAGTGCAAAACAAATGAAATACCTATGCTCAGGACCTAGAGCAGTGTGACAAAACTTGTTGTCTCCCCAAGAAGAGAGATTGACCCTCTGGTTGACACAAATCGTGTCTTGCACCTCGTTAGCCTCCCCAGCAATGACGCAAAAATGTTGGGGTCCAGGTATGAACAATTTATCCACCCTTTTTACTACATTAATGTATCAATCAAACACACAAAGTATGTGCAGGGGTAAGGTTACAATCTATCATCGAGTAAGGGTTCATGATTACTGAATCGAAGAATTGCTTAATCATAAATAGAAACTCAACTGTGGAATTTAGAAAGGTATTCATAGTTATCTAAAGAATCTGCAACAGCAATCAAGAACTAAACAAAATAATAAACAATACACACACAACAAAGAAATATGTAGAACCTGATCAGAAGAGCGGGCCCAGCTCTCTGATCAAGGTTGTGTTCCTCACAACGAGAGATAGATCGGCAAAAAGGGTTGTATTTTATTAATCTAAATAATGCTACTACAATACAATGCAAGGTCTCCCTGATACAGGAACAACCCCTATCTTTTATACAGTACAAAGAGAAATAACATCCCCCCCCCAAAAACCTGGCAACCATATGCCAAAAGATATACATTAGTTCAACCACAGCATTAGTGTTGAGAGAGCAATAACAACAATGATCCAAAACAGGCTGAGAACAGCTACAAATCATTTATGTTGTTTCATCGTGGTCGATCAGTTGTTGTGAATCATAGAACTGCTGCGATATGCCGTGAGGTCAAAACCTGCGCTCAATAATCTATGATCATAACACATTTTAGTAGTTCACATAGGCAAAACCTTGATGACTTTACTTCATTCATTAAATATCCCAAGAGATGATGAAAGGGAATTACCTCATGGTTTTGCATGGTAAATGTATGCGAATGAATACAAAAAGGCATGAAAAGACGAGTGGAAATGACAGGAAAAGATAGGCCAATTTGGTACCCAACAGGAAGCACCTTCATCAATGACAGTGCGGTGGATGGTCTTCTCATTGGTGACTACCTAAATAAGAAAGGAAATCTGATGGGGGAACCTTGGAACTTGGTTCTCCAGATTGAAACATATCAAATTAGAATCGGTGGGATCGATGCCCCCGACAGTTGACAGCAATGATTTCCGTTGCGATGGGTAGCTTTGGAGTACCCTGAGAGCTGACATGGCTGATGGTGCCTGAGCCAAATCCTCAATAATATTATAGTGTTAAGCAGCTCTGGTATTGGGATTATACGAGGATTTCCATAGCACGCATCGAGAGGGTGGCCGCGTAGCGGAATCATGGTTAGGGCACTCAATTTGTAAAGGGCCAGAACTCAGGGTAGAAGAATAAGGTGAAGCTTCTTTTTCTTTCCCAGCTACTCGAGCTGGGGTTTGATAATATTTGGACTAGGTAGCCACATTAATGGGCATTCTCATCATGAACACTTGAGATCTAGAGGAAGAAGATCGAGATTGATCTACCATTTGAGTCTGCTAAGAGGGAAATGGCTCTTAGAGGACAATAGGGGTCCCTTTGAGCAGGCGACTAACTTCGGATCATCAAGGAAAATCCTTAGTGTAGTGATCCTCCTAACAAATGAGGCAAGGATACGTAGGTTTCCATTGCGAAGATTCGCCAGCAGATGATTTGGGAGGACCTTGTTTCGGGGCATCGACTTTAGCTTTGGCTTTGCCTTTCTTTTCCCCATTCGAGTATTTGTCCGCTGCGATAGACTGAACAGCATGGACCTTTGAGGTTTTACCAGGGCCAAGCAGATTCTGAGATGAACCGTTAGTAGCAGCATTCGAGACTGACTATAGTTTGGAAGAAATTTTAGCAGGGGTCTCAGACACTGAACCAATAACTCCATCAACGGGAGGAACAACTGGTGACTTTGATGTTGTGGGATCAGATGATGGTCGCGAAGCATTAGGTAATAACTCATATAAAGTGTCAGACTGAGAGTAAACTAGATCCAAGTACTGGGCACGAGCAATGGCTTGGTCTTTAGTGAAACATCCACCCATAGCTACATCGTGAGCAATTTGGGCTACGAATGATTTGGTAAACCATTCACTGAGCAATTGATCAACTATCTCAAATTTCATTAGGCAATGCCAACGTCTCCATTCATGGATGTGATCGGAGATGTGTGTCGCAATATCTTTCTTAAGCGATGTGAGAAATAGGTGCCAGTTTCATAGCGAACTGACAATTGAAAATGTGTGAGGAAAGCCATGGCTGAAGAGTTAAAGTCATGGTAAGTACTTCGAGGTAGCTCGATGTACCATTTCGCTGTAGCACCCACAAGGGTTCATTGGAAAAGACGAAGACGAATGGAATTTTCCACGTACAAGTTCGACGAGCACTAGAGGTGATATGTCGTCACGTGGGCTTGAGGATATTCTTTAGCTTTCCCCTTAAACTTTGGGCAATCACTTGCTATCTTGGATGGTACCAAAGGCCAGTACGATGAATGAAGGAGCGGATCATTCGTAAGGTGCGATACATCTGATAACTTGAGTGTAGCCAAGAAAGGTAATTGGGTGTTAAAATGCATGGGAGACCGATAAGCACGCTCATATGGAGGAGACCATCCTTGTTGGTAAGGATTTTGGCCCCTCAGTGGGGGATTTTGGCCATATGGCATCTAAGGCTACCCACATTGCGGATTACCTTAACCATAGGGAGGATTTTGACCTTGAATACCTTGAAACTGTACATGGATATGTTGCTAATAAGCAACGTATGGGTTAAAAGGTTGTTGGGCCTATTGACCTTGGATAGATGGATATGGGACCTTTTGTCTCGGAACATAGGGTTGATGAACCTGTTGTCCCTGAACTAAAGGATTATGGACCTACAGTCCTTGGGCATAAGGTTGATACACTTGTTGCCCTTAGACATAGGGGTTTTGTACCTAGTGCCCTTTGCTAGCATGATTCTGAATCTGTTGACCTAGGACAAGAGGGTTTTGGCCCTGCTACTACAGGACTTGACCTTGACCTTGCCCCTGCAAGGGTTGACCTTGTTTATATGTATACAAGGGGTGTTGCTGCCTTGGTTGGTTTTTCTGTTGCAAGGGTTGACCTTGCGGTTGCAAAAATTTTCCCTGTGTTTGCAGAGGTCGGCCATGCGAGGGTATGGGTTAAGAGTTGTGCGGAGCATATTGCATCTACTGTTGTGCAGCTTGTTGCAACTGTTGTAAGGATTGACCTTATGGTTGTTGCAGGTGACCTTACCGCGTGATAATTTTCCCTTGTTGTTACGCGGATAGCCCTTGCTACAACAAAGGATTCCCTTGCGGTAACCAAGGCTGCCCTGGTTGTTGTAAATGTTGTCCTTACAATTGCAATGGTAGTTGGACAGTGCCTGGGAAATTACCGAACTAAATCTGAACGTAGCCAGGCTAGATGTACTGCTAGATTGGAGGGTGTAAGGTTGATTAACCAATCCTTGAGAACCATATGGAATGTAAGGATTTTTCTATTGGACCTGAGCCCAATAGGGCTGCTGATACTGAACATTGCTCAATCCAGATGATCCAATGGGATTCTAAACTTGTTGGTACTGGACATTGCTTGATCCAATAGGACCAGTAGGGTTATAAATAATACCAGAAGAGGTTTGGTTTATACCGAGCATGTGAGCTTGTGAGCCTCTCACATTAGTGGCACCTGGAACCATATAGACATTCAGGTTTTGCCCCCTAGGCGGTTGCACAATCTGGCCACTGACTGATGGGACAGAGGAACTGACAAAGACAATCTTTGAAAGTGTCGGTTGTGACTAATGTGTAACTGGGATTGATGATACAAGAGTATTCAGAATGGGTTGCACCAGGACTGAAGTAAAAGCCTGTTGGGAAGTCATGTTCATGACGAACAGACCTGACATAGGCCTAATGCCTAATGCCCATAGAGGATTATGGTAGAGTGATGAGGCACTAAGTGTGCCTGAAACTAAGTGCCCCAGAGATACATAGTTGGGTGGCAAACTTGCAGGAATACCTTCTGAAAAAGGGAAACCCTCGGGGGGAAACTACAATTGCAATTCTTCCCCCTCAACAATGTGTGGAGTAGAAACTTCGAACACATCTGGAGATGTGACTGGAGCATCGCCTTCGATTCCATGTTTGAAAACAAACGACGACAAATGGTGGAACGTGTACTGGGGGATAGTTCCAAAGGAAAACTCAGCTTGTTGTACGGACTTTAAGGATGCCACAGTGATATCTCAGCAACATCAAACAAAGGGTTCGGAGGATAGATAACCAGTCCAAGCTTACTATCAGTGGTCGGCGAGTTCTTTGGAGTTCAAACGAGATTGTCTAAAGATTCCGGGACAAGATCAGCAGATGACCCTGTATCGAAAGTAGGTGGAGGACAAGATGACAAAGTTTGAACACTCAAAACAATTGTGAGCTAAAGATTTTGTTCTTCGAGTGACTCTGATAACTCAGGAAACAACTCCTCATATAATCTTTTTGACGGAGGAGAGGAAGAGGTATTAGGTGAACCAAATGGTTCAGCCACGATGACCTTGTCTTAGTCAATGGAACAAATGACTTTAAGGCTTTAAAATGTCCTTTTAAGGGAACTCGCAATTTGGTCAAAAAGACTAGCAGGATGTTTTGGATCATTGGCAATCAATTATTAAGACGTGTAAAAGACTGATGCTCTTTCATTTTTAAGGAGTCGAGAAAGAAACAAAGATGACTCTATCACTTTCAACTGGAAAGGAGCTCAAGTGGAAAAGTTCTCGAATGATCTTTTAAGTTTAATTAGTCAAAAAGATCAAATTACTGCTCTGGATGATCTAGGTAAGCAAGATTACTAAGCAACCATGAACTGCAGAATACCTCTCGGCAAGCCAAAAAGTACGAGCAGGCAATCTCCCTGAATGTTGCGTTCGGTGTATCATGTTCGTAAGGCATCCGAATCGGCTTCCTAAGGATAAAAGGATTGAAACCTAGTGGGGTCTCCCGTTATATACTCAATGGTACAGGGAGCACAAATCCGTACTAGCGCTATCTAATGCCAAAGCTAATGACAGCTGCTAGGTTTAAAGACGCCGAAACACATCTCTAGCCTAGACCTTCTAGATATGAGCGTTAATGTCAAATGCGACTAAGGTTAATTGAATTAGTTGATATTGAGTTAATTTTAGTTTTCAGGTCATAGCAATGTTAATCGAAAAACCTCAAATGCAACTAAATGAGACAAGACCCTTTCAATTCGATGAAATGCCTACACTAGAGATGATATAAACTATTCAATCAAATGCAAACAATCAAGCAACTGAAAACAAAATGATCTTTCACTACCTTACTTTTTCAAAAAATAAACTAATGAAAAATGCATTCCAATTCCTAATTTCCTGACAAACACTTATCTATTAGTCCTTTCAAAAAAAAAATTTCTCTTCCTTTTTCAAATACTGATGCAATTCTAGTCTTTTAAAAGATGCAAATTATCGTAACATTATGATGCAACATGCTAGAATTTCATAATTTTTCATGAAACAATGAAAAAAATTTCTTGCATACAATCTTTTAGTGAAAAAGTTTTCGAGACAATAAGCTCTTCAATCAAAGGAAAACATGAAAGGAGAAGTTCATTCAGATCAATGAAACACCGACTTTACCAAACACAAGGCCAATAATGTAATCTATGCTGGAAAAGAAACGCTCAAGCTAGTAAACGAAACTTTTTCAAACATGTGCGAAAAGAGGTCAAAGTCGTAAAAAGGACCAAAAAACAAATGCAAAGAGTAAACACACCTACAACCCGACTTAGTGAGTTCACAAACTGCTGAATGGGTGACCAACTAGATGCCCTAGTGTCACTAGCCACTCAATGACTCAATCAATCAAATAGAAAGATGACAAGCCAACAAGCAAGCAAAACCAAATGAAAAGTAGCTTTCAAATTAGGGAGAAAATGGTCCAAAATGTTACGGGTTCAAAACCACAAGAGCAGAACACACTGGCCAAGATTGGGTCAAGCCCTAATCTTCACTTACAGGCATCGAAACGACTGCCTAACTGAGAACAAGCACCAAAGGTTGGTTGGGGAGACTGTTCCTTAGCAATTCACTCTGGTCGGTGTGACTGTCAGCGGATTAAGCGTGCTCACTGAGGTAGCTAAGGAAAAATACAAAAATTTTCAAAATAGGGACCAGATATGCTACTATGAATTTTAGACTTAGGCCACTAAGTACGAGAAAAGAAAAAAAAGCAAAGGGAAAATGTGGAACTAGAAAAGTTCTCAGGAAATCATAAAATCCAAGACAAAAAAAAGGATTGGGATCCCCAGTGGAGTCGCCAATTTGTGTTGAAGTAAAATTATAAGTGTAGAGACGAATGAATTCCTCTAGCACAAGTCTAGCCACAATAGATACATTCTATGGAAGATTTCCTTAGGTTAGAATCAATCAAGAGGGCATACCTCTTGGTCACTTATCCTGCTTGATGATGTCCTCGCTTGCTCACTCCAGCAATCTCTCGCTTCGTTCTTGAAGCTCCTAAAACAAGTAAATAACAAAAACACACAAACATAATAATAGATAAATTGCAATTCAACCTACTTAACAAATCAAAAAAAATTAATACATGGATATGTAATATTTTTTTTTTCTCGGTAAAGACTAATTCTATTAAGTAGAAAATATAGTACAATCAGGAAAAGCAAGAGACTGGCAGATCGGAAATGATGTATCCATCAACCTCGGTCCCGGTGAAAAGATTTAAACTAATGGCAACAGCAGATAGCATGTAATCACAGACAAACCAAATGATCTTTACCCCATGGGGGTAGAAGCTACAACGCATTGTTTTTTCCCTTTCTTTTTGTTGACTTTTGTCCAGCCATCCTGGGGAGGATGAGCTAGGACAACTTGAAGACTGGGAAACTCTGACATCTGGAATTCCTTTTCAGAGTCTGAGGAGGTCTCATGGCTGTGCTTCAGGGCGATTGCTGTGTCCGGGGGATGGCCCATGGTATCCATGGGAGGATCCATCGGCTGAGGCTCCTGATCTCATTTTGAATCGCTATCCCCATCCTTAGAACCTGGGGAGTTGGGGCTCCCAGTCGGCGGAGGAGGGCATGGAGCCCAACGCTTGGGCTTGGCTTTTGTGTTGAATCCCTTTTTCGATCTTACTGTCAGCGATGGGCAGGAGTTCTGCAGGTGTCCTGTAAGGTGACAATGGCGGCACCGAAAGGCAGTGTTCTCGTAGTCTAGAAGCTGAGTCCAAACAGAGTCCTTGATCTTGAGATTGATTAGCTCTGGCAATCCCTTGCTTAAATCTAGCTCCACGCAAATTCTGGCATATGTGTAAAGACCCTGCATTTCCCTCTTGTAATCTCCCATTAAGAAGCAACCCAAAGTGTTGCCTATTTTCCTGTATACCTCTGTGCGCCACAGGTGAATTGGGAGGTTTGGAAGTCTGATCTAGACAGGGGCTTTTGTGATAACTGCAGAAGCTGGATCAAAGTCTGGGAACCATGGAGTTAAGAAGAGGCCTGCCGAACTCATGAACCAAGGGCCTTCTTTTAAGGCCTCTTCGTAGTCCTCGAGATTGTCGAACAACACTATAAAATATCCCTTTGCACAGAAGTAAATCTTGCATCGGTGAGTCCAGGTGTCCTTGATCCAGTCATAGAGATCCTTTGAGCGTGGCCAGAGTCCATTGAATCTGCAGATGATGGCCCTTTCAGCAAATTGCTGGGTGTCATCTGCTAAGTCAGGGTAAGAGATCTCAACAGAGGGGACCTCTTCCGATTTGTCAACCAGAAAGGGTTTGGGAGGAGCTTGAACTGGCGGATCTGTCTTTTCAGGCTTATTAGCATGGACTGCATCTTTATAAGAAAAAGCCTTAGCTGAGGAAGACTCTCCAGCAGCTCCTCCCCTTAAACGAAGGGTTAAAATAATGCATGCATCTTTCTCAATGCCGAAAAAAGAAATGGGATAGGGATCCTCAAGTTGTTTACCTTCATGGAGAAGCCGTTGAGCTGCAGAGGGGATTCCCAGTTTGATGCTCAGTGTATGCTTGAGATTCTGCACTAGATCCGTCTGGTTAACCCATTGTAGCATAGTTTTGCCTGTAATGAGCTTGATTTGTATCTGGAATGATGCAGAAAAGTCCGAATGCCTCTTTCCATTGCAGATCTGTGCAGAGAGGCTGCATGCGTGAAGATTGGTTTTCGTATCTTGGATTTGCCTCATTTGCGGGGGAGGCATACCGCCCATCGAAGCAGGCTTTTCCTTCCCAGTATCCAAGATCAGTGGATACGCTGCGTGGGGTTCTGCTGGAGCGCCCTTGGCTGCTGCGCCGACAGGCTGAGGATGGCTCCATGAGTTTTTTGCAAAAGCGGGGAGCTGATGCCGTGCTACTCCAGGGCACTCTGCAAAGAGATCCGCGCGAGTAATCTTGTTTGCGGCCACAGCATTCACAAAATGAGCATCCTGTGCATCTGCAGTGAGGGATATATCCCTTGATCTGTGCCTGCGGTGCTCGATTCCATTCGCGGCAGGGGCGATCTGAGAAACTATGGCGGCCGAGGGCATGGCGGCGGCTGCAGAGCTAGGGTTCCCCCAAGTCATTTCCTCGAAACAAAAACAATTTTTCAAAAATCGAAAGTAAGCATTGATTACTAGTAGGGGAACAAAAATATACTCACATGGATATGTAATATTACAAAACATGTAGGAAATCAATCGATAGTTGCATATATTAATATCAAATAGAGATTACAACTATTCGTCTTGACGTTGCTGTCTTCTTCTAACAAGACCAGGTTCCCACACACTTCTGCTAGCATTGCACAATGGCTTCAAACAACAATAGTTTTAAATCTCTTCCCTTTAGTCTTCACTCCAAACCAAAACACACTTCTCCCTAACACAGTTATATAGCTACAACTA
Organism: Pinus tabuliformis; assembly: GCA_031772625.1. Classification (NCBI taxonomy): domain Eukaryota; kingdom Viridiplantae; phylum Streptophyta; class Pinopsida; order Pinales; family Pinaceae; genus Pinus; species Pinus tabuliformis. The sequence goes on along the minus strand of CM062814.1, from coordinate 355,501,467 downwards.
GTAATAGCTTGCTTGTCTACTCCAAATAGCATCAACACTTTGCAACTATAACACTCTCACTCAGCCAAAACTCTATGACTGCAACTAGTTTCTGCTTGGGAAGAAGGGAGGTTTATAGAGGAAATATGGATGGGAGATGGATCCTCTTCTAATGGGAGAAGGACTTATCCCTTGAGGTAGTTCCATCATTATAGGGGAAAGGAGCCCAAACTATCATCCTCGACCCCATCCAGCCAAACCATTTACCAAACTTCTGTTACGGAGCTTCTAGAGCCGGAAGCTTCGGCTATAATTTAAAAAACTTTCCGTAACAGGACTGGCGTAACTAAAACACAGCTCAGTCACTCTAGTTAGCATGAGGAGTAGTGCTAATCTCTGTACATCGGCGTGGGGGAGACAAAGGCCATTAGTGTCAGTCTTGTAAACTGGGAAAACAGAAGTTTTAGGGGAAATGGTGCAAAAGGAAAATGATCTGCTCATGAAGAGGGACACAATGGGAGTTTCTTCATGAAGGAAAAGCATGCAGGGTTCACTGTAGAGATCCTCTAGGATTAAGGAACAAGGAAGATAGGGACAGTGACAAAATGTTGTGTAACAGTCGCATCTTGTCACAGTGAAAACATTTACTCTTCGACATATCCTTCTTCTTGCTACCTTGAATAGAATCATATTTCGAATGGGATGAATTCCCCTTCCCTTTCTTCGGCTTCCCATCCAAGGCACAATTATCCTCGTCATCATCCTTGACTGAGGATCCATCTCTGGTGGTCTGAAGCATCTCTTGTTGTACCACGTCAGACCACAATTGCAACCACTCTAGTATCTTCTCCCTCCCATTAACTGAGTCTTGGTAGTTATACGATCTCTTTGGAAGTCCTAGAAGTGTTAAGCTCACCATATCATCTTCAAAAACTATATCACTAACACTTCCAAGCTCATCCCGATATTGGGTGAACTTGGTCAAGTACTTTGGTATTGTGTCACCCTTCTCCATCTTGATATTTCAGAGATTTTCTTCACTTTCAACTTCCTATGGCCACTGTTGCTTTGAAACATGTCCTTCAAGTCCTTCCACATTGCAAATGGATTTTCCTTACCATGGAGGTTTGAGGAAATATGATCTCGAACTCCTTCTACGATAATCTTTCTCGCCTTTCCACACACTTGCTCCACTTTGCTAGATCTTGAGTATCAACTGGCTTAGGAATATCTTTCTCTATGAATTCCTTAAGCTTATTATATTCCAACACTACCTCCATCCAATCCTTCCAAGAAATATAGATTGAGCTACCCTCAAGGACATTTTATGGTCTCATTCTGTAGAACGACATCCTGCTGGCTCTAATATATGATATTGCAAATTTCATTTCTCATACAAAATTTAAACTCATATTCTCCTCTTCTATAGTGACTTTAGCTCTCATACCATGTAGAAATTCCTTGTAGGTTCAAATTTCAGATTGTAATATGCTAAAACAATTTACTTTAATCTACTCTACTCATCAATGCAAACAATAAACGATCGATGAAATCACGAAGCATAAAAGAGAAAGAATTGAATCACACATAACACAATAATTTTATGGGGAAATCCACAACTATAAAACGTTGCTATAGGTATATTGTATTAATTCGAAAATATGAGAAGATTACAATGCTTTTGCCAAGCCCGAGCAACCTTTGAACTATCTCAATCTAGCTGACTACTTCCTAAACAAGCTCCAGGCAATACTTGGCCAAATCTGTTTCCTGTCGAGCTCTTATTTGCTTCTGTAGTTTCCTAGGGAAGTATTGTTGGGCCGCTAGTTTGTCATTATTATTATCACTCTTTAGTGCCTATTTCATCCATTTCTACCATTCTTTATCACGTCATTTATCATACTTTATCATATAATTCCATTTTATAATTATTTATGCTTTTATGGATAAATATTATTTCTTCTCCATTATTTTTAATAAATTAATGATTATTATGCATGATTTTACCAATGATCGTTTAATGAATTTGTTGAAAGATCACTCACCATTTTAGCCTCTAAGATCTTTTCCAGATTGCAAATTTGATTTGCAGCTCATTATTAAATATTCCAACTCAGAGACTGTTTTGTGTTGAACATTTCAGGCAAATGAAGAAGAATATGGAAACTTCGAAACATGGGTTTTGTCCAGAACAGACTGAATCAGTTTTATGATGAGCATTTTTCCCAAACTCGGTCTGTATTAAGAGAAATGGAAGGTCCTCTAAAGACGATTTTCTTAGATTTGTTGTTGTGGTCGTTTTCCAAATTATTTCAATTGCAATACTAAATTCGACCTATTCCTATTGAATTTTGATGGAGAGATATTTCAGATATCACCTTGTTGATCAATTTTTTTGGAACAATCCAATTTTGTAATGGGAATCATTTTGTAATAATCTCTGTTGTAACTTCTCTTTGCTCTCTCTATATTTAAATGAAAACAGAGCTCAAAGAGAGGAGGAGGATAATGGGGGATAATTGGATAGGATAGGAGGAGGAGATATAATGGAGAGATCTAACTTTTTTCTTGCGACCTCAATTGTAATTTCAATATACAGAATGTTATTCTAAAGGACACATCGTACTGTAAATACAATTTGGACTTGATGAATAATATATAACTTGCGTTGTTGTTCATTCTGATATTCTGAAGTAGCTAAGCAGTATCCGCTAGTGGCTAGGGCCCGATCTCTGGTGGATCTTAATGTTGTTCCTTGTTTTATAGTTTTCCATTTCCTGCGAGTTTATTTTTTTTTGTATCTTTGCAGTTCCTGCGAGTTTATTATGTTTTATATCTTTACAATTGGTTTACTTTACTTAATTCTGATTTCGTATACTCATTTCAGTAATTCGCAACTCTGTTAATTGATTTCATTTGTGCATACCATGGATTGGATTAGTTATCAGTTAAGGAATTGTTTCTCATTAATTAAGATAGAGTTTGATTACTATAGATCCAGCTGAAAGAGCTCAGTTACTTCTATAGTGCTCTTAGTTGATGTTATTCCCATTTCAATTGCTTGCTTAAGATTGGATTATGGTTTTTCTTGAGATTAAGTCTTCATGCTTAGATGTATTATTACCTTTAAAATTTACAGCTTTAGATTTATTATTACATCCATTTACTCTTGTATTGAATTTAATAGATTATCTTAAATCATTACTCTCTAGATTTATGGCTTGCACATATTGTGTACACTCTTGAAACAAAAATACTTACCCAGGTTGATAATTAATGTGAGGCAATTAAGAGTTTTAAAAGACACCTTTTAGCACCCAACATTTTGACGCCGTTGCCGGGGAGAGTGTTGTAATTCCATAGAGAGTGATGTATGTTTGATATTTGCTATTGGGAAAGAATTGGGTATAAAAAATGGAAGGTAAGAACCTACGTAATGAGCAAGTAAAGTGCTTGCTCCTCCACCTGCTTTTCAACATAATTGCATAGAAGTTGAAGTAGAAATAAAAGTTTGATGTTTGTTAGTTGCGAAAGAACTGGGTATTAAAAACGGAAGGTAAGAACCTACGTACGAGTAAGTAAAGTGCTTGCTCCTGTGCCCGCTTTTCAACAAAATTGCGTAGGAATTAAAGTAGAAATAAATGTTTCAATTTCTGTGTGAATGACTAAAAAAAGAAAAGGTAGAAATTTTGAAAAACAAATCTCATGATTTCACTTAAGTGGTGATGTAAGAACCACCCATTTCACTACCAAATTAACAGAAGGAGCCTCAGAGAAACACATGAAGAACATCTTCTATTATGGTAAGAAATGGCTCACATTTCTACTTTTGAATTCCCTATCAAAGATCTAGGAGGAGTGACACAAATGCACATGATTCCCCCATCTTCTATACCAAACTTTCATGATTTAGCAAAAGAAGACCAAGGTACATTTTTATTTGATTTTGAAGTACTTTGTAGAGGATATGATTATTTTACTAATGATCAAAGGTTGAAAGTGTTTCCTCTTACTCTAAAAGGAGCAGCTCTCTGATGGTTCATGAGCCTTGGTGGGAATTGCATCCAAACATGGGAGGACATGAAGAACGTATCCTTGAAGAACCAAGACTATTGCAGGGCTGATGAAGATATTTTCAATATGATACAAGGGGAAGATGAACGCTTGGAGAACTATGTGGAGCGATTTCGATACAACCTTCAAAAATAAAAGCATAAGTATTTGGAAAAAGAGATCTTAAAAACACTCCTACTCAAAGGAATCAAAGATGAATTTTTAGAACTCTTAAATTTGATAGGAAAAGGTGATGTTTTTCAGTTATCATGTGATGATGTTTGTAATTTATGCATAAGGTATTCAAGAGGAATCTCCAAGGCTGGTAATAATTATAGAGAAGTTTCTTCTTTCTTTTCCAAATCTACTACAAGAACAAGAGATATATGAGTTGAAATCAATGATTTATTTGAGCATTCTAAAATTGATTTTATTAGCTCTCTGAATTCAAAATTGGATGTTTTGCAGGTTCAGAAAAATCAAGAAATGGAAGAAGTGTCTTTCCCTCATTACCAAAAGGAGCATCCCATAGATAGTTGTTCTTCCTTATCTAGGATGGAAGTAGCATATCAAAGAGATGGGTAAGCTGCAACAAGGTCAAAACCCTGGAAATCATGGCCTACATGTATGGTTCAAAACATTTCCTCTCCATCTTCTTACTTTCATAATCCATTATGGAATACTCATATGTTAGGGCAGCCATGTCAATCTCAATATAACCACCACCAATCTTGTCTACAAGTTTGGCATGGTTCATCTTATGATTGCATGACTACTCTCCCTCATCTTGTAGCACAAAAACATCCTCCATATTCTCCACCAGATCTTCCACAACATCTTGCTTGCCTATCAAAATCATCCACTCATCCCAATCAACTACATCATCAAAATGCTCCATTCCCTCCACAATTTCCTGCTCAACTCATTCCACACCCTCACGATAATAAACTAGTACAACATGCTTACAGTGTTGAACTGCAAAATTTACCTACCCTTCCCACCCATTCTATCTCACATGCGCCATTGGAGAAAACTTACAATGAGATTCAAAATGTTTCAAATCCAAAAATTGTAGAAGTTATGGAAGAAAATGAGGTTTCTTCTAGTCTGCATCAACAAGTCATTTTAAAAGATCAAGAACTTCATGATATGATGGCTATGGAATCAAGAAATTAAAGGATATATTTAACATTGGTTTCACTCCATCATTTATTTGCAGCATCACTCCATACTCCAACAATTTTTGACACCATCTTTTCAAGGGAAGTTGGCTTCTCATACCCTAATATTTATTAATATGCATTTTCCAAATTTGGGTATGTACATACTTGAAGCCTTATTTCGAAAATGGATCCACTAGAATTACTCTTATACATAATTATATTCATTTTTCAAATCAGAGTAGGTTAGCGTAAAACAAAAAAAATAAGGACATAAATAAATACATTTTGTTTTTATGTGAAAATAATTGTTTTTGTTGCAACACGCTGTGGAAATCAACATCGGTAATAAATTTTTTAATTCATTTGTGTATGTAGATGAATTATAATGGAAATAACAGTTCTAAAAACACTCATATTCATTTTTATCACTGATTTGAAAAAACGCTTGAGTATCATATTTTTTTGGCTTGTGGGTTTGATGAAATTTCTGAAAACACAGTCGACACTGTCATGTTTTGAGGGACCAAAAGGGAATATATTTAAAACATGTTTCTATCCTGACTATCCCTTGATGTCTACTTTCCAACCCAATTTGAATCACTCAATTTGGATTTGAAACGAAAAAATTATCGCCAAAACATTGATAGGGTGTCTAGTAGGTAGCTCAGGAATAGAGTTGGGACAGTAAGTTTTTGGAGGCCTAAGTGACTATATTTTGAAAACTTGTTTCTATGTTATATTCCCCTATAAATCTTGTTTGCAAGGAAATTTTAATCACTCATTTTCAATAATGTATGAGAAAGTTATGACTAATACACTGACTGTCTATCGTAAATCACCACTCTTAAAACTCTGTTTTTCTAGTTGTTCACTTGTGCATTTGACCCATCAATTCTTTTTGTTTTCAAAACTAGTTTCTATTGGAGATAAACAAATAAATATACCTTACTTTATAATTTTAATTGGCTCAATCCATCATCAAACAAAAAATTTATTCTTAAGACATCCATTGTTGGTCTAAGATGGGTAATCGAAAATGACTCCGTTATGCAGGTTGTTCTAAGTAAAACTGACATATCATATCATTGAATTTTTAAAACCTATTTCTATTGGTAATATATATTTGAATTATTTCTCATTTAGCTTTTGAATCACTCAAATTGGAATAAAAGCAAAGAAGTTATGATTAAAACACTGTAGGTTAACATGATTGGCCACTACTCTCCTATAGGTAATAAATTAATTTTACTTTTTTATTTTCTCCATGGATTTGTTTTAAAGAGTAACTACTTGTTATTTTTTTGCATAATTCTTGGAATGGGGGAGCCATATCACCTCTCTTTCTCCATGATTTAATGTTTTATTGCAGGTAGACACTCGTTTTTTGCAGATCTTAGGAGAATAAAGAAGGTCAATTTATGGATAAGCGATTCTTGAAAGAAATTTTAATAAAACAAGGGCATTTCATCCAATTCATTACCTAACAGATTCATAACAGAAAAAATGATGAATTGATTTCCATTTGAAGATTCATGTCACTGTTTCCAAAACATTTCTCCAAGAAATCATTTTTTTCCATTGACAGATTGATATTCCTTTAGGAAATAACATCATAGCTGTTGTAACTTAATTTATTTATTTATATACTGTTTTTTAAAATAAAGTGTGGTTTTTTTCTAATTTCTCTTATTTTTTGTGTTTCAGGTGTTGCTTCCATCAAATTGTAGTTTCCGCTCCATTAGTGGTTGAACAATGAGGACCCCACCATGCAAGTTTTAGTTGCAGAAGGCAATCCTTCGGCAACGTCATTTTTGTAAAAAGTTATTTCTTTTTGTAAAAACTATAAATATGATTACTTTTTTGTGTTTTTTTTCTCTGTTTGTTTGTTGTTGTAAATATGATTGTTTTTCTTTGTTTTTTCTTTCTTTGTTTGTTGTTCCCTCTTGGGAACAACACTTTGTTGCATTTTTTCGGTTCCCTCTTGGGAACAACACTTTTGTGGCTCCTCCACAACCTCCTGAAGCTGCTGCACCAATCGTGGCTCCTCCACAATCGTCTGAGACTTCTTCTGGCTCTGCATGTTGAGAGGTAATATACGCTCCCTCTCAACCACCAAGTCTCCATCAGTTGCCTCACTGCTCAAGGCTTTGCATGCATCTTGAACCTCAAGAAAATACAGGTTCTTGACCCGTGAACCAATCTGCTTCACCTGTCTAGTGATGATGTGTCTAAGGAAAACCTTTCCCTTACTAAAGACCACATCATAGCCTCTGTCTTCCAACATCGCGATCGACACCAAGTTTCTCTTCAGTCCTGGTACATACTTGACATCGGTCAAGGTAAGGTGAGCTTCATGCTCCCTCTGAAAAATAACCGTGCCTACACCTGAGACACTATACTTCTCATCATTACCCATCCCTATGAGTATCTGGAGATCTTTCTCCTCCAAAGTACTGAACAAACTTTTGTCACTGGTCATGTGGAAAGAAGCTCCACTGTCAAGAAACCAACGACTTCCCACCATGGATGAAACCATGCATGCGAAGAGTGTGAAGTCCAACTCAAACTGTGAAGCAAGTGAGGTTGCCTCACCTTCAGATCCTTCCCCGGATCCCTTCTTGGACTTCTTCTTTGGGCAATTAGTAGCATAATGACCCAACTCATGACAACAAAAGCATCTCACCTTCACCTTGTCAACCTTCTTCCCATCATTGGAAGAACTGGATTCGGAAAGAGAAACCTTCTCCTTCCCCTTCTTCACCTTACTCGCTAAGGCACAGTTCTCCTCATCCTGCATGGATGAAGAACTGTCTTTCGTGCTCCGTCTAATCTCCTCCTGCACAAGATCCGACCAAAGACTCTCCCATCTTGGTAGTTTTTCCCTTCCATTCACCGAGTCCTGGTAGCTATGCCAACTCTTAGGAAGGTCAAGGAGTGCTAGACTCACCATCCTCATCCGACAGTCACCCCCACACTTCCCAGCGCATCCCGGCATTGGGTGAACTTCATGAGATACTGGGGCATACTGTATCCATTCTCACACTGAATGTTTCTGAGTTTTATCTCTTGCTTTGGAATTAAATTCAAATTCCACTAGCTCAAAACTCAACCGCTTCTGATCTAGAATTCGTGAGAACAAATTATTTCTTGTACAGAGATCGACTGTATGGGCATTCACCGGATATCTCACCTTCCAAAATAAGGATGAATCCAGAGGCTACCTAGCCTGATTACAGACTCTGCCTGAAGAAATAAAATGTAAACACTTTCTGAATAATAGATCTGATGATCAATCCTCGCTTGATATCCTGTAAAAATCTCTTCTACAAATCAAGCAACTTTGATACCATGTAAAAACTTTTTCTACAAATCATCTAGCTCTGATACCATGTAGAAATTTTGAATAATTTAACACATATTCACAGAGATTATCCTGATCATACAATTATAAGCGGAACATGTATAATACATAATCTCCTCTACGTTGATCATCAATTTACAGAAGCAGAAACATTCACAGGCACACATAAAAGCATCAATCAAACTCATAAACACAGTATGTATCCCGGGGAAAGCATCTCGCTAAAAACCCCACACTATTTGTATATTATATTGATTGAATCATGTAACATTACAAAGTACAATGCTTATCACAAGCAATCCAGTACCAGCTCCACCTGTTACACACAATACAGCTAAGATCTGATCTCCAAATCTATTCCACTGCTTGCCTGCCTCCACTGCTCAATACCTGCTCAAGAACTGATGAGAATAGCTTCCCAAACTCGTATTTCACCTCAAAATAATCACTCACACTTTGTTGGACGTGAGCAAAGGCTACAATACTGGGAAAATACGTGAGCAAACTCATTGGCATACTCAATCCCTTGATTGTGCAAGATCTGGTGCACAACTATAGTCACAACTGATAGCAATCTGATTCTCTACCACCTGTCCCTGTTGAACTGAACATGCACTGACATGCAACTGAGTTAACTGATGTATTCTATAGTTGTATTATGAGTTAATAACTTGTGAATTAATTAATAACTAATTCACCCAACTCATCTCTAGTCTATTGATCAGTTAGACTAAATACAACTAGTTTAACAAAGCTAAACTTAACACAACTCCATCAACTGTACCTCCAATCCACTAAACTCAACTCACTTGAGTTCTAACTGAAGTCCTGCATGCAAATATTAGTCATCCCGTAGGTAACCACGTATTTCCCTTTGGGATCTGCATGTACGACATCCGTATCTCATCCTGAAGTGCTCCAAGAGAATAAGATCAAGTTTATAGTCCAAATATTATTATGAGACAATAATATTTGACTTTTCTATTTTTGACAGCCAGTCTAAAAATAGACTTTGATCACTCACACTTTCATCAAAAATAGAAGTCCATCTATTTTTCCCAACTTGACCAATCATCCATAAATAGCAACCTGCAATCCATAGACATGATCCATATGTCTAAAAATAGACTTGCGCCAAAAATAGCCTGCGGGCCCACTTAGTGAAGGCGACTCTTTTCACTAAGCTCCATCATCTTGTTGCACTCTCAACAAGCATTTCTTGTTGCACACTTTTCAACATGGACCTCCCAATCTTATGGGTCGCGCGCGGCGTGCTACGTGTTGAGCCAAAAAACCTATTTTGCAAGCCAAAAATTTCAAAATAACAAAATTTTCTCCAAATTCTTTGAAATTTGGGCTGAAGGTGCCTCATCAAGTGACATGCTCAGCCAAAGAGGGTTCGGCCAAGATTCGGAGTCTATCCTCCCTTTTCGACATTTTAGTGCCCTCCCAATGCATGCAATTCTGTTGTAGAGTCGTTGTCTTGGTCATATGATGTATTGGTGCCCGCCTCCATGGTATTGAAAGTCTATGCCAAGTGTATGTTAGATTTGTTGAAAATGAGGAATGAAGGTTTGATGTCTTTGTCTTCGAGTGCCAAATATGCCAAAGGGAAATGAGGAAGAATACAACCTTGGTAACACACTGTTTTCAAACCCTATAGCACTTTTTATATTGACAAAAGGAGTGCTTCAAACTTGGATATCCACGGCAAACTTTTCATGAACCCATTACATTTATCTTTCAAAAACCAAGCACAAGTGGTGGATGTGAGCCTACCTGCAAAATTTGTAAGGAGAGGAGGCGATTTGATGCCTTTCCAAGCAAATTTCAGGCTTAATACCCAGTGCGCTGTGTGCCTCACCCAATGCACCGCACACGTGTAATCTTTCACTGTGTTTTTGTGCCTGATGCGCCGCGCGCCCCTGATGCGCCGCGCGCCTAGTTCAATGCGCCGCGCGCACCCAGCTACATAGTGCTTTTTGCAGGAGGCTTTTGGAGGCCTTCCCGGTGTCGAAATTGGGCATAGGATAGCTCGTTGGAAAGTTATTTGAGTCTGTTTTCCAACCCAGCTAGAATTTGTCAATTTGGAGTTCATTTTCCTTTTCAAAAATCAAATCTTCCAAGACTGGTCAAAATGTGCCAAATGAGGCTGCCTCAAGGCAGAGTGCTGTTGCAGTCAACTTTTGAATGCCTTCCTCAACTCCAAATTGAGCTCATGATAGCTCATTGGAAATAAATTTTTGTCTAGTTATAGTTTGACTCACCAAGAAATTTATTTGGCCAACCAAGCTAGGAGAAAACCTGATTTTCCTTCAGAGGTGCATCAATTCTCCCGAGGCGATTGTATTTTTGACATTTCTCTAAAACCATGACACCTGTGTAAAAAGTGAGGGAGTTTTTTCTTCCTTGGCATGTTGTGGACAAAAACCTCTCTCTGTTTTCCAAAATTCATCTTTGATTGCTCTAAAACATCTTTTTAGTGAAACTTATCCCGATGTGTGAAACAAGGAATTTTGTGGAAATGAAGCGAAATGAAGGGGATGAGGGGCTTGTAAATTCTTGGGGAAATTTTGGGAAGTAGGGAGGGATGTTAGGAAGCAAAGGAAAGTGGAATCTTAGAGATGGAGTGAGGGGAAGGGGTCCAAAATAGCAAAACACAGGCCTAGCCTAGAAAATTGCCAAGTTGTGGCAAGAAACTAGGGTTTGTGCAAAAATGAGGAATTTGGGGGATCTCAGTGATGGGAAGTGTTTGATAAGGTACATGAAAGATAGGGGAAGGTGTATGAACATCTGGATACAAGTTTTTCTAATGATTTGACCATCCAAGAGAAATTAGCTTTCAAAACCCTAGGAGAGGGAAATGACCTTGCCTAGGCGCAACTGAAGCATGAACAAGGTGTAAAATGACTCATTAGACACTGACATGATAATGAAAACCCTATGAATGATGATAGACTCAGCAGAATGATGACATGGACCGACATTTGGACAACTTTAGAAGGAGTGAAAGCAAACCCTAGACCTAATGCCTAGTGACCAAATTTTGCTTGAAAACTCTTTGAAATGACAAAATTTGACCTGGACACTCTGAGACCACTTTGTAAGAGCATATTTGATCACTGGAGGAAGGCTGGAAAGACTGACACTAACACCCACTTTGGAACAACAATTTTTGTGTGCTTTTGTTGTTCCCTCTTTGGAACAACACCTTTTTGCATTTTTGTTGTTCCCTCTTGGGGACAACACTTTTTGAGTGTTTTTGCTATTCCCTCTTGGGGACAACACTTTTTGAGTTTGTTTTGTTGTTCCCTCTAAGGAACAACACATTTTGAGTTTTTTTGTTGTTCCCTCTAAGGAACAACACTTTTTGAGTGTTTTGTTGTTCCTTCTAGGGGACAACACTCTTTTTGAGTCTTTTTGATGTTCCCTACTTTTTGAGTTTTCTTTGTTGGGAACAACACTTTTGAGTCTTTTTGTTGTTCCCTCTTGGAGACAAAACTTTTTGAGGTTTTTTTATTGTTCCCTCTAGGGAACAACACTTTTTGAGAGTTTTTGTTGTTCCCTCTAGGGAACAACACTTTTTTGAGTTTTTTGTTGTTCCCTCTTGGGGACAACACTTTTTGAGTGTTTTTTCTATTCCCTCTAAGGAACAACACTTTTTGAGAGTTTTTGTTGTTCCCTCTTGGGGACAACACTTTTTTGAGTTTTTGTTGTTCCCTCTTTGGAACAACACTTTTTGAGTTTTTGTTGTTCCCTCTTGGGAACAACACTTTTCTGCGTTTTTGTTGTTCCCTTTTGGGAACATGACCTTTGTGTGTTTTTGCTATTCCCTTTTGGGAATAACACTTTTCTGTGTTTTTCCTGTTCCCTTTTGGGAACAACACTTTTCTGTGTTTTTGTTGTTCCAACTTTGGAACAGCATTTTTTGTGTGTTTACTATTCCAACTTTGAAATGACACTTTTTGTTGTTTACTGTTCAAACTTTTGAACAACACCTTTTTCTCTTAGCGTGTCTTGCGATTCCAACTTTTGAAAAGCTGTTGTTCCATCTTTGAAACAACATTTTTTCTTCTTCTGATGTTTTTTGTTTTGTGAATAACACTTCCTTCCTCTTGTGGGATTATTCCTAGATCATCTCAGCCCCATTTTTCTGATTCCCTTTCATGGCATGAAGTACAATACTTTGATGAGGAAAAGAATTATGGAGTCTATTAACGCAAGGGATAGTTATTTATATGCTACTTTACTGCATCGTTTTCTGCTATACATGATACTGATTGATCCTCTTAATACCATGCTAGTTACACCCTTCCTGGTTATAATCTTCTCTGTCTGTAATAAATGAGATTATGGTTATATTTCTTTTCTATTGACATGTTCAACTTCTTCCACCATCCCTACTCTTAAGGAGTACTAAGCCTCTCTCTATTTATCATAAAAATGTGTAATAACAACAAAATTTTGCCTACAGATATAGGATAGGGGGTCTCATTAAGAGCCAACCTACCATTTTCATAAGGATGTAGCGAAGTGACATTCCCACTATGGCCACCACACCAGGGTTATGATCCATTGGATAGCCAAAATATCCTTGGAACAAGAGGTCTCATCACGAGCTGGCCTGATCACTTTTGCTACATCCCAGTGAATGGCAGTGTAATTATTTGGTTACCATGCCAGCATACTGATCTATTCTGTAGAACAACACTAGAACTCTCCATTTATAAATTGAGGATCCTGGCTCATATGGGTTAAAAAGCAACAGTGACGAGGCTATGGACGCCTACTGACAATAGAGTCTTTGCTTATGGTATTGAAGTTATATCTTATCGTGAATTATTACTATAATACTCTCTTCTTATTCTCTTTTTATCAGAGAAGTTATTTCCTTAATCTTTCCTTGTTTTTAACCTTTATGCATGAGAAATTGTTTTCCAATCAATCGCATCATTCTCGACTAGAATACCGTCAACAAAGAATTTTTTGGCATATCACTATCCTTTTTCTTTTTCCCATAACTTATCATCAATCCAAAACATCCTGTCCCTTATTCATAACTATATTTACACACTCTGCTCTCATTATAACCATACCTCTTGCCGTCCTATCATTGATCTGTGTACTTTGCTTCATTTACTGCCGTATTGTTCATTCCCTTGCCTTGCCATGAGAACAACACTTTTCCTATGCTTTATGGTCATGAACGCCCTTTTCCAATTGGTGGGGGAAGGTATGTATTATGGGATAGCATGTGATATAATTACTGCACTCTACCATAACTTGTTGATTTGACAAAATATTAGTATTGCATTTACACAAAAGTTTTTTCTAATTGAAATTTTTACATATGGCTTATATGTTGCTGTTCAAAACTAAAATTGTGGATTCAAGAAATTTTCATTCAAAATAGTGATTTGTTTACAGGAGAACAACAAGTATGGGGGGAATCTCTATTCGCAGCAAGGCGACACTATTGCAACTAACAGAAGAAGCTTGAGAAACTCGCGAATGCAAACAATTCTTCATACATGATGTGCTTGCTTAGATTCCACCTTTTGCGTCACTTTCAGCATCAACTCAGCCTACATCAGTTTCAACAAATGTCGGTCCATACATGTCATTCCACATTTTTTTCAGAGGTAAAGCTTGAGGTAAAATAGCATACTTTTCTGATTTATTAAGAATTTAGGAGAAGTTCATGCAAAATCCATTGAGCATTATTTATCATCATTCATTCCACATCTTTACCTCTTCTCATTTTTCAGAGACAAAATATTTCAGTTTGGGGGAGTGTTCCTTTCATTTATTTATTCATTATGACCATGCCATTAATATTCTTTATCATCCATTAATATTCTTATTCATTTTCAACGCCTCCCTTATTCCATATTGTTTTATAGCAAGCATAGATTTCAACAGATTGTAGCAACCACCTTAATTTGTTTTCTAGCATTGCATGAGCGCATGCTAACTCTCATTTAAGACATACAATTTCATTTTTATATAGTGTAGAAATTAATTGGCGTATATCTTTAAAACTATGAACTGAATTCTTGTGATTTTTAAATAACAAAGAGGTATCATTAAAATACACAAACCCAAAAAATTTCAAGTTAAATTAGTTTGTCAAATTTCAGATGTCATGCACTGTGACCTACAACCATTTTTCTTGTATCTCATGATCCCTACATTAAAACGATCTGATTTTTGGATTAGAGAAGTATTAATATAGTAGAAATCTACTTGCAAAATTTCAGCAAAATTTGGTTTGTAGTTTTTGAGAAAATGGTTAATGAAGTTTGTTGTTGCTTATATCATATTTTGCTGCAACTTCATATACATATAGTTTAACGCCAATGTAAAAATTGTTACGCCTTCATCAACATTTCTAAAATTGAATATTCATTATTTGAGGAAGAAATCATTTGTTCCATCCATTTCATGAGTTGGGATGAACAATTTTTGTACTATTGCTTGGTTAATATAGAGGCTTTGGGTTGCATGAGGACATGCAATATATTCAATTTGGGGGTATGTTGGGCCACTAGTTTATCATTATTATTATCACTTTAATGCATATTTCATCCATTTCTACCATTCTTTATCACATCATTTATCATATTTTATCATATAATTCCATTTTATAATTATTTATGCTCTTATGGATAAATATTATTTCTTCTCCTTTATTTTTAATAAATTAATGACTATTATGCATGATTTTACCAATGATGGTTTAATGAATTTTTTGAAACATCACTCACTATTTTAGACTCCAATATCTTTTCCACATTGCAAATTTGATCTCCAGCTCATTATTAAATATTCCAACTCAAAAATTCGCTGGAATAAGAAGTGACAGTTTTTCATTGAACGTTTCGTGCAAACGAATAAGAATCTGAAAAATCTAAAACATGGATTTTGTCTAGAACATACCAAATTAGATTTATGATGAGCAGTTTTCCCAAATTCGGTCTGTATTAAGAGAAATGGAAGGCCCTCCGAAGACGATTTTCTCATATTTGTTGTTGCAGCCATTTTCCAAATTATTTTAGTTACAATACCAAATTCAACCTGTTCCTGTTGAATGTTGATGGAGAGATATTTCAGATATGATCTTGCTGATCAATTTTTTTGGAACAATCCAACTTTGTAATGGGAATCATTTTGTAATAATCTATTTTATATCTTCTCTTTTCTCTCTCTGTATTTAGATGAAAACAAATATCAAAGAGAAGAGGAGGATAATGGGGGATAATAGGATACGATAGGAGGAGGAGATATAATGGAGAGATCTAACTTTTTGCTTGGGAACTAAATTGTAATTTCAATATACAGAATGTAATTCTGAAGGACACATCGTGCTATAAATGACATTTGGATTTGATAAATAATATATAACTTGCGTTGTTGTTCATTCAGATATTCTGAGGTAGCTAAGCAGTATCCGCCGGTGGCTAGGGCCTGGTCTCTTGTGGATCTTATTGTTGTTACCTATTTTATAATCTTCCATTTCCTGCGAGTTTATTCTGTTTTCTATCTTTGCAGTTCCTGTGAGTTTATTATGTTTTATATCTTTGCCAAGGAAAATTTTAAGGATGGAAAATTTTCTTGAAGTTTAAAACATTGGCGAATCTCACTAATCCCTAATATGCAAATTATAAATGTTTATTGATATATTTGTAAAATTAATCAAATTTATAATTATTTATATATAGTCTCTATATAATGTTGGCGATTTTTAAGGTAAAATAATTTTATATTCTAAAATTTGGGCGAATCGTCTTTTATAAAATTGGAAATTGGCGAATCTTTTTTGTGGAAAAATCATGGAAAATTAGCCCATTGGGCGAACATTAGCCCCTAAAATTTTCCATGATCTTTGCAGTTGGTTTACTTTCCTTAATTTTGATTTCGTAAACTCATTTCAGTAATTCGTAACTCTGTTAATTGATTTCATTTATGCATACCATGGATTGAATTAATTATCAGTTAAGGAATTATTTCTCATTAATTAAGAGAGAGTGTGATTAGTATAGATCTAGCTGAAAGAGCTTAGGTACTACTACAATTCTCTCGGTTGATGTTATTCCCATTTGAATTGCTTGCTTAAGATTGGATTATGGTTTTGCTTGAGATTAAGTCATGATGCTTAGATGTATTATTTCCTTTAAAAGTTACAGCTTGAGATTTATGATTGCATCCATTTGCTCTTGTATTGAATTTAATAGATTATCTTAAATCATTACTCTCTAGATTTATAGCTTGCCCATATTGTGTACACTCTTGAAACAAAAATACTTACCCAGGTTGATAATCATTGTGAGGCAATTAGGAGTTTTAAAATACACCTTTTAGCATCTAACAAGTATCCCATATTTAATTGGGAAATTCCTCAGTAACGAATTACACAATCCTCATAGGCCTTCCTCTGATTGCATGCACCACCTATACAATTCAAATGCTTATATAATTCTTAGTACACTATCCATGAACTCCAATCTCAACTAGGTATTTCTATGATCTAAAATGCGTGAGTTAATTATTATTCAATCTTCAATTTACTCGTTGAGCAACATTAGTTACACCCCACTACTGCAGGTTACACCCCACTACTATATTTCCCACTAATTCTTCCATTAGTTGGAACTAGTTTAACTAAATTTAACTCATGAGTTAAACTGAATTAAATAATTACAATTCAAAATAAACTCAAGCTAGGACCCTAAGACTTAGGAACCAATATATATGACCCCAGTTAGACTCTCAACTCAAATTAAATGAGCCAACTAAGTCAAATTAACTTAGTTAACCATTACAAGTTACTCTAAAAATTAGAATTATAATTTAATTCCTAATTTAATTGAACAACAAAAATAGATTAGAATTTTCTTGTTGCATTTTTCAACAATGAGATTTGGAAAGGATTTGTTTAAGGAGAAGGAGACAATGTACCTGAAAATCCTACTTCATACAGGTAGCTTTCCATTTGGGAAAACAAAAAAAACAAGGCCTTTGCCTTGATTGCAACATCAATAAATGAAGAGGTGAGTCGTCATATTTTTCCATTTTTAAATGCTTTTAAAGCTTTAAAGAAGCTGAAGGAATTATATGACTCACACTTTGAGCTTGAAGTTGTTCTATTGATGATCAATTTGTTTAATATTGAATTGAAAAATGATTACCCTCTTGCCTTATAATTAGAAATAAGATCCATAATGCATGGTATTGAAGCTACTCAAGTTAAAATGGATGTTCCTCTCACACCTTATGTCAAGGCACAATATCCCACTTATTCACATTATCATGAGTCATTCAAGCAAGTGGAAAACTTAAATAGATTGCATTTGAATCCATTGAGAATAAGTTTGTTGAAAGAGAGAATGATTTTGCGAAGAAGAAAACTCCCCATTCTTCTGAAGAAGTTGTGTTCCTTGCACAGAAAGAGAATAATCATGCACATGATTCCTCTAGAGGAAGAGGTAGGAGAAGAGGATGTGGAAAGAAAATAATTAGAGGCATGGGGTAGACATTTCCAAGTAGAAAGTTATGATCTTCATTGCATATGGTGTAATCGAAATTGTCATGATGCTTCGACATGTAAGGTCTCATGGGACATGATTAGAAAGTAAAGGGACAAAGAGAAAGGAAAATCATCAGATAAAGGGAAAGGAAAAGAAATAGAGTCTACTCGTTATTTTGTGGCACATTACAACATTGTAGTAGCTGAAGACTTATTCAATTTTGCACTTAATTCATGGAAATATGCTTGGTTGTTCTATTCAGGAGCAAATTTCAACATGAATTTTAGAAGATATTTCTTAGAAGAATTCACTCTCAATGTTGATGGACTAGTCTACATTGAAAATAATTCAAAACTCAAGCCATTAGGGCTTGGCACCATCAACATGAAACCGCCTCGTCTCCCAGAATTTCTTTGACATGATGTACTCTACCTACAATATTTTAGGAGAAACTTGATGTCTTTGGTCCACATCCGCTAATCAGGACACTCCATTCAAATATTTGATGGAAATTTTGAGGTTAGAAAAGCATCATATAACTCACTTGTCATGACTGGGATAGAAGAAGAAAGACTCTTAAATATGTAAGGGACCTCTGCTTCTGGAAAAAACATTGCATATAGCTCATAGTATCATGAATGTACACTTCCATCAAGTATTTATTGGGATGCCAGATTTGGAAATGTGAACTATAACTTTAATTTCTTGAAGAAAAATGGTGTTATTGCTTTTCGTACAATTCGTAGAAAACTTAAGAAATGTGATGCTTATATCTTAGGAAAACACAACAAGTAATCATTTCATTATTATCATTAAAAAGCACATAGAAATATTGAACTCATTCATTTTGATTTATGTCACCCAATGCCAGGTCTTTCTGCAAATGGTAATAAATATATGATGACATATATTGATGACAACACTAGAATGTGTTGGGTTTATTTATTAAAGAACAAATATGAATCTTTTGAAACATTCAATAATTTTCATGCATGGATTGAAAATGATGCATAATATTATATTGGCTCCTTTCGTACTGATAATGGAAAATAATATACTTCAAATAAATTTGAAAACTATCTTCACTAGTATGGGATCAAACATCAAATAATTGTGCCTTATAATCCCCAACAGAATGAATTAGTTGAAAGAATGAACAAGACAATATTAAGTATGGTATGTTCAATGATGTTTTTCAAGAATTTTAAGTTGATGTTTTGGGATGAGGTAGTTCTATTTTATGTATATATAAACAATAGGTGTCCATCTCGTACTATTAAAATCAAGGCTCCCTATGAAATGTGATATGGCGACATTCCTTTAGTGAGGCATCTCAAGGTTTTTGGTTCCACCTATTATGCCTTAGCACCTATGGAACAAATAAAAAAACTCAGTCCAAGGAGTCGAAATTGTATCTTCTTGGGTTACTCAAATAACTCCAAATCATATCGTCTGTATGATGAAGTAAATAAGAAGTTTATAATATATAGATATATGATCTTTCTTTAATCTTCCAAGAGTTACAGTGTTGTTGAGAAACAACTTGATCACTTGGATATATTCATACATGCAAATTATTTTCAAGAGTTTGATAATGAGATTCCACATCATTAATGGGGGATCCATATACTGGATCAATCTGTCAAATGTCATTATGAGGCACTCTTTCCCCTGCTTGAAGCTATAACCACTGATTAAGAAGACACTATGAGTGATGTGATTCAAAGTATTAGGATGCTAAATCTTGATTCAACCCCATCTCAGTTAAATGAGTAGCCTATGTTGTCTTAGAAAGGTCCTCTAATATGATTCACAAAGACACCTAAAAGTGTTCATCCTGTTGAGGCTAGAAAGACATGAACAAGAAGCTCAACCAGAGAGAATGGAGGCAATTTAGACAATCCTGATTCACCTATTGATATGGATGTTTCTTATTATTGTGAACTAAATTTATCTACATACTTCAAACCAAATTCCTTCAAATAAAACAAATTTTATGATAAATAAAAATAAGTGATGTAGAAAGAATATGATTCCTTGATAAACAATGACACCTAGAAGCTAGTCGATCATCCATTTTGTTGGGTTGTGTTATATTCTTTCAACGACTAGCCCACATAGTTAACCAGGGGGTTAGAAGGGGGGCGGAGTGTTAGCCCCCTAATTTGCTCTCTTTTGACCATTTTCCCCTTCCTAAATTATAACCATTTACTTTTGTTTTACCTCTCTTATACACCGTCATCATGCACTAGTCCAAGAATGATGACATATTTTGTATGAACTTTATATTTCATATTTTTAACTTAACTTAGCATTAATTAATTATTAATTACATAATTTCTTGCTTATAATCACTCTTGTAACTTATCGATATCTCCAATGTTTGTTTGGTAGTCAAGTGGTTACTGTGGCCACTGATCCTAGTGCAGGATTGGATATTGCACCAGTGCCAGCACAACAAATCCTTGCAATAGATCCGGACCTCCTTAATCACCGCCTCATTTTGCGCAGATTCAGCTACGACAGCAGTATCGATCTAGAGGTAGCCGGGCTTCAGCCACGACAGCAGTATCGATCTAGAGGTAGCCGAGCTTCAGCCACGACAGCAAACAATCCAAAGGCAGCCAAGATCGAACTTATGAAGAACGAATAGCTGGAGATTGGCTATGGCCAGTTTTGTTGAACTGCATAATTTTTAAGGCTAAGAAGCTAAATTCTGCATATCGGTTATGTAATTGGTTAAACAATCTTTTTGGCCTTCAGCCAAAGATCTTTATACTGAAGAATGTAAATAGGACGAGATAGTTTTTTTGATAGAGTTTGTATAGAATAGAGATATAACCAGGGAGGCAGTGATAGGCTTGTATTTTGTTATCGCCCGAATCCAGGATGGACTATGTATTCACACATGTATTTGCCTCAATGAATTAATAATAAATGGAGCTCCACCTCATGTTTCATAAATCGTATTCCTGTGTTTGAGAGCTAATGAATTGATAAAGTACTGAGCTACATTTCTATTTGAAAGGGAAATGCGTTGGTTGGCTAGGGCCCAACCAACCCAGCACGTTTACCCTATTTTCTGTCTCTTGTAATTTATGTTTATACTGTCAAGTGTGATCTAATTTCCAGCACATCTTTTCCTGTTTTAGTGAAAGTGGATCCGCTGTGTGAAGTAGTTAGATTTCCTTTTCCTGCACCTGATTTCAGATTAGTTTTCTCACATGGTCCAAGTAGGAGAAACAAACCTGCACCAGTGCACGTTGGTGTGCTATTCATTTTCCTACACTTGATTTCGGATTGGTTTCCCATGCCTGGTCCAAGCAGGAGAAATAAACCTGCACCACTGCACGTTGGTGTGTTACTCAATTTCTACAGTTTTGTTTGGTTGGTTTTCCCGCCTGGTCCAAGCAGGAGAAATAAACCTGCACTAGTGCACGTTGGTGTGCTATTCATTTTTGCAGTTTAGTTTGATTGGTTTTCCCCACATGGTCTAAGCAGGAGAAATGAACCTGAACCAGTGCACGTTGGTGTCATGTAGCAAGACTTTCTAGTTTACTTCCTGCAATTTCTTGCTTTCATTAAATACTTTATGACATGATAAATTATAAAGATTGTTTCTTTATTTCTGCACTCTGTTAAAATCAGAAACATTCATTTTCATGTGTGCAATTTGATTTCACAGTATAATAACACTTGCAACAATTAAGCACTTATTTCAAGAATTAAATGCTAAGTGCAAGAAGATCTGATCTGGTGCAAGAACTAGTTTCTTGCCACGAGATCTGAGTGCTTTGAACCTAAAAAAGTTCAAGCCCCTTGCAGGAAGCAAAACACTTTTAGTGCAGGCACCATTTATACCCTCTGCATAAGTCTCTGTTCCTGCACTAGTGCAAGCAAACTGTGATAGTGCAAGACAGATTAGTGCAAGAAGGAAATCTCTTCATAAGCAGGTTTGAAGGGCCAATCTGATGAGACTGCTAAAGTGTCTCTGCTAAAGGAAAACACACACTCTATAGTTAATCAATAGTTAGCTATAGTGATTTCCCTTTATTTCTAAATCTCTTTTGCAAATGTATTCTTCCCTGTTCCAGTCTTAGATTATTTTGATGATTCAAGCTGCCTTTTTCTCTCTTTAGTTTGATTCTGCAATCTTTCCTTTAAAGAAAGTAGGGATTGACATTAGAAATATTCATACCATTTCTGGCATTTCATGTGCTTCATCTCTACGCTAAGCAGTGATGCCGCTTGTTCGAAATGAACCCTCGTCTCTCAGTAAGGTAGAGTAGACTGTCGAGTATCGCAATTGTCTTGCACTATTGCGAGACTCTGGTTTTCTTCAGTTTTTGCAGAAGTTTGAGGGGCATGATAAAGAAGTGGCTTTATAGTTTGCCAGGAGTTTTAGAAACAGCCGAGTGAAAATTGGGCCTCTCAAATTCAAAGTCACAGAAGAATTTATAGCAGCAGCGACAAGCTTGGAGAACACTGGTGAACAGTGGTTTAAAAATCAAAAGCAAGAAAGAAAGTGCTAACAATGTTTCGTCATTGATAAGAAGATAGAAGTAGACTTGAAGGTAGGAGTTCCATGCAGTGCCTTGCTGGGTCAATGGGAAAAACTCCTTTTCATCCTACAAAAGTTTGTGACCTGCGAGGGAAGATACACCCGCACCTTGGTATATCATTTTAGAATGCTGCAACATTTTGAAGTTGACCGGCACGTCCGGTGGAGGATGAGTTTCCCCTATTTTCTACTTAAAAGCTTGGAGAAAATGGCTAAAAGTGTGTAGGACGAACGGGTAGACTAGGCCGACACAAGGCTATACCACCATGGCCTGATAAAAATTTTGGTCCTGAAATAGTTAGAAGTGAAAGGTATGACATGGGAGGCGCTGTTAAAAGAGCTACACAAAGGGACAACCACTGGAAAGGAGATAGAGGATGCCACCAACACAAGCAAAAGACCGAGTAAAAATGAAAAGGGAAGTCCTTCTTGCACCAATGCAAAAAGGAAATGATCTGAAAAAGTAGAAAAGGCCTCATCTTCAAATAAGAAGATAGCTAGCGCACCAGTTGAAGAGACCCCTTCTACGCCCAAAAATGACAACTTGCCAGTCCTTATGGCCACAACAAAGTTTGTAGAGGTCGAAGATGATGATCTATTGGCTGATTTCATCAAAATGCCTCGGAAAAAGAATAAAGTCTCTAATGCAGGCAAAGAGCCACAGTCCCCACAGGGCGTGGAATCCCCTCCTGCACTAGTACAAGAAGAAGCACCAGTGCGAAAAGGCCAAATCTGAAAAAGAAGAGGCAGAACCCTCAAAAGAAGAAGTAGAATAAGAAGGAGAGGTAGGAGAAGAAGAACCAAAGGAGGAATAACCGGAAGAAGAAGAACGAGAGGAGGAAGAACTAGAAGAAGAGGGACGAGAGGGAGAAGAGTTTCCTAATGTAACCATGGTGGATATGGAGGTCCCTAAGGAAGACACAGCCCCTGGCGAAATAGAAAAGGAAAAAGCTTTGGTAACTCCTGCTACTCGTGTAGTTGAATTAGAGCTTCAAGTGCAGAATTTAGAGCAACTTGTAGCCAAAGCGCAGGAGGATAAAGAACAAAGTAGAGGAGAATTGACGGTAGAGATCCATAAAATGAAAAGAGAAGTTAAAGTCTGGAAGTACTGAGTTGTGTAATGTTTCAGGTGACTTAAAAAGGTGACAAAGAAATTAAAGAACATCAGAAAGAAGAAGTTTGAAACATTGCAGGTTGATGACAGTATGCCAGAGCAGGATTGAGCTGAATTGCTCAAAGTTTTCAAGTTATTTGCAAAGGTAAAGAGTTGTGTGAGGACACACAATAGTTTAGGGATGGGAGGATGTTAGCCCCCTAATTTGCTCTCTTTTGGCCATTTTTCCCTTCCTAAATTATAACCATTTACTGTTGTTTTACCTCTCTTATACACCCTCATCTTGCACTAGTCCAAGAACGATGACATATTTCGTATGAACTTTATATTTCATATTTTTAACTTAACTTAGCATTAATTAATTATTTATTACATGATTTCTTGCTTATAATCACTCTTGTAACTTATCGATATCTCCAATGTTTGTTTGGTAGTCAAGTGCTTACCTTGACCACTGATCTTAGTGCAAGATCGTATCTTGCACCGGTGCCACCACATCAAATCCTTGCAGCAGATTCGGACCTCCTTGATGACTGCCTCATTTCTCACAGTTTCAACCATGACAACATGATCAATCTAAAGGTAGTTGAGCTTCAGCCTCAACAACAAACAATCCAAGGGCAACCAAGATCGAACTTATAAAGAATGAACAACTAGAGATTTGCTACGGCCAATTTTGTTGAACTGCCTAATTTTGAAGGCCGAGAAGCTAAATTCTACATATCGGTTATGTAATTGGTTAAATGATCTTTTTGGCCTTCAGCCAAAGATCTATATAAGGAAGAATGTAAATAGGACAAGATAGTTTTTTTGATAGAGTTTGTACAGAACAAAGATATAACCAGGGAGCCGGTAACAGGTTTGTATTTTGTTATTGCCTGAATCTGGGCTAGACTATGTATTCATGCATGTATTTGCCTCAGTGAATTAATAATAAAGGGAGCTTTGCCTCATGTTTCAAATCGTATTCCTGTGTTTGAGAGTTGATGAATTGATAAAGTACTGAGCAGTGTTTCTATTTGAAAGGGAAATGCATTGGCTGGCTAGGGCCCATCCAACCCAGCACATTTACCCTATTTTCTGTTTCTTGTAATTTATGTTTATACTATCAAGTGTGATCTAATTTCAAACACATGTATTCCTGTTTGAGTGAAAGCATATCCTCTATGTGAAGTAGTTAGATTTCCTTTTCCTGCACCTGATTTCGGATTGGTTTCCTCGCCTAGTCCAAGTAGGAGAAATAAACATGCACCAGTGCACGTTGGTGTGCTATTCATTTTCCTGCACTTGATTTCAGATTGGTTTCCCTTGCTTGGTCCAAGAAGGAGAAATAAACCTGCACCAGTGCACGTTGGTGTGCTATTCATTTTTTGCAGTTTTGTTTGATTGGTTTTCTCGCCTAGTCCAAGCAGGAGAAATAAACCTACACTAGTGCATGTTAGTGTGCTATTCAGTTTTTGCAGTTTTGTTTGATTGGTTTTCCCCGCCTGGTCCAAGTGGGAGAAATGAACCTACACTAGTGCACGTTGGTGTGATGCAGCAAGCCTTTCTAGTTTACTTCCCACAATTTCTTACTTTCATTAAATACTTTATGACATGATAAATTATAAAGATTGTTTCTTTATTTATGCACTTTGTTAAAATTAGAAACATTCATTTTCATGTGTGCAATTTGATTTCACAGTATAATAACACTTGTAGTAATTAAGCACTTATTTCAAGAATTAAATGCTAAGTGTAAGAAGCTCTGATCTGGTGCAAGAACTAGTTTCTTGCCATGGGATCTGAGTGCTCTAAACCTGAAAAAGTTCAAGCCCCTCACAGGAAGAAAAACACTTTCAGTACAAGCACCATTTATACCCTCTACATAAATCTTTGTTCCTGCACTAGTGCAAGCAGACTGCGATAGTGCAAAATAGATTAGTGCAAGAAGGAAATCTCTTCATAAGTAGGTTTGAAGGGCCCATCTGATGAGACTGATAAAGTGTCTCTGCTAAAGGAAAACACACACTCAGTAGTTATTCAATAGTTAGCTAGAGTGATTGCCCTTTATTTCTAAATCTCTTTTGCAAATGCATTCTTCCCTGTTCCAATCTTAGATTATTTTGATGATTCAAGTTGCCTTTTTCTCTCTTTAGTTTGATTCTGCAATATTTCCTTTAGAGAAAGTATGGATTGACATTAGAAATATTCATACCATCTCTAGTATTGCATGTGCTTCGTCTCTAAGTTTACAAATCCCCTGAGTTGACAATTTAAGTGTTGAGGAGTTTTCTTAAGTGTAATTCCTACACCCAACACGGAGCCCTCCCTTCGTTGTGTCGATTGGGTAGCGGGGTGGGGTCACATGGGGTTTGAGGGGTGCAGGTAACCCCACTATATTAGGTTGGGCAGACCTCCCTATGGTTTTTTGCATAATTTTTCGCACATGGTTTTGGATGTGATGGTTTTTGGTCCATGGTTTTGGACACGATGGTTTTCAGTCCATGGTATTGGATGCTTCGGCATGTATACATATGTATTGTAACATTGAAAGGAACATAATGAAAAATCAAGCTGGTAGTCTTGGTTTTGGGATCCAGGGGAAAATCTCTGTGTTTTATGTGTTATGCTGTTGCATTGTTTATTTTCTATGTTATAGAATTCATATGCAGGTAATTTCTGTACAGGGTTAAAACCTACATTTTGTATCAGAGCTATTTTGACTTCAAGGGGACGCCTTTGTTGCTGACTCGAGCCTGTGGTAGACCCTGTTCAGTGGGAGATCTACAGGATTGATTCTGGTGGTGAAAGAAGATGGCGAGCAGTGGAAATATAGAGATCGAGTGTTGGGTGTGGAGCCTGATTATCTTCTATATTCAAAGGTATCGCCACATAGGACCCCAGTTCGAAATGGGGGCGGCAACGCCGCCCGTAAAATATTCGCTGCAGGGGGGGTCTAGGGGGGGGCGGCTGTGACCTTTGGGAGCCCCCCCCCCTGGCGGGGGGTTTCGGGGGCAGCGCCCCCGAAGCTAAAAACAGCTGTAAAATTTCCTTATAAAAGTATAGTAATTTCTAGTCAATCTGGGCCATTCATTAGGCGGATGATCTGACGGTAGAACTTATGTTTAGTTTAGGGTTTTTTTCCCTAGAAGGAAACCCCTCTCTTTGTATGAGGGTATTGTATTTGAGGCTGTGTGATAGATGTGTATTCTGTGAGCGAGAAACAGAGAGGTGAGACTGTGAGAGAAAATAGAGGATATTACAGCGGATTTGTTGTAGGTTGTGTCCCTTCATTTTGCTAGATAATAGAAAGGAAGGACTGGTTGTTCGGGGTGGACGTAGCCCAAACTGGGTGAACCACGTATATTTGTGTCTCTCTTGTTTTTTGCGTCTTCTGTGTTTATATTTCTGCAATATTTTATGTGTTCCATTGCTCCGTAATATATAATTTTCTAACATCGAGAAATTTAATGGTCATAGTTTTGAGTTGTGGAAACTCAAGATGGAGGAGATGAAACAGAAAAATATGGAGTGCCAGAATGGTGATGCCTTGTCTGTACGAGGACGACCTAAGAACAGAAACAAAAATAAGTCATCGAGTGGGAGATCTAAATCTAGAGGGAGATCTAAATCTCCAGGAAAACTTGTAAAGGTGGTGTGTTGGAAATTCAAAATGGAAGGGCACTATAAAAGGGATTGTAAATCTAAAGCTCCTAATAAAGGAAAGTGATCGGATGATGCTCCTTTTGTAGAGACAAAAACCACCTCAGATGAAGGTGGGGATGTGTAGTTGGCTTCTTCAAGTACACTTGTAGATCATGAGGCATGGTTGATTGACTCAGGTGCATCCTTTCACTTCACTCCCCATAGAGAGTGGTTCTGCGAGTATGAGAAATATGATGGTGGTGATGTCTTCTTAGGGGATGACAATAAGGCTAGAATTATTGGTCGCGGAAAAGTAAACTTGAAGTTGCAAGGTGGAAGGGTTAGAACACTTCCGGGTGTTCTGCATATTCCCTGCATTAGCCAGAAATCTGATTTCTATAAGCAAGTTGGATGATGCAGGTGTAAAAATAGTGTTCGAGAAGGATACCTGCAAGATGGTTTGGGGGGCACTGATATTGATGCGGGGAGTTTGAATTGGAACTCTGTACAAGCTACAAGGTAGCACTATTGTTAATGGGTGCAAGAGTTCCGTGGTTCTTAAAAGTGGAGCAGAAAATCTAGTGGTCTCTGGAGAGAAGACCATGCTGTGGCATCAAAGACCATGGTAAAGGTATGGTAGAAGGTATGAGTAATAACTATCTAGATTTTGATTTCTATGAAAATTGTGTATATGGGAAGCAGAATCGGGTGAGTTTCCCCTCTGGTGGTAAGAGGGCGAAATGGATATTAGAGCTTGTGCATAGTGATGTGTTTGGACCTGTGAAGGTTCCATCACTAGGTAAGTCTATGTACTATGTATCATTTATAGATGACTTCTCAAGGAATACATGGATATATTTCCTTAAGAGGAAATATGAAGTCTTTGACAGGTTTAAAGAATTTTAGGCTCTGGTGGAAAACCATACAGAGAAGATAAAGGTGCTAAGGATAGATAATGGTGGACAGTTTTGTAGTAAGGAATTTGAGGAATTTTGTAAGAACTGTGGTACAACACGGTAGAAGACTACTCCATATACACCTCAGAAAAATGGAGTTGTAGAAAGAATGAACAATACGTTGATGGAAAGGGCAAGAAGCATGCTCAGTGGTGCTGGGTTAGGACAAGAATTCTAGGCAAAGGCGGTGGAGATAGCATGTTACCTGGTCAACAGATCACCTTCATTAGTGTTGGAGGATAAGACTCCACAAGAGGTATGGACTGGTCAGAAACCATCTCTTTCACATCTGAGCGTATTTGGATGTGATGCATATGTACATGTTCCAAAGGAGAAACGAACCAAGTTGGATAGTAAATCTGAAAAGTGCATCTTTATTAGGTATAAGGATGGTTTAAAGGGTTATAAGCTTTGGAACCCAGTAACAAGGAAGGTTTTGTATAGCCGAGATGTGGTGTTTAGAGAGGTGAAAGATGTTATTAAACATGAAGTCCAACCAAAGGAACCTGAGAAGATACAGTTTGAGCTTAAGGAGGAAGATTCAGACTCTATAGCAGAGGATGAATCAGAAGATGAAGAGACACAAACTGTGGGTGTGAGAAGATCAATTCGAGAAAGAAGGCAGCCAGAAAGGTATAGTCCATCTGCTTTCTGTTCAAATTTCTTTATCTATTATTGATGATGATCCCAGAATTGTGAAGGAAGTAGTAGACTCAAAGGATGGAAAACTCTGGAAAGAGGCCATGGATGATGAAATGGCATCTTTGCACAAAAATGAGGCATGGGATTTGGTGGAGTTGCCGTCTGGAAGGAAACCCATTGGCAGAGAATGGGTTTTCAAGAAGAAGACAAATGCAGAAGGAAAGGTGGAGAAATACAAAGCTCAATTGGTAGAAAAAGGTTATTCCCAGGTGCCAGGAATTGATTTTGGTGATATTGTTTCTCCTTTTTCCAAGGTAGCTTCTATTAGATTACTTCTATCTGCTGTTGTTGCTTTTAATTTTGAGGTAGAACAGATGGATGTGAAGACAACATTTCTTCACGGGGATCTGGAAGAGGAGATATACA
Organism: Pinus tabuliformis; assembly: GCA_031772625.1. Taxonomy (NCBI): domain Eukaryota; kingdom Viridiplantae; phylum Streptophyta; class Pinopsida; order Pinales; family Pinaceae; genus Pinus; species Pinus tabuliformis. Next base: position 355,472,058 of record CM062814.1, on the reverse strand, counting down.
TGAAGCAACCTGAAGGTTTTGCGGTGAAGGGTAAGAAGGAACTAGTATGCAAGTTAAAGAAGTCTCTGTATGGGTTAAAACAGTCACCAAGGATGTGGTATCAGAAATTTGATACATTTATACGGGGACTTGGATTCACCAGAAGCAAAGAAGATCAATGTGTTTATTTTAAATTAATTGGTGACCATGTTATTTATCTGGTCTTGTATATGGATGATATGTTTCTAGTTGGAAATGACAAAGAAATTATCCAGGACTTAAATACCCATTTGTACTCCAAATAAGACATGAAAGATATTCGTGCTGCAAACTATATTTTGGGCATGGAAATTAAAAGAGATTGGGCAAAGAGGAAGCTCTGGTTAAACTAGAGGAAGTATGTTGAGACAATATTGCAGAGGTTTAATATGTAGGATAGTAAACCGGTGAAGGTTCCTATTCCTGTAGGTGTAAAGTTATTTGTTGAATAGTGTCCCAAGACACAAGAAGAGGAAGAGGACATGCCCCATGTTCCATATGCAAGTGCAGTCATTAGCCTGATGTATGCAATGGTCTATACTAAACTAGACATTGCACATGTAGTGGGAGTATTGAGCAGGTTTATGTCAAAACCAGCGAAGGAGCACTGAATAACAGTGAAGTGGGTTTTCAGGTATTTTCGTTACACTAGTGATTATGCTTTGTGCTACAAAGGAAGATCAGGATTGGACAGAGTGTTGGATATTCATGGCTTTGTTGATGCAAACTGGGCTAGAGATCTGGATCAGAGAATATCTACAAGTGGGTATGTGTTTAACCTATTTGGAGGTGCAGTCAGTTGGATGAGTAAGAAACAATTTGTAGTGGCACTATCAACTACAGAGGCAGAATACATGGAAGCCACTCATGCAAGCAAGGAAGAAGTTTGGTTGCAGAGATTGTGTTCAAGTATGGGGTTAGTACAGGGAGCTATAAGGATAGACTATGACAGCCAAAGTGAAATTTTCTTGGTAAAGAACCCAACATATCATTCAAAGACAAAGCACATTGATGTTCAGTATCACTTTGTGAGGGATATGATAGAAGACAAAAAAGGTGTTGCTGGTAAAGGTGGACACTTTCAAGAATACTGTAGATGCATTGAAAAAATCTGTGAGCTCTGAGAAGTTCTCTTGGTGTAGAGAAATAATGGGCATTGAAGTGTTGGATAAATGACTAAGCTCTCTTGTGGCTCCCTGTGGAAAGAAAACAACAAGTCGTAGAATGTTGGGTTGTGTTATATTCTTTCCACGACTAGCCCATGTAGTTAACCAGGGGGTTAGAAGGGGGGCAGAGCCACCCCTTTGTTGCGCCGATTGCATAGTGGGGGGACTCACAGGGGGTTTGAGGGGTGCAGGTAACCTCAGGGGGTTTTGGACCCTATATTAGGTTGGGTGGACCTACCTATGGTTTTGGATGTGATGGTTTTCGGTCCATGGTTTTGGATGCGATGGTTTTCAGTCCATGGTATTGGATGCTTCGGCATGTATAAATATGTATTGTAACATTGAAAGGAACATAATGAAAAATCAAGCTAGTAGTCCTAGTTTTGGGATCTAATGGAAAATCTTTGTGTTTTATGTGTTATACTCTCACATTATTTAGTTTCTAGGTTTTAGAATTCGTATGCATGTAATTTTTGTACGGGGTTAAAACCTACACTTTTGGAACCAAACTAATAGGCTGAAAGTTGGTCTTCAACAACAAGTATAAAGTAGATGGTTCACTTGACAAGAATAAATCCAGGCTTTTGGAAAAAGTTTTTTCACATAATGAAGGGGTCAATTATGAGGACACCCCCCCCCCCCCCCGCCGCAACAAAATGGGCTACCATCTAACACTCTTGGCCTTGATATATTAGAATGATTGGATAGTCCATCAAATGGATATAAAACTCCTTTCTTGAAAGGAGATCTGAAAGATAATGTTTTTATGTCCCAACCAAAAGGATTTTTTGTAAAGGGTTAGGAACACAAAGTATGAAATCTTCCTGAATACTTGTATGGCCTCAAGAAATCACTATGAACCTAGTATGAGAAATTGGTTCAGCATCTTTTGAAACTCAATTTCAAACACTATGATCTTGATGATACAAATTTGTTTGTAAAAAAAGTTGGAAAAACAATTTAATATCTTGTGGTGTCTGTAGATGATATTATGATTATAGGGAACAATGAGAATTACATTACATCCATAAATAAATAACTAGGGAAAGGTTTCGATATGACATATTTGGGATATGTTCATTATTACCTTGGCATTGATGTAACCCAACATATGAAGTTTATATTCCTCCTTGAGAGGAAGTACATTGGAGATATGTTGAATAGGTTTGGAATATCTGAGTGTAATCCTTTGAATACTCCAATGGAACATAATTTAAAGCTCATATCCACTGAAGGAAAATAATTTAAGGATGCAATGAAGTATAGACAACTTGTAGGAGGTCTCAACTAGCTGACTAATACTACACCAGACATTTCATTTGTTGTTGGAATCCTCTACAGGTTTTTTGAAAATCCTTGTGAGGGTCATTGGTCTGTCACTAAAAGAGTTCTAAAGTACTTTCACTACAAGGAAACAACCCTCTATAAGACGTATTTGTGGAAGACCCTATAAAAGTAGCCCAAAAAATTGTTTGCAGTGGAATCACTAGTGGAGGTGGGTGGGTGGATGTTTTAGCAAATGTTTTTCTCATGTTGCATTTATAATACACAAAACGCACTAGTGCTTTACTATACATACAAGAATTGATTCCTAATAGAACATGGTGCATTGTGGTATTTTTTTTTAATAAAAAAAAATTGGTGCGCTAAACAAAAATGAGCATCAGTGTGTATACTAGTCAATAGCACTAGAAAAGGGTTGAATTCACAAAATTGTTGGTACTAAAGTTAATTTGTTGGGTCCCTATAATACTAGTGATTACCCCATTACTATTGTAGTTATACCCCTTATTTATATTGTTGTGCCCCTATTACCCCCATATTATTATTTCTGTGCCCCATAGAATCCCTCTATTGTTATTTTTGTGGCTTTATATTAGTATTGTTAGGTCGTCTGGATTATATTGTGACTCCTTAGACTCCTATATATAGAAAGGAGGTTTTGTCATTTGTATCATCCAAGAATTGTTCATTTATGTAATGTAAAGGAGGTTGCCCCCTCGAAGAGGCTGAATTCTAAGGCGTTGATCTATCTTTTCTATCTTTTCTTGAGCTGGTTTCATAACATAATTTTTCCCAATTTGGTGTGATCTTGGGACAATGACCTTGTGATAAACCAATACACTAAGGTTCTCACACATACACAGTATATCACAATGTCAAAGAATTATTTGAAACAATGGTGCACCACCTATATTTAACGTGCTAGTGCTTACACTAGTCAATAGCACCAGGAAAAGGTTGAATTAATAAAATTTCGGTCCTAAATTTATTTTAACGATCTTGTTGTTATATCTCCCTGAAGCATTGGTGTTTTTCTTGTATTAAACCACCCTAGAGCGTATTTAAAAAGAGCACCGCTATAGGGTTATTAACTCAAAGAATAATGTGGTGCTATATTCCCATGAATCACAGGTACAATTTATGTAATAAACACCTCAATGTGTCTTAGGGAGAGCATCGCTAGGGAGTTTTTAATTTAAAAAAAAAAAAATCTACTTTCTCATGAAGCACTACTAGAGTGCATGTATTAAAACAACTCGGTGTGTCTTAACAAGAGCACCACTATAAGGTTTTCATATATTTTTTTAAATATGATGTTATATTCCCACGAAGCACCAATGTTATTCATGTATTAAAATGACCTGCTACATCTTAGAAAGATCACTTCTAGATGGTTTATGCATTAAAACACCCCAGTGTGTCTTAACAAGAGCACCGTTGTAGGGTTTTTAATTTAAGAGAAAATGGTTCTCTTGGAAATAGTATGCACCCACGTGCTTATAATAATGCGCCGCAATAGGGTTAAATAAAAAAATAACTAGCAATCATAAATTTCATTCTTACCATTTGCAGCATTGTAGATATCTTAAGCAACGATGCCACTCTTGCCTCCTGCGAACGCCTTGTCATCGGTCCTCCTCTTGCTCACCATCCTTCCATGCCATGCTCAATGTATTTCTTTCCAATTTTCTCAAATGGTGGTGATTTCTTTTTCTAATTTACATGTCAAATATGCTTCCTTGATGACCACATGTCGAGGTAATTTTTATGTTTCTCCATAATTTAACATTTTAGCGTATTATAATTTCAAAATAGGTACAAAATTCCATTTTTTTAATTTTTTGTTCTTGTGTGGTGTCTTCGATAGGTTCAAATCTCACCAATGGTGGTGCACCCTATAAATTTATTGGGTACACCATAATTTGGTGCGTGAATTAACATGCCATGGTGTTGTCGGTGAATTTTGTAAATTACAATGCACCAGGAAAAACTATAAATTGTCCATTGGTGTCTATATTTTTAGGTTACTCCTAGTGCATTTATAATTACTAAACACATTGCACACATAACATAAAAAATATATCTCAGTTCTTTCGATAACCTGAACATTTTGTATCAATGCGAAAAGGTTATACATATGCATTAGTACATAAGGGTTCTTGATGCACCGCATTGAAAATGTATGTATGCAAACCAAAAGTGGTGTGTCAAATGTATATACGCATTATTGCGAGCGTTTTTCTATTTGATAGTGCACTAGAGATAGTGCATTACTATTTTTTGGGCGTACCAGGGATGATTTTTTTCTTTGTAATTAAAGGTTATGTGTCCATATTTATAAATACATTTTTCATTTAATAAAAAAAATTAATGTTTCATGTATGAGGTTGATGCATTTTATGAGTTAATCATGTAATAGAGACATCAAAAAATGGAGCAGCATTAGGAGAAGGAGGAAATGGAAGACCAATACAATATGGTTCGACCATGGGATAGATGAGAGAGGGAGAAATATTTATACCCTTTCGTTATTAACGCAGTGACTCGAGCGTTCTTGAGGAATGTAGGCCTCCTAAAGTACTATGTGGAGGATACATCCTTGAAGGTGAACTTTGGCTTGCTGGCACAATTGATCCTTCTGTCGGATGTCCATGAAAAGTATTTTTGTGTTGTTCTTGAGAAGCAGTATAGGCCCTTTGAGGAGGAAATATGTTTTATCACTGGACTATCCAAGAGAGGGGAGGATTTTCCCAAGTTCCCTGACATTTTCTATGGGGTTATGACGAAGTGATCTTGTCTACTCTTAGAGATATGTTGTGGGAAATGTAATCTATCTAGTAGAGCTTCATTTGCGTGGTGGACATGTACTCTTATTTTGATGCATGGGAGGTTAGGGGCCTCTCCTTATTGCTGGCCACCATTCCACACTATACAAGTGATGGGAAACACATTAGTTTGCCTCTTTTGTTTTCTGTCAATCATTTGATGTAGGTTTCATGATGTATAAGATGGTTTGTCATTTTTTTGAGACAATTTTGTAGGGCTTTAGATAGATTTCGTGCGGTGATACATGGGAGGATGAACTTTCGTTTCACTTTAGATGTTTTTTGTTTATTCCTTAATAAGTTTCCAAAGACGACGCCTAAATTTGACCATCACCCTCCCAGTTCGATGACTGAGGTGAAAATTTGCATACGAGGTTAGATGATGCCCAAGCATTTCCTACTAGAGTATCCAACCTAGATTTCCTCCAAGGAACTGGTGCTACTAGCTTGTGATGATGACCACATGTTTATCTTTGTGTCGTGTCCATACACGGGGATGGATTGGAGACAATCTCACAACATCCTCTTCACTCCTTATGAGCCTACTGATGATAGAGGTAATATTAATGTTTTGTTTAAATTAATCTAGTTTCATTTTATTGTCTTAATTAATTATAATAAACTTTATTCTAGCATGTTCTGTAACTTATTCTATTAAATTTTTGAATGATATTGGCTAATTATTGTTGTGTACTATATATTTTGTAGATATAGGCACATTTGTTTGGGACATGCCACCTCCCCCACCATAGAGATCATATGTAGAGATGGGCAAGGCCTAAAATTGTGAGGCACATCCTTACATGCACAGGGGTGTGGAAATTTGGTACTGTACAGCTAGTCTCAGATATAGGATGGAATACTATGACTAATTATCTATAATTTTGGTTGAGGAGGGAGTCTTCCTTGTGAGGGCTCGAGAAATGAAAGTAGATCCTAGGCTCCTGGAGCTCTTGAAGGACTATTCGTGTGATATGATGACTCTTATGTGTCCTATCACCAGACTTACTAGGCTACTAATAGCGAGGATGGATGAAAGGCATGTAACATATATAACACATGATTCTTCACACAATGTTAACTCGTCAAATCATGATGATGAGGGTATTCATCATGTTTCTCGTAGTACTACCCCATCGGATCATGGTGAGGGTGTTGGTGATCCTTCTGGTAGTACTACCCCATTTGATCATAGTCGAGGCGTTGATAAACCTTCTGGTAGCACATCTCTTCATTACTTTCCTAATGATAACGTCCTAATACTTGTGAAGTTCCCTCATATTTCTATTAAGAGAGTAGACCAGTCACCTTCCCATCCATCTAATAGTTTGACTATTGAGGAATTACTTGAACATCCATTGTCTTCTCCTACAAAAGACACCAATATGGGAGCTCATAAAAGACATATTTCTTTTTCATTCCAATGGTAAATTTCTCAACATAGGTGTTGAAGAATTTTGTTTTATTGAACATAAGCTCCCCATTTGAATCAAACATTTCTGCAAACTCCTTCTCTTTCTCTCTGTCATATGACCTAATCCATTCAGCTAGTGTCATTATTGTAGGGATTTATGTTCTCTCTAGTTTCCAATTGAAAGAGTATGTTTCACTTCTATAACAGTGTTCTCCTGGGAGTAATAGCCTCGAGTAGTCATACACTGCCTTTTGTAGGTGGTCATACCACTTATCCTTTAGAGAATGTCCACAAAATTGACATCCATGATACCTTTTTGTTATAAGACCTATGCAATTATTGTATATAGGTCATGTTAGTGATCATGAATATCAGAAGAAATGCAATGAATTAAATTGACATGTGAAACAATATTGTTACGTATATGAAGAAATTAAAAAAATGTAATTTATTAAAGAAAACTCCTAGATGGGATAACCATGAATGTTGTAAGCACATATGCCATACAATATAAAACTTATTTATGTTCTGATGGGTCTTGATACATTGTACACACCTATCCCTTCCCATAATTCATTTAATTCATCTACCAATGGTTGTAAATATATTCTTCACTTGCCTTTTACCAAGGACTACGAGAGCTGACATAAGGTGTTCTCTCTTCATAGAAAACCATTGGGGGATATTGTTATTGATCACTAATAAGGGACAAATAGGATAGTTGGTGTTTTAGATGAAATATGGGTTGATTCCATCCATGGCTATGTTTATTCCTAGACTTCAAACTTCATCCTTGAATTTTTCAGGCCATGTATCCTCTATATTCTCCATGGCTATTGAATATGATGGAATTCACATAACTCCCGACTCACTTTTGTGTGAGGAATTTTATCCATGCAACATAAATAATTCCTTACAACACGAGATCCTTTGAATCCTTTGGATTTTAGTAATGTAATTCAACTCTTTTGAGGAATACCATGTGATTTACCAATTTTTTTTAATGGTATTTTTCATGCCCAAATTTTGGACATATCTCTTTGTCTGCATATTCTACACTATATAGAATACAATCATTCATACATGCATCATATGATGTGTACTCAACATCCAACATTTCCAACAACTTGTTTGCCTCTTCACAGCTACCTGACAAGACATTATCACTCAGAAGAACCTTATCTTTGAATAACTTGCAGTTGGTTGGGAATATAATTGTACAATTTCAATATCAACATTCATAAATTTGACCATTTTTAATGTTTATTTGTGTGAAAATATTTATCAAAATATAAGGGACGTGATTGATAATGAAGGTGAATTATCTCAATATTATCAAGAAACATGCATTCAACATGTCAAACTTTTCTTTCAAATTATATAGTAACATCATTGTCCACAACTCAGTATAGTTTGACTTGCTACAAGGTCCAAGGAGAGGGGTGGTGGAAGCAGATTTCAGGCTTTTGAATAAGGTATTGGTGATATGAGCATCATCCCGTAGTTGATTTGTCTGGAATGCATCTAACGACATTGTCTCCATCACATTCATATCCCATAAGTAATCATCCATACCAACCACTATTTGATTGCCTCCATTTCCAACTTGTGATCAAGAATTACTATTGATGTAGTCATTCCTAATTGGTGAATCTACATGCAGTGGGAGTTGAATAGGTGATTGATTCAACCATTCTTTGTATGCTTCCTCTCTAAGCATTTCTCTTAATGCAACCTTCTCTCGATTTGACATTGTAGTGGCATGAACCAGAAGCTAGTAGGTGGGTCATTCATCATCACTAAAATCCTAATTTAAAAAAATATTAAACGTTAGTACATCAATGATTTTACTAATAATGTTAATGAAATTGGTTTTTTGAAATTACAATATTCCAAGCAATTATTGCTATCATTGATCTAAGATTGTCACTGGAAGATGTCATGTTGTAATTGGCATGGTGAAGTGGCTATCCATTTTCATTTAAAAATTGCTTGTGATATGGTGCTCCCAATAAGAGATTCTGATGTGTTTAAAATGGAGGAATATTTTCTACATATGGACTCAATTATGAATCGGGCTCTTGCAAATTTGGATGCTTTTTTATTAAAATTGACATGGATTTAAAAAAAAATAGATAATCGAAATAAATCAGCAATATGGAATGAGCTAGATTTTGAAGCACTGTCCATTTGATGTTATGAGATTGTCTCCTTAAATTTGAGGAAAATTAGAAATAAAACTTTGTGCACATATATAAAATTGATTTTGAGAACCGTATAACCACAATTTGAATTTGAATATAGTTTTCAAACAATTTTTCAAGAATAAGGAAGCTTTGAGAAGAAAATGTATACAATGAATTATTCATGTGGATGCATCCTAAAAGGTAATTCTAGATGAATATGGAATTTTATGTGAAAATAAAACTTTAGCTAATTTTTACCCTATCAGTGCTTGTATCAAGACTAATTGTGTCGATACGTTTAAATAATAACTGCACTAGGGCATTAAAATAATAACCACATCTAGGTGTTAAAAAAACAACTACATCTATTTCATGCATTTCAAAAATAAAAAAATATTTTGTCATATCGGTGCTCTTGTAAAGAACAACACCGATGCGTTTAAATAAAAACATCACTGACCCACAGCTATTTCCCATATTTCAAAAAAAGAAAAAACTACCATGTCGGTGCTCTTGCAACAATTACAACATTGATGCATTTAAATACAAACTACATCGTTGCATTAAAATATTAACCACGCCATTTCACGATTTAAAAAAAAAAACAACAATTCTATCATGTCAATGCATTTAGAAAACTTGGCACCACAACAATTTCAGTTCACTTTTCTTCTAAACTCATTGGTTCACTTTACTATCGAAAGCATAGATGTTAAAATTAAGTGAAAAAAAAACATGATTTTTTTTTCTTTCTTCTTTTTCAAATTGAAAAATGAGAGGAAATTGATTTTTCGAAATATAATTTTATAAAGTCTTTTAAATAGTAAAAGGTTATTCACTATTTCATTATTTTTCCCAAAATTTCAAGGTAGTGATTTGTAAGAGAGACATACTGGTAGCACTATACAACAACAAAATACTATGGAGCATAGAACTATTAAGAAGACTAGATGCTAAAGGTATGAGGATTCACCCAAAACCACGCATAGTAAAAAATTTAAATTTTATTGTTGATTTTACTAATACATTTTTTTACAATTTTTGTAAAGGTTTAATTAAAAGAGAGATCATTTTCCAAAGAGACATATTGGGAGCACTATGGAGCATCAAAATTTGAAAGGTATGGTGATACACTCAAAACCCTCCATAGAAAAAATATATATATATATATTGTTAAAAATTTTTACAATGTCTCTTAGATTTATTCAAAATTAAAAAAAAACGTTAAAAACCTTGCATAGTAAAAAATTTAGTATAGTTTTTACTAGTAATAATTTTTATGATCTCTATTCTTATTTAGATTCAATTAAAATTCATAAAGAAAAAAAAAAAATCAATACTTACCTTAAACCCTTTCTTCTTCTTACTTATGTGATTGCAAAATTTCACTGTAGGAATTAACTCCCTCCACCACTTCACAGTTAGGGCTTTTCATTTTAGGCATTCTATATTTAATGGGTTTGTGTACTTACTATATATAGGGTGTTTGGCATGTAAATTAGGGGGATCACTTATTGAATTAGATCCAAATCTTGTTGACCCCATCCATTTTTTTTAAACGACATTTGTTTTGACTATGCACCATGTTTATTATAACACATTTGTGCTAGTGGTGCCTATATCATTACATATCACAGTAAATATTGTCTTCCCTATCCAGTATATTTATTGGTACGTCGGGTGTAATATAACATATCGACTTTACTCTACCAAATTACACTGTTAAGTGATGGTGGTGCTTTTATCATTACAAATTACAATGCCATAATTTAAAATTATTTTAAAAATATATATTTCATTCTTGGTGTTTATCAATTAAAAACCTAGTGCATTGAGTAGATTAAGTGCACTAGAGCGTTTATTCAAATAATTGCACAGGTAACCAGAGCTCTTTTTGGTTGAAAATTATTTGATTTATGTTTAAAATATATTTTATGGAATTTATATTGAATGGTATAGGTTTTATATTGATAAAAAATCTCTGATAAATCGTCGAGCAACAAAAACATTGATCAACACAATGACAACACATCCAAAAAAACAGAAAAGGAAAGTTATTTGTAAAATATTTACAAAATTAATGTGTTTGAAGTACACATAACATTCACTAATATGTATTGGTTAGTGTGTGTCATGCAGAGCACAAAATGAAGATGGTTGTTAACATTATTTCTAATATAAGTGAAAAATACCATAAAAGTATGGTAGAAAAATTGTAGAAGGATGAATCACGTGACTGAAAAAATATTATTGAACATGAGTTTTTTTTCATTAATAATATACTTAAGAATATTAGATAACATATTTAGAAAAACCTATTAAGACATGTATCTTTAATTTTCTATAGGGAGCAACAACGAAGGAAAAGATGAATGTTATTCTATCAAAAAGAAAAATTATAGAACATGTAAATAATCATGAATTAGTCCTTAGCTCAACTAGAGTGGTGCTAAAGGTTAATGACAATGGGATTTTTTTTACAAAACTATGATGGATATAGTGGAATGAATGTATAAACGTACTTTACACTTAGAATACAAATATCAATCCAATGATTCAAATAACCAAATTATATCTAAACTATAGGAAGTATTTCTAGAGAAATGGTCAATGAGACCTATCAGGCTTGTAATAATGAAAACATACAACAACAAAAAAAGAATCGTTCAAAAGGTAATATTACTAATTAAAATTATTTTCTAGAACTATATGTATATATTACTACAAACCATTCACTTATTAATATCAATCTTGTTATATTTAGTTTCCATATATCAATATCGAAATAGTTTATTATTTTTTTTACAAAGATTATGAAAATCCCAAAGGATCAACGAGCTCATATGTGAAACATGCCAGTAGGAATGTCCAAAAAAGTGTACAGAGAGATGGTAAAAGTGTTGGAAACACTGAGAAGGTGGTGAAGCAGTATTACTTAGAAATTAGCACTTTTAAATCTTTTCAGAGCATTAGTTAATATTCAATTGTTATTAATGTTTATGCAGTAATAACACTAAATAAAAGAACACAATAGACACAAGAATTTTAGATGGAAAACCCCCTTTGCATGAAAAACCACCGAACGCTTTTCTAATAGATTCTTTAATCTTCAACCCCAACTAAAATGAAAGAAACAACTTCCTAGAAATCTAGAAGAGCATTCTTCTCTAGCTCCCATTGGAAGGACGCCCCAATACCATGGTTTCTTCAGTAGTCAACTAAATGGATTCCCCAACATCCTAGACCAACCTACCACCCTAAAGTGTTCATAGGCGCCAACCTGTAGGCAACTTCATGCACTAGCCTAGCACATCCTTGCCACCGTATAATGACTAAAATGAGACAAGACTGTAGATTCCTGTACCAGGGACAACGATCCATCATACAATATGATTTACAATGATTTTGACCGAACACCCAATCACACTATGACCTGCAACCCAACCGTGACATCATCACAACAAAGAGTTCTATACATCCCAATAATGCCATTTCGACTCTAGGCAAATTGACTCTTTTACAATAATGACTCTTCCAATGATGACACTTTTACAAATGACTCTTTCACCAATTTACAATGATGATCCTTGGCCTTGACACTTCTTCACAATATACGGATGGTTGTCATGTCTTCAAAGGATGTCTCACTGCAATGCTTCCTTTCATTTGATACTTCTACTCTTGAATTCTTGCTTGGAGTTGTACATAAATCTTCTTCTACCTCCATGCAAAATTTTCTCAGTGAAACCAATCCCAAAACAAAGCAAAATACCCTTCAACTTACCTCTACCTGCAAAACACATGTAAATGCATAATAATGAATAAATACAAATTAAAATTACAATGTGTACCTGAAGTGTGCTTGTCACTTTTGTTGTTGACTTGTTGCAGCAATAGGCAAAGACTCCCACTCTTGATATAGTTCTGGACTCTATGCAGGACTATATCCAAAACTATCCTAAAGATATATACAATAAAAACTGATGATAGGCCCAGACTTGTGATGGACCAAGTTCTAAGTACAAGAAGAGAGGCCATTCTATCAACTATGAAAAGTCAAGTGATATGAACAGACAACATCATATATATTTAGAAGACTTGGTGTAGCATCAAGAATATGTAGTATCAAATGTGTAGTATCAAGAATAGGACATCCGAAATGTGGTATCAAAAATAACTGTGACATAGAGAAACATAGAGATATAACCGAGAACCTGTATGTACTTATGTTGTCCTACAAAAACATATGCCAGAGATGATACTCATATTTCAAATGTAAACAATAATCATACATACCTTGTTGTAGGATACTTACCCTTGATCGTTGATGTGTGGTCCTTACTACAATGATCCTTGAATGCATGTTTTTCCTTTCCTTCTAGGAGCTCAATATTGAATCTATCTTATCTATATATTTTTGGATCTCTAGGGTCAGAAATTTCGTCTTGTGGTGTCCCTATGAGCTGTCTTCCCAACCCCATAGGTCTGATCAATATTGGATTCTTCAAGAGAGAGTTATGTCCAATATCCCATGATGACCGGATTATAGACGACTTCAGTGGAGAGAACTTGTACGAAGTGCCACGTGTCACTGTTGTGACCTTTAGCCCTAAAAATTCTATTGAACAAATTAAAGTTTGTCCTATTTATGTGACTATTTAAAAAATTGAAATTCAGTGCTCAGAGAGAATGTTATGATGATTTTCCCAACGTCACTTGTTTGACATGAAATTCAGGAGCCTGCAAAAACCCGAACTTCCTCAAATCATACCTCCGACAATATTGAGAACCAAGATCTGAAATTCGGTCAAGGGGTTCATCAAGATTTCGGCTAAAATGGGTTTTACGTTCAGCTTATGAAGCTTCCTAGAACAAAAGGTATAGCGAAAATTCCACGATGACTTGTTTGAAGCCACAAAATCCCTACTAGAGGAGGATATGAGGATCATTATTTATATGAATGTCTTGAGTTGAGAAGGTCCTCAAAAAGTGAATGTTGGATGGATTTAAGCAGAAAAAAAATATTATTAATTATTGACTATTCAATGACCACAATCAATTATGAGTTACATGCCACAACCGCATAGGATTTTAGCCCACTAACTGGGGTTACTAACTTCAAACATGAATATCTCTCAAACCGTGAAGAATTATGTGGCATGCCATATATCAATGGAAACATATCATTGAGTAGAATCCATATAGAATATACTTGACTAAAAATAGAGTAAGTTTTCAAGTCAAAATTCCCTTGCAAGATCGGGGTAGCCCCTGGTGCTACTTGGGTTGTCATCAATAACAACCACTGATCAACAATCTCCCGCTTTGGCATTGATGACAACACAATTACTCCCCCTACGATCATGACACCTCTTCCTACTTCCTTCTCTCCCCCTTTGTCATCAATGGAAAAGGGTAAATCCCTCTGACAAACAACCATCATGCGAACCTTTACACACCTCCACTCCCCCTTTCTACTCGAGTAGATAAGAGAAAGAGTCTAATGAAAGCATGGGAGAATCCCAAGCTTTTTCCGAAGATACTCAAATGCTTCACGAGGTAATTTTTTGGTAAAGATGTAGGCAATTTTTTCCTTTGTACCAACATATTCAATCTTGATATTCTCTTCAGTGACATGCTCTCTAACGAAATGATATTTAATCGAAATGTTCTTCGTTTTGGAATGCATCACAAGATTCTTGGAGATACTGATGGCACTAGTGTTATCACAAAAGATGGGAATAGGCTCATCAAAGTTGACTTAAAGATATTGCAAGGTTTGCTTCATCCAGAGAACTTGAATACAACAAGTTGTTGTCACGATGTATTCTTCTTCCACTGTGGATAACAAGATTGAAGACTACATTTTACTTAACCATGAGATAAGGAAACCACCTAGGTAGAACGCTGCTCCACTGGTACTCTCACGATTATCAACACTTCCTTCCCAATCTGCATCTGTATAAGCTTGGATGACCAGAGCATTTCCTTTGGGATACCAGAGACCATATTCCATTGTGCCCTTAAGGTAGCAAAGAATTTTTTTGACAACAATGATATGAGTTTCTTTTAGTGCTTGTTGGAATTGTGCTACTTGTCCAACTGCCTGATCCAGCTCTGGGTGTGACAAAGGACCCTTCCAAGACCTTTTACTTTTGTGATGTGTTAAATTGCATTTTTAAAAGAAAATAAATGAATACATGTGCATGATGTAAAGAAGAGGAACATGTCAATCATGAACACATGAAAACATAAGCCATTGATAACGGAGTTTGTCCAGGAGGGACTATGTCTCTGGGCCCCGGTGTCAAGATGGTGTAGGCTGCTGCATTAAGTGTTTTCAATAGTGATGATGTACATAAGAGGTGATGTCACTATCATACAAGGAAAATGCCCTTACACAGGAGTGGCTCCAAGATATGTTGCACTATAGGAACTCTTAGTCAAAATACTGCTATCAGTATGACACAAAACTCATGCATGATGATTATCCCGCCAACATGGCATAAAGGGATCTCAATGCAAACATGCATGATGACAACATGAGTATTCCATCAACATACAACAAAGGGATCCCAAAACACAACATGAGGAATCAAGACAACAAATACATCACGCATATGATTTCACATCATATCAAGCAAGAATCATGGAGATGAGTAAGAAACAAGATCCCTCATCAAGAATCAACAGGGATCTATGCAGCACAAGGCATAGAAAAAGAAGTACATGAACACACTACATATACCTCACAACTAAGGGCCATCTAAAGAAGAAGATGTCAAACTACTGAAGCTTCTTGGACCGTCGATCTCATAGCATCAATCGCATGGAAATGGTTGCTCGCACATGAATGCTAACACCTGCATTCCACTTAGAAAAGTGGTTGAATAATAGAATGAGCAAATGAGAAATCTAAATGCACCATCAAATTTGTGGCGCCAAATGGTACAAAATCGAATGTCAAATTTCTGAATTCTGAGAAGTTGAGAATATGGGGCTCAAGGAATCTTTTAGATTCCCCTATATTCCTCAAAGATTATGCTCCATGGTGGACTGGAGATCTGAAACTCAAAAGGCGGTTCTGACCTCGCCATTGTGATCCCTGCGGAAAACCATGAAAAACGGCTATAAACATGACTATATTTTGACATGGAGAAAAATTACCGCCTCGGGAAAATTTCATGGATCATGGTTCCACTCCCTGTTTCTGTAGCAATCATGGTTCCACCCTCATACTGAAAATGGTTGAAAAATGCAGAACTCTGATGGAGGCATGGATAGCACCATTGCATTCGTGGCATCGAGAAGTGCTGAAACCATATAAAATTTGTCAAAATCTAGCAAAGTGAAATTTCACCCTTCCTACAAAATGTTGCCTCGAATTGCGTGCATAGCCTCCTGCTGTGTTGAAATCTTTGCCCGCTCCTCATTCCTCCATCTACTTGGGCACACTGAAAGAAATTGGGTTTATATAAATTTGTTGGTTGATTAACCAATGCAGGTAGTTGTGGTACATTGGTTAAGTTGGTAAGTTTGTTGAGGAGGGGTCATGTGGTCAAAGCATGCCCCTACATTTTTATACATTACGATTTTTAAAAATCAAAACCACATACATTAAATCGGGGTTAGGTCCACAATGGGCAGCCCACCCCATACCTCTCACAATAAAAACATTGGCACATTAAATGTTTTTTGATGGTACGTCATATTCATGGGAGGTTCCTTTATGGGGCCGCCTGGTGGGGGCCGGCCCACTTGACTAGGCGGGTTCAACTCCCGCCAGCCTCACCTTAATATGCATATGGTTAATGGTGGTAAGGAGAGGCATGGGTGGTGGGAGTGGTGGCCCATGACCGCTCTCTTTTTTTTTTTACTATATTTTTCTTTAATTAAGAAGGCATGTTAAAAAATTCAAATTTTAGGCTGAAGGAGTCTTTTTAACTAGGCCACAATTTCGCCCAAAATCTAGCCAGAGTTAGCTAAAATCTGGTGGCTGGGTTCTATCCAAATTGTGGCCTCCTTAAGCCTGCCCAGTCAGTAAAAAATCAACCCAACTTTGACTGCTTCTAACTTCCTCATCCGGAGTCGGATTGATGAACCTTTCGCACCGTCGTGATCAGGATGATGAGGTCTACGCTCTGGTCCTGGTTCAAGAATAATCCAAACTGTTACACTAAAATTTGTCACCATGACTATTTGCAATCAGTATGGCTCCATCAATTGTCATACTGTCCTCCTTGGCAAGTCTTATACCTCTGCTACTCATGTCAAACTCCAAGAAAGAGAGAAAGTCTTTAAAAATCTATATAACTCTGGTTACGCAGTTTCTCTTAGCCTTACCTGCGTGTACGCACCTCAAGTTCATAACACCTGCGTACTTGTACGCTCTGTCTGTAAAGGGGTGGGTGCGTACTCCTGTAAAGGTCAAAAGGCGCAAGTTTTACTCCAAAAAAGTTACTTGTGGTCGATTCTAGAGCATTCTAGAAGATGGTTTGACGTGGATTGAGCGCCTCCAGATGGTTCATGCATCCCTATGAAAGAGGAACTTATCCCATCAAGAGGGGAGCTATCCCATTGAAAGAGGGGCTTATCCCATTGATGGTGGACCTGATTAACTTCCTCTAAAGCACTATAAATACAGGCATTGGGCCAGAGGGAGAGGAGGTTGAAAGCTGAACATTCCTAAGGGTAGATGCTGCTAAAATTAGGACTCCCTTTTAGAGCTTGAGAGGAGAGATTCCAATACTTTCTTAGCTTCATTTGGAAGTGGGTGAGCTGATCAAAGTAAAGGAGAACTCTTGCTGGACCCTGGGAGGGACCTGCACAACACCAAGGCACTGGTTGTAATGGTTTCTTTTGTTTCCAATTAATACAATTAAGTTCATTTTTCTCAACAAGTTGTTATATATAATTTGTTTCATAAACTCCTTGGTCTTTATGATGAATATGTTTTATTATATGAGTTATTTAGGTGCTATGTAATCGTTTGCTTGTTAGTGAATGCAGGCTTCAAGGAGAAGGAGCTCATCTGGATCGGAGAGGATGGACTACAACAAACAAGCGTTGGACTAAAGGTAAGCCTTAAACACCTGGTTGCTTTTATTTTAAATGCATATTTAAGGAAAGATAGTGCTTGATTGTTTTGTTTGTCACTAGAAAGCCTTAGCTTCTAGGGAGGTCGGTTTTGTCCGCAAAATTGACTCTTTCCGCATGACAAAATGGCGACCATACTGGGGAATCCATGGATTTGATTGATTTCTCTTTTGATTGATACTTTGATTTGAGAAAATTTGATTTCTTTCTAGTTTTTGACTGATTGACTGTGAATTTGGGTGGAATAGCTTAGGGTTAAGTTAGTTTTTATTTTTCTTGATTTTGAGAGCAGTACGCACCCTCTGCGTTAAGCACAGTGCGTACCTGTACGCACTGCTGCTTTGTACACAGAGCGTGGCCGCACCTGTGCAAACAGGCTGCCTGCGTACCCTGTCAAAAGCCTAGAAAATTTCAATTTTTTCTTTTTTATCTTTTAGATTTTGTTTATAGCTTGTTTTTGCTGCCCAGATCCACTGTTTACCTGTCAAAAGTTTTCATCTAAGCTTGTTTCATTAGCGTCAAGGGTTTTAGTGAAGTTCATAGAGATTCTAGCCCTAGGTTTGATTTTTGCATTGGTCTTGTAGTGACTTTGGCTTTAGAAGTTGTAAAAACCTTGGATCTCCCTGGTCTTTTCAGTCTTCTTAGGAGTCAGACCTTTCGTAAAATCCACCTTTGTGAGAAACCTACCTTTGTGTTGTCTCTTTGCGGAATTTCGAGAAGGCTTGTTGGTTAAGATGTGAATTTCATTCTTAAGAAAAAGAACAAAAACTTTTTATTTTGTTTTTGACTAGTTTATGATTCTGCATGAATTAGTCCTTGGTTGGATTGTAACTGAGTAAAACATCCTGGAATTATATTTTGTAGGCTTTTACCTCATTAGATTTGCTTTTAGGTGAATTTCTCTTAGATTTGCATAGATTTTAAAATTGGTTTTCGTTTTCATAGATCTTAGATTGATTTGATTGTCATAGATCTTAAGATTGATTTTTGTTAAGTAGTTTTACATGCTTTGTTAAATAGAAAAAAATACAAAATCTCTTTTGAGGAAAGTTTGTTTTAGTGGCGTTTGAAGTCTTTGAAAAGAGAAAGGAAGTTTTCGTGAAATAATTAGTGGTCATGTGTTGTGTGCTTTGGAAAAGATAAAAGAGATTGTTTCTTTGATTTTCATTGCCAAGAAAGTTGTCTTTATAAGTTTTGCATTCTCCAAATCTCTTAGCTAGGGAATTCATTGAAAAGGAAAGATTGTTTTGTTTCATCCTAGGTGCATCTTTTTAGTGGATTTGAGTCGAGTCTACACACCATCAGTTTCATCTCCGCTACCTTTTGTCCTAAAGAAAAGCCATAAAAATTAACGCTTAAAGTAAAATCAACTTAGTAACTTTTTATTTACTAGGGCTCCGAAACACCAATATAGATCAGGCTAGTGTCTTGGAGTAGGAGAGTAATTAACTCTCCAAGACAGTAAAACCAAACAAGTAGCTTATCTTGTGGTAGGATAAATCCAACTGTTTCATTTGTACTCTGGGAAAGCTCCTCTTAAAGGAGAAGCACGAGACCGTGTCCGAACCAGTGAGGGAATCAATCCTCCTTCATTGGGAACGACGCCAGATACGCATGTACTACAAACGGTAAACCTCAGATTAATCATTGTCGAGGAGCCTGGGGTCACTTGTCGGTAAACCTTGGATTATTGTCAAGGAGCCGACAAGGGGATTGAGCTTGTTACTCTGCCCTTGCATGCTATTGGGTCGTAGACTATTCCCCCAGGTATATTTGTTGATGTTGGTAACCTTAGTGACTATTATCTTTAAGATTCTACCCAAGGTGACGGTGGAGGGAAGATCCCACTGTACCTAGAGCAGACGTCGGCTAGACTCACTTGGATTTTCTGGGGGGTTCACTTCACTCGAGACGGTTTAAGTGGAGGAACTTGGTCCAGTCTATTCATTAAGGAGGTTGTCGGGGTAACTGTTCCACCCGCCACTTCTGTACTGAATTCAGCGATGTTGGATTTCATCACCAACTAGTGTTTTCGGTCCGGAAGGTTACTTTTTGTGTTTGGTTTGACGCCCTAGATTCTTTAGGCGTGTGATTCGAATTTGTTTGGTTCTTTAGAGACTTTAGGCGGTTTGCTTTGAGATTTTACTTTGTTTGCGTGTGCAGTAGTTAAAAGTTTTTAGCTGTGGCTGAATTACCAAGACAGTCCCGTAGACTTCGGGGCCAGTCTCCTGAGGTTGTAACCGTGGCTGATTTTTTGAGGAAGTCCCGTAGACTTCGGGGCCAACCTCCTGAAGACGTCCCGGGCCATTACGAAGGTTTGAAAGTCCTTGTAACTCCTAGTGGCAGTAAAGTAGGGTCACCTGAAGAAGGAGAGTCTTCATTGGTTGTTCATCCTGATTACCAAAGTCTAGAAATAGTTTATAATCCTGAAGCTGTTTCAGTTTCCGAGCTTGCTGGTAGTTTTTCATCTACTAGTGATATAGGCGAAGAACCTGAGATATCTGAACCTATTACTCCAACATCGGGGTTAGTCTCTCCGGCTTCTAGTGTTCCTAATTCACCTAGGGTAGAAAGAGTCATCACTGAAAATCTTCCTTCTGGTTTGATAGCTATTGAAGAACTTGTTCTAGAAGAAGAAATAGGCATCCCTATCCCTGAAGATCAACCTACTATTGATCTAAGGGAGCGTGAATCCATTTTTTACAGTCCACCTAGAAGTACTACTTGGTATCTTTCTTTAACTAATTATTTGGACAACTCAGTGTCAAGTTTTTCACCACCTCGAGTTTCTTATCCACCTAGGGGTATTTATACTCCCGTAAATATGTCAGGTCAGTCGTCCATGTTTACTCAATCGCCTGAATCTTTTTTGTACGGCGGTCCTTCTGTTCCTGCCAGGTATCAGTCTTTGTTTGGTACTTTTTCGGGAGCATCTCCTCAACCCATTGAACAAAGGATGTTCATTGGAAGCAATGGTGCAAAGCCATTGAGCGTAGAAGACATTCTTATGATGTCAGGTTCTATTCCCGCTTCTCAACCTCAAGGTGGTTAGTTACCGCCTGGGGGGCAGCCTCAATTAACGCCTGGGGGGCAACCTCAAGGTACACAATTTGCATCTGGGGGCAACCTCAAGGACAGTACGTGCCTACGGTACATTACATTCCTCAAGGTCAACCCCAGACTCAATATGTACCCCAAGGTCAACCCCAGTATCAATTTATACCTCAAGGTCAACCCCAGTATCAGTACATGCCTCAAGGGTATCTACCCCAAGGTCAGTACTCGAGTCAAGGTTTCCAACCACCCCAAGGTCAATCTTATGTTCAAGGCAGAGGAAATGTACCTTTCAATTATCAATCTTACCCTCAACCCGGTTATGGATCTCAATATCCTCAACCTGTTATGGGTCAATACCCCGGAATAAACATACTGTGGGATCCATCACAAGTTCAACAAGTGTTGCAGCCAAATGTACAGTTGTCATCTCAAACTGGACAACCCTTAGTTTCTGGTCCACCCCAGCAACCAGTCCAGTCTAATATTCAAACTTCTGTACCTTCGGTAGTTTCTCAGTCCGGGCCTATTTCGCCTCGTACTCCATCTCAAACGACTGCTGCAACTACCGCAACATCTGTTCCATCTACCACACTTACTTCTGAAGTATCGACAGCTCCGGTTTCTACTGTCCCTGTAACTACTCCTCAGACATCTTTACCATCGTCTGGATCCACGATTCAAACTACGGTTCAGATGCCTGAGGACAACCTGGTTTAAGTACGGTTGTCACAAGTCAACCACAGTTCATTTATCAACCGTACCAGGGTCAGTACCAATTCGGTTCTGCTGTCCAGCAACCAGTTTACCAGTATCAACCGTATCCTGGGTACACTTATCAACAACCATAGCAACCCCAGTACTGTCCAGTTAATCCTGGTTTTCCAGGAGGATACAATATCCCGAATGCGATTCCTATTCCTAGTTATCCTGGATATCCTCCTCCTGGGGCTGGTATTGTGACCCAGAGTTTTAGGGATCCTAATCGGAAACTACCGTTTATCGCAACTTTGGATTTACCAGATTTGTCGCGCCTGACGAACGATCCAATTAATTATCTTCCGTTTTGGCCGCCAATGCTGAATAAGTTGCCCAGTGACATTCCCAAGTTCGAGGGTAAGTCTGGAGAGGACCCGTCGAATCATGTGATGACTTACCACCTCTGGTGTGCCTCAAATTCCATCTCGGATGATTTGATCCGCTTACGTCTTTTCCAGCGCACTCTCATTGGTCTCGCGGCCAAGTGGTACATTGAGTTACCACGGGCCTCTGTTTATAATTTTAGCCAGTTAGCTACTTCATTTTTAACTCATTTTCAGTTGCCGGTCAGATATGATAATGGCACGGAGTTACTAACTTCATTAAAACAATTGACGTCCACTTATATCTCCGATCACATTCATGAATGGAGACGTTGAAGGCGGTTAGTGAAAGTTTTTATCCCGGACCAGATCTTAGCTGAATGGTTTGTTAAATCATTATTACCGAACATTACTGAAGACGTAGCTAAGGCCGGAGTAGTTACTGAGGAGCAAGTGATTGCTCAAGCGCAGTACCTTGACTTAGTTTATACTCAGTCAGGTACGTTACACGAAAAGATCCCAGATCTTCCTAAGTCAAATCAAATCGCTGCTGCTCCTTCGGGATCTCATGCTGCTGATGGCATGATTGGTACGGTGAACACTAAAAGCAAGAAGAAATCCTCAAAGAATTCTTCTCCTATTATAACCTTACCAGACTCCCCGACGGGAGATTCTTCCGCTGAACTCTCCGCCGACATTCACGCTGTAGAGTCATCTACGGCTAAATCAAAATCCGGTGGGAAGAAGAAAGGCAAGAAGAAGAATAAAGCAGACAAAACTCCAAAGGAGAAAACTGAAAAGGCGGAATCCAATGATGAAAAACGCAAGCCTCGTTATCCATGTCTTATTTGTGAAGAAGAACACTTTACAAGAGACTACCCTCATCGAGCAGAGGTTGCGAAGATCGTCAAGGGTTCCCAAATTCCTGCTGTCTTGAAGGATCCATTTCCGAAAGATAGCAAAATGATAGGTTCTTCCTTGAGTGCCACTGAAGAACCCATTTTGATGATGTCTCATGTAAGGATTGTGACTCGATCGCAAGATTATGGTAGTAAAAGTCCTGTTGATGGATCGAAAGAAGCAGAATCTTCTCATTCTAATCCATCAACCTTAGCTCCCGGTTTCGATCCACTACAGATCGAGAAGCCTAACCTAGACTTAGTAATCAAGCTGCCCGCCAAGGGTGTACTTCGAAGGTCCGCTTTCAATCCACATGTGAGAGTGGCCCAGAATTATAACATTGTTGAGGACTTAGCTGTTTCACCCTCAGCAATGTCGGCTTTGGAAGTGCTGCAATCATGTCCAGCACAACGCAAATTACTTTTGTCGGCTATAGGAGCTGTTGATGTTCAGGACCCGAACCTAATAATCTTTGATCTAGAAAATAGTACACCGCGTTTGCCTCATCAAATGGCTTTCCAGATCCCAGTGATAGTCAAAAACAGGCCTATTCATCGGACTGTAATTGATGAAGGAGCTTCCACGTGTATTATGTCGATGCAGTGTTGGAGATCGCTTGGTTCTCCTTCACTAAATCAATCCCCGACAATTCTTAAGGCCTTTGATGGCCGTGGGTTCCATCCTTTTGGCATTCTATAGGATTTGCCTATAGGGGTTGAAGGAAAAACCGTTAGTCTAGATGTGGAGGTGGTTGATGCCCCTCTAGACTACAACCTTCTCTTGGGTCGAAGTTGGACTTACGGTATGACAGCGGTCATTTCATCGATCTTCCTAGTAATAAAGTTTCCACATAATGGCAAGATCGTAACATAGACCAACTGGCTTACTTTTCATCCGACCCAACCTCTTCAGAGAGTATCCAGCATGTCGGTAAAACGACTATCCCATATAAGGATGTTGGTGTAGGATTAGTTAAAGGTGTCGGTTTACTGGGAACTTTTCCTTTTCCTCCACTCAACGCGTCGTCTTCATTCGCAACCATTCATATGATTACATCAGACACTATTTATTACGACGATCCCTGGATCATTCCTTCTGAATCTGAAATAGACTCATTTGGTAATTCTATGCCATTGAGTCCATATGAAATTGCCTATGAAGCCGTGCAGTCTTTTTCCGACCCGTGTTCAACCAAAGTCGACCAAATGAATGTGGTCCGTGAGGAATCACTTTTCACGTCAACCTCGGAGTTAATAGCGTTTCCCGAAGTTGTGTCATCTGACGAACAACTTCGTGAAGTCCTGTGTATAGATGACTTACCATGGGATGATCTCCATCATAGATCTTCGTTTTTACCTGAGGTTGATCATTTTGAAAATGATTTCTCATCAGTTTTTACAGCTGAATATGTCAAAGAAGCTCAGAATCCCATGAAACATCCTGATTCAGAGTTAAATTTGGGAAATATTTCTCGAACTATTCCCATTGACATTTCAGTTAAGCCCGGAATTGTTGAGAACATTCATATAGGTGCCTCGTGTACAGATGACGAAATTCAGACATACAAGGCCCTATTTCAAGAATTCCGCGACGTGTTTGCCTGGTCCTACGAGGAAATGCCAGGAATCGATCTTGCGATTGTTGTTCATGAGATCAAGACTTACCCAGATGCTAAACCCGTCCGGCAACGTTTGCGTCAGATTCACCCACGAAAAGCTGCTGCAATTAAAGCAGAAGTTGAAAAGCTGTTGAAAGCAGGTTTCATTTATCCGATCCCGTTAACGGATTGGGTATCGAATATTGTTCTGGTTAACAAAAAATAGGGAACAATAAGAATATGCATCGACTATAGAGACATTAATCGAGCTTGTCCAAAGGATAACTACCCAATGCCCTATATCGATCAAATCATTGATGATTGTGCCGGCAGTGAAATATTTTCCTTTATGGACGGTTTTTCCGGTTACAATCAATTCAATATTCTACCTGCCGATCAACCAAAAATGGCTTTCATTTGTCCATGGGGGACATTTTCTTATTGCAAATTACCTTTTGGGCTTAAGAACGCCGGAGCAACTTTTCAAAGGGCGATGTCTTATGCGTTTCATGACATCAAACACATTGTGCAACCGTATCTCGATGATTTGCCCGCTCATTCATTACATCGAGCAGACCACCTTGTCCATTTACGAGCCATCTTCATGAGGTGTAGGCATTATCGTATTCGGTTGAACCCACACAAATGTGTCTTCTGTATCGAAGTGGGACGATTGCTAGGATTTGTAGTTTCGAAAGCCGGCATTCGCGTCGATCCCTCGAAGGTAGAAGCTATCATCAAATTGCCTCCTCCTTCGAGTCTTCGCCAACTCCAAAGTTTGCAGGGGAAAGCAAACTTTTTACGACGATTCATTCCTAACTACGCCAAGGTTACAAAGGGTTTTACATGGTTGTTGAAACAGAACGCTCAATTTTCTTGGGATGAGATAGCTCATAAATCTTTTGATGCACTCAAACACGCATTGACCCATGCACCGTTGTTGCATCCTCCCAACTACAACCAGGATTACTTTTTGTACCTCGCCGCCTCCCATTCCACCATTGGAATGGTCTTAGTTCAGGAAGATGAATTCGGAACGGAACATGTGATATATTACCTTAGCAGGACGTTAAATCCCACTGAGCTAAAATACTCACATGTGGAGAAATTGGCATTGGCAGCCGTTCAAGCTGTCCAACGTTTTCGTCACTACATTTTACTGCGTAAAACTATAGTCATTTCGGATTGCAACCCTATGATCTACATTTTGACTAAACAATTGCTAGGGGGCAAGTACTCCAAATGGATTGTTATCCTGCAGGAGTTCGACTTGGAGTTTGAGAAATCTAAGTCTAAGAAATCTTTAGTTTTTGCAGAGTTAATGTGTGACTTCCCGCGTGCTGACACAGAAACTGTGGCAGAGGAGCCCATTGCGGACGAATTTCTGTTTCTAATGAGCACTTTAGATCCGTGGTATGTGAATATCATCATCTATCTCCAGACCCAATCCTTTCGGCCCAAAGCTTCAAAGTCAGAACGTCGGAAAATTCGATTCCAGTCCCAACAATACAAAATTATTGGAGATACTCTTTATCGACGTGGGGCAGACTCTATTTTTCGGCGTTGCTTAACTCACGAAGAGGCAAAAAGGGTTCTAAATGGCTGTCACTCTGGAGCGTGTGGCGGTCATATGTCTGGGTATGCCATAGCCCAAAATGTGTTGCGCGCTGGCTACTTCTGGCCGTCCTTGTTTAAAGATTGTATTACTGTGGTCCGAAAATGCCACAACTGTCAAGTGTTTGATCGAAAGATGCGCGCTCCACCTACTCCTCTCCACCCTATAATTTCCGTTGGTCCTTTTGCCAAATGGGGTATCGATTTTATTACATGTAACCCTCACTCGGCCGGGGGGCATGCGTATATCATCCTTGCGGTTGATTATTTTACTAAGTGGGCCGAGGCGATGCCTACATTCGAGGCAGACGGCAAGATAGCTGCAATTTTAATTTTCAATCACATAATTGCTAGGTTTGGTGTCCCACAAGCGATAATCACTGACCATGGGTGCCATTTTCGAAACGTTATGATGACAGAACTTACAGGCCAGCTTGGTTTGTGTCACGATAGTTCAACTCCTTATTATCCACAAGCAAATGGTCTGGTTGAGTCCATCAACAAAGTTTTAGTTATCATGATCCGACGAATCATTGGTATTCATCGGTCGAATTGGCACAACATGTTATTTTCAGCACTTTGGGCGTACCGAACCTCAGTGAAAACATCAACGGGGTTCACTCCTTTCCAACTAGTTTATGGTTTGGAAGCTGTGCTACCCATTGAATGCGAAATCCCGTCACTGCAAATGGCCATCGAGTTACTTCCAGCTACTTCCGAAGAGTAGAAGCGTTTATTATTCTTAGCTCAATTAGATGAGAATCGACGCAATGCCGCATTGGTAATTGAGACTCACGCAAAACGGATGAAATCTCAGTATGATCGAAATGTGACCCCTCGAAATTTTTCGGAAGGAGACCTAGTGTTGTTATATGATCAAGCTAATGATAAATTAGGTGCTGGAAAATTTGTTCCTATGTGGCATGGGCCCTATATTGTCAAGCGAAAGCTAGCAAAAGGGGCCTATGAGCTGGTAGACTTTGACGGGGACTCTTTGGGTAAACCCAGAAATGGACTTTACCTAAAGAGGTACTATGCTTAAAAGATGGGTATGGAGATTTTAGTTAGGTTAGGTTTTTCTTTCTAGCTGGTGTGTTTGTTAGTTTAGACAGTGTGCTTAGCTTAGAAAGTGTGTTTTCATCGTTATTCTGGCTTATCTTGGTTTTACTCTTGATGATGCAGATGTCGATGTGTCTCCAAACATACATTGGTTTCGCTGATGGTGCTTGTCGTAGTACACGGAATATCTCTTCCGCAGCTTGGGTCATCTATTCGCCCTCTGACGAGTTAGTTTCTATGCATGGGGTGAGCCTCGGTCAAACAACAAACAACATTGCAGAATACAGTGCAGTGATTGAGTTATTGTCTGAATCTATTTCATTTGGGATTCGGAGTTTGATAGTGAGGTTAGATTCTGAACTCGTTGTATTACAGCTTAATAGAGTGTATGCCATTAGAAATCCAGTGTTATTAAGGTTATTTTTGAGAGTGCGTCTCTTGGAACGTGAGTTTGATTACATTGAATATCAACATATTCCAAGGTCTTTAAATACATTAGCAGATGCAATTGCTTCTCGAATGTTAATTAGACATTTGCAATAATCATACATGTAAATTTAAAACCATTCCATAACATGATTTACAAAATAAGCCGGTAATAATGATATATATAGATATGAGTGTGTCAAAAAATACATCGTCTTCAATCATAGGTTGAAAAACACCTTATGATCGGCAAAAATGATAAGTACAAAAAAAACCAAAATGTCACATGTGTCTACAAAAACGACCATCCAATCACTAGTGATGATCTCTATATGACACCACTGCACGGGCTACTCTACACAAGAACCTCCTAAAATGTCCTGGGACCCCGACTACAAAGCGCTGAAGCCTGATAGGAATATCATCTATGGTAGTCTCTGGTATGTCTGCTGTAAGACGCTCTAGGTCATGTTCCAACTCAGTTAAAGTCTCTGTGGCCTCGTCCTGCGGGGTCGGTGCCGCTGCAACTGGTAGTCTCCTCTCGAAAGGCTGGAGATTGGCTGGACGACGTGGCCTACATCTGCATTTTGAAAATTGTTACTTGTCAGTTTTGAGACGATATAAAAACAAAAAAAAATAGATAGTTTAAAAACTTGTAGAAAATGAAGTTACCTGTATCATCCCATTGTTCTCCCGGTGGAAGAATCATGTCCGGATCTCCACGAAAATCAACTCCGGCATAAGGAAAATCCTGTATCGAAAAGACCTGGTCCTCTAACCAGTGAAAGTACTCCGGAGTAAATCAAACAACCTCCGTTCCCTCATCAGGATGACGAGCCATAACCGCAACCCATCGCATCAATTTGGGCTCTCGAGGAAGCCCAACACCAACAGTGAGCTGCTGTGGGATCAGCATCGGAACCCTCTCTAAGCCAAAACTGACAACTAAAGGCCCATAACCAAAAGTCTTCAACTGTCCGTTTTTGGCTCGAGTCAGTTGGCCTTTTACATTGGCCAACACAGCATCACACCAGTTGAAAATGGTACCTCGATAGCAATCAATCGCCATCCGCATCTGGGACCCAGTGGCAATGTGCAAAGCGGCAGCCCCGCAAAGTCTGGTAAATGTAAAGGCAATCACCATAAGTTCAGGTCAGGATATAGTTTTGATATCTATCCCCTTCTCCTGGTTCTGAGTGTTACACCACTCTAGTCGGAGACTAGCGATGGACTGGCCACCCGGCCTAGTCCCGAACAGAGTCAAGTGTTCGCCTCTCTTGGGCAAACCAGTGAGAAAGTAAATATCTGAGGGCTCTATCTCGAGCTGGTGCCCTCCGATATAAAAACATTGATCCTGAACATTCCACCTTTCTACCAGCCACTCTAGAAATCTCACCTGGGCCCTCATGCCAGGTATGGCCCAGTATTTATAAAGGTCGCATGCCTTCAAAGCATCAATTGACGGTTGATGAATAATGGCGGCCAAATCAACATCTTCGTGCTCTCTCTCACGCCAATCAAGCATGGTGGGCAATCTACACACCAAAAAACATCTGTTAGATTCCATAAAATCAAAAAAAATTGGTCCATTTTGAAGAAATTGGGGTTTGAAAACTCGTTTTGCGGGGTACGCACCCCGCCTTTAGGAACAGAGCGTGGGTACGCGGGTTGCCTTAAGGCAAGGTGCGTATGCCCGACATTTTCCCAACTGAGAAAATGTCGGGGTACACGGGTCACCAGTGGAACACCTGCGTACCCCGAAAGGCGGATCTTGAAACCCCAAAGCCTCCAAAAAATGAAACTAGGGCCTAAAAAAGAATTCCAAACGAATGAAAATGAAGAGGAGGATGTTGTAGAATACCTGAAAGAGACGGCGTTCGGTTTCAACGGTCGGATTCTCCGCAATGTCCACGGGAAGTTTCTTGCCAAAAGCCCTTTTTCTCTCCTCAACAGTAAAATGGTAAAAATGAATTGGTAAAAGCCCTTTTTATAGGTTTTTTGGGTAAATAAATGGTAAATTTGTTTATTTTTCACCATGAAAAGGTATTTTTCAAAGTATTTTTATCTATCGTCAACAGGTATGAGTAATGTGTTGGTTTTTGTGCAGGATAAAGGATTTTCAGGGAAAATTGTCATTTTTTACAAACAAAAACATCAGAGTCATCTTTAAGCCCTTTTCTGACTCCTAAAATATGAAAAGATTGCCAAGCGTTTCTTTTACACTCGTTAAAACGAAATTAAAAGACGGTCCTCTTATAGCCCTTTTCTGACCGTAAAAACATGAAAAGATTGCCGGACTTTTGTCGTTTCAAATTCGATATTGGAAATAAAACGACGTGTCTTTGATCGCTTTTTACTTTTCAGGTCAGAGACATTAATCATGAAAGTACTCCTTGGTCGTAAAGATCAAGCGGTTCTCTCAATTATTATTTTATACTTTTTCGGGCTTGGGAGACACAAACTTACGAAAAAGGTCAACCCTGGAGTCTTCTTAAGTTTTTCAGACTCTCTAAAATTGAAAAACGCCGAGTTTCTCCTATACTGGACTCGTTAAAATTTCACAGTAAAGGACCTGTTCGATTACAAACAGGGACGGACCACTCCTTCTTAGGGTTCGAATCTAAACTAAGTTGGACTCATCCGAAGGATGAGCTTATAATCAAGCAAATGTTATCCTCCTCAAGCTTGTAAAAAATAAAGAGGTACTTGCCAGAAATGGTGGGGGAAAAGAGAAAAGTGAGCCTATTTGTTATCCTTTGTCTCAGAGAAACCTTATCACCACTCTTGAACACGACACTTTTCATTCACCTGGGTTGGGAAATCCTTTGCCTCACAGTTGATCAAACCACATTGAAAGTCTTTAGCCGGGTATTAACTTTGGGTCAATTGTCACCAAGCCATATGTTGTGTCGTTATGTGTTCAAGAGGTCACTGCAAATAAACCATTCATCTGCAAAATACCTGTTATCCATCTTGACCATCCCTGAGTCAGTCCTTACAGCTACATTTCTTCAACTTGATTTATGATTTCGTGTTGTGGGCTTGCCTACGACGGATCGCTTTCTATCGACATCAGCACATTATCTAGAAAGATGATCTAGAAATCGTCAGTACCTTGAAGTCTGCATGCATCAATGGCAGGTTCCTCGCCTTTGACGACAGTTTACATCATTGACTTTCGATCGAAGGATTCTGTGACATGTTCGACATCAACACATTCATTCACATCTCATGGATTGTACTGGGTACTTTGAGAACCATTGACATCACTGGTGGTCTCTCTCACACTTGTTAACAGTTTACATCATTAACTGGTAATCAATTGGTTTCTACCATGTTCGACATCAACTCATTTATTCACATGGATAGAATCGTACTAATTCGGGAAGTAGAAATGAAGACCCTGGATCTAGTTTCTGCCATCCAAGCTGCGAGGAGTTTTGTATTCATTATATAGTATACTAATTATAAACAGATGGCTGCGTCCATACTGTGTGTACATGAATCTATGATTATGATGTACTGCGAAATCATTCCTGTATCAGAGCAATAGTTAGTTTGTTAGTTAAAGTTTTTGATCTGAGTATGGGAATGCCTACCTCAGTGATGATATGATCTCATATATGTATTTTGTGTTGAATATTTGCAGGTTCCAACTGGGCTCTCCACAAGATAATCCTTGAAATGATAAAGTACTTCACCCTTCCTAGATGATATGAAACCCTAATCTACTACAGGCTTCGCACTTTAGGGGGCAATCTATTACACTAAAATTTGTCACCATGACTATTTGCAGATAGTATGGCTCCATCAATTGTCATACTGTCCTCCTTGGCAAGTCTTATACCTCTGCTACTCATGTCAAACTCCAAGAAAGAGAGAAAGTCTTTAAAAATCTATATAACTCTGGTTATGTTGTTTCTCTTAGCCTTACCTGCGTGTACGCACCTCAAGTTCATAACACCTACGTACTTGTACGCTCTGTCTATAAAGGGGTGGGTGTGTACTCCTGTAAAGGTCAAAAGGCGCAAGTTTTACTCCAAAAAAGTTACTTGTGGTTGATTCTAGAGCATTCTAGAAGATGGTTTGACGTGGATTGAGCGCCTCCAGATGGTTCATGCATCCCTATGAAAAAGGAACTTATCCCATCAAGAGGGGAGCTATCCCATTGAAATAGGGGCTTATCCCATTGATGGTGGACCTGATTAACTTCCTCTAAAGCACTATAAATACAGGCATTGGGCCAGAGGGAGAGGAGGTTGAAAGCTGAACATTCCTAAGGGTAGATGCTGCTGAAATTAGGACTCCCTTTTAGAGCTTGAGAGGAGAGATTCCAATCCTTTCTTAGCTTCATTTGGAAGTGGGTGAGCTGATCAAAGTAAAGGAGAACTCTTGCTGGACCCTGGGAGGGACCTGCACAACACCAAGGCACTGGTTGTAATGGTTTCTTTTGTTTCCAATTAATACAATTAAGTTCATTTTTCTCAACAAGTTGTTATATATAATTTGTTTCATAAACTCCTTGGTCTTTATGATGAATATGTTTTATTATATGAGTTATTCAGGTGCTATGTAATCGTTTGCTTGTTAGTGAATGCAAGCTTCAAGGAGAAGGAGCTCATCTGGATCGGAGAGGCTGGACTACAACAAACAAGCGTTGGACTAAAGGTAAGCCTTAAACACCTGGTTTCTTTTATTTTAAATGCATATTTAGGGAAAGATAGTGCTTGATTGTTTTGTTTGTCACTAGAAAGCCTTAGCTTCTAGGGAGGTCGGTTTTGTCCGCAAAATTGACTCTTTCCACATGACACAAACATTTTGATTTTTGAGCTTTCCTGAGTCCTCTTTGTCCTCTGTGTGTCTCTGGAGCCACCTAGATCAATCCTCTCCACTGAGGAGCTTTTGGTCCTCCAAAAGCATGAAAAATAATCTGCAACTTCTCTCTACCTTGTCTGCATCACAAGCGTCCTGAAAGGTATCGCTTCCATCTCCTTCACCTTTGTTCTTTGGAGCCTTAAGCGATGAGCTGACACCTACAACCTCTGCAGCTTGTAGTACATTGTTTTGCAAATTACATGCTTGTCTTAACTGACCAACTAAAAACCCAAGCATCCGACACTTGCCACGAGTTTATAACACATACTCGGTGGTCAAGTTTACAACAATATGGGTGCAATACCCCAGTTACGAAAACAAGGCCAACATATCATTGTTGCTTCAACAAGTGATGGAAAAATCATCATCACTGCAACACATGATTTACAAAGATAATGCCAGAAACTATTTGCTTGACAAGTGATGGGAACACGACATCACTTTCATAGTTTGTCATGCAACACAAAATAAGACCAGACATCATTGTTGCTGAACAAGTGATGGAAAACACATAATCACTTTTACATTTTAAAATGAAACAAATGATTCACAAAAGAATAACCATGAAATGACAACATGCCTAGAAATCATTTTTTTCTTATCACGGTGAATGGGTCGCCTCCTTGTGGCGCATTCGATGGTCGAGCAATTTCTTCGCCTGGTTCATGTACCAACGCTTTGTCTTTAAGGCGCTGCTATGGAAGGAGCCTCCAACATGTGGCTCTTTCATGGTCACTTCTATTGCAATGATTGCAATAGGTTTTCTTTCTCCAGATCTGTTTAACATGTTTCTTCACCTGCTGTTGAGGGTTTTTCACGACTCCTCCTTTTGTGTTAAAATTGGAAACCAGGGCAAAACTTCATGTGGGTCATCTTATTCATGGCTGATAATATTTTTATTAGATTCCTCTCATCGAGAGGTGTAGGATTGATATAAATATCATCTGATTCCGATAAGTATTCATGGAGATATGAATTTATTTTGATTATGGAATTATTATCAAGCCGACCTACAACTCATGTAGGCTCAAAAGCCCAACAATCGCATCTATTCAAACACCAACGTTATGTATAAATATAAGAGGAATTTTCCTCATTTGCACTCACTCTTCTCATCACATCTCTCTCTCTCTCTACTGTGCAGAAATGATTCTCTTCTCTACTACGCAGAAATGGGTCTCTCTCTCACACATGTGAAGCCGGAAGCTGTTGAACCTAAAGCTACAACTATAGAAGTAAAGATTGACATGCGTGGCCTAGACTATCTCCTCATCTGAACTACGTTGTAGGTTAATCTAAACCTCCTTTGGAAGCTGCAACTTTTGGTGGTGGAATGAAGTCAATCCGACAGTCGGTTTGTGAGATATCATATGCCCTAGTTTGATAAAGAAGCCGCTAATGCTGATGCTGCTGATCTAGGGTTTGCTACTGTTGATATAAATCAGATTTATTGTAGTATTTCTCTTTGTTGGATTATTGAAGATAAAAGATGATTTGATCAAAGGGTTTCCCCACACATTATGGGGTTTGTCCCTGGCTAGCCGCCACATCTTGTGTC
Source organism: Pinus tabuliformis (assembly GCA_031772625.1). Taxonomy (NCBI): domain Eukaryota; kingdom Viridiplantae; phylum Streptophyta; class Pinopsida; order Pinales; family Pinaceae; genus Pinus; species Pinus tabuliformis. Next base: position 355,437,904 of record CM062814.1, on the reverse strand, counting down.
TCTTGTCTTGGCTTGTTTTATGTCAATCATTTAATGTTCTATCTACACTTTACTTTATGTACATGTGATTGCTAATCTGTGGAATATAATAAGGAAAAGAAGTAAATTGTTATAAGCATAGAACATACCATAAATTAACATGGTATCAGAGCTAAGGTGAAGACAAAGCCCAAGCAAGAGCAAGAGCAATCACCGAAAAGAAGATTGACGAGGCTATCCTAAAAGAACTATGGGGTCCTCAACACTCTGCTGAAGGCAAGCTTCATAAGAAAGATGACTATCACACATGGAATATGTCTATCGATCTAACCCTAGAAGATCCAGGAGTGCTGGACCATGTAAGAGGCAATATTGTTGAGCCTCCATCAAATGCATCCACTGCTGCATGGAACAAATGGAAAACTAAAGAAGAAGATCATTCGGGACTCTATCGACTAGCACTTGGTGGCCTACATCTCTGAACTGGACACCTCCAAGGAAATCTACAATAGATTGGGAAATGGCACTCACTACTCTTGGAGGATTACCATTCGAATGGTACGTGTTCAAGACTACTCTTCTAAACTATAATGTAATTCCTGGTTTCGAGCAATTAATGGCTAGATGCATTCAAGAAGAGACAAGGGAAGAATAGCAAGAAATGCCCATGCCTAAAGGTCCTCCTGCTACCTTTTCTTCTCATTCTAAGAAAAGAAATAATTTCGGGACTAAATCAAAAGGAAAGGTTGGACCTAAGGGTGGAAGAAAAGGACAATGTTACATCTACGATAAAGCAGGTCACTATGCAAGGGAGTGCCCTGATAGAAAGGACTCACACCGAGATGATGATCAAAATCCCTCTGAGGGCAAAGCAAAGGAATGACAAATTCAACAACAAAGGTAAGAGGAGAGCTGGGGATCGAGGAAGAGGACAACCATTCAAGAAGGCTAGAAAGTCCAGGATGTATTAAATGCACCTGACCTCAAAAAGAACCTAATGTCCATCTCGGTAATGGAAGACAAAGGCTACAAGGTAACTTTCAGCAATGGCAAGGTATGTATATGGAAAAATAATGTTAAAGATGCCTTTACTCTTGGGTTTAGTGTTGATTCATTATATCAGGTCGATGGAAGTCCGCTAGGTGTCATGTCTTGTGACACAACTCTTCAGTTCGAACTTTGGCATCGAAGGTTTGCCCACCTTCATTACAAAGCTCTACCCAATGTAAGATAGATGGTAACAGGGATGCCCGAATTCCAAGTAGAGAAAGAAGGCGTATGTCCGAGATGTGTCGAAGGAAAGCTCAAAATGGGACCATTCCACTCAAGCCAAAGCAAGACCTCCGATATATTACAGTTGGTTCACTTAGGCATATCTGAGGCTGGCATTAAGAGGGAGACTACTACACCACGTACTCCTGAGCAGAATGGTGTGACGGGAAGGAAGAACAGCGCAATTGTGGAAGTTGTCCAGGCCATGCTACATGATCAAAGACTTCTGAAGTTTCTATGGGCTGAAACTACAAGCGCTACCGTATATGTACAAAATCAATGCCCTCGTCAAGCATTGGGTTCCAAGACTCCTAAAGAAAAGTTCACCGGTAAGAAACCTGATGTTTCTCATTTTAGAATTTTTGGAAGCCCTGTATATTTTCATGTGCCGAAAGAGAAAAGAAATAAATTGGGTGCATTTGAAAATAAGGGAATTTTCGTGGGCTATGGTGAAAATACTAAAGGCTATAGAATCTATGTAGCCAGTCAATGGGAAGTCGTAATTAGTCATGATGTCACCTTTGATGAAGATATGGCTCTAAGCAAGCTGAACAATCTTCCGACTTTGAGGAGCTCTCAAGAAGCCGACACTAGGGAACCGAAAGAAAAGGATGATGAATCAATGCCTGATGTAGAAGAACCCATGGATCTGATTGATCCTCCTCCACATGAGCCTTCCTCTTCTAGGAAGAGGCCTTCATGGCTTAGGGGGCTACTTAATGATGCTGAAGGACATGCTGCACCCCGATGAACCTTCCGTGAAAGTAAGAAACCTAATAGGTATCAGGGATACCTAACCATCATGAGCACGATCATACAAAATAATCCTTCATCACTTTAGACGCCGTCAAGAATCAAGTATGGAAGGATGCTATGACCGAAGAATATGAGTCTATCATGAAGAATGATGTCTGGGAAGTAGTTCCCAGACCCCAGGACAAGAGAGTTGTTACATCCAAATGGCTTTACAAGATAAAGCATGCAGCAGATGGAAGTATGGAAAAGTATAAGGCTCATTTTGTTGCTCGTGGTTTCTCCCAGAAGGAAGGTATAGACTATGATGTGATATTTGCACCAGTTGCCAGATATACGACCATCCGCTCGATCATAGCCCTTGCCGCTTCACAAGGATGGAACCTACATCAGATGGATGTCAAGACTGTGTTCTTACACGCCTCGATCAAAGAAGAGGTCTATATGGAGAAACCCGAAGGATTTGAAATTTATGATCGAAAATCTCATGTATGCAGGTTGAAGAAGGCTCTCTATGGGCTGAAGCAAGCACCCCGAGCATGGTATGAGAGGATCGACAACTACTTGATGAAGTTGTGATTCACTAGGAGTGAAGCTGATCCTAACCTTTACTTTAAGGTTGAAGATGATAAGCCTCTCATACTGGTGCTGTATGTGGATGACCTCTTTCTAACAGGTGCAGACCCTCTCATTCACAAATGTAAGAGGGAGTTGGCTTCTGAATTTGAAATGAAGGACCAAGGACTTGAAGTATGGCAGAAGCCAAGGGAAATTTTCCTATCTCAAGGAAAATATGTGGTAAAGATATTGGAAAGATTTAGTATGATGGACTGCAAGCCTGTGACTACCTCGAGGATCTTAACTTTTAGAAGTTATATGGTAGTGATGTCGGACCAGATTTGGGAAATGCCTCTGATTTTCAAAAACTCATTCGCATTGATGTTCTTGGTGAACCTCTGTCCGAACATATGTTTTGCAGTTAGCACTGTGAGCTCATATTTGGTTGATCCTCACTGCATTGATGCCAAGAATCTTCTAAGATATCTTCATGGCACAATTACTAATGGATTGAGATACATTACCAAAAATATGAAACTGCATGATTATTCGAATGCTGATTAGGCAAATAATGTGGAGGATCACTGGAGCACTTTTTAGTGTTGTTACTCTTTGGATTCTGCTTCGATATAATGGATGAGAAAGAAGCAGAAGTCAGTCGCCATAAGCACCACCGAGACCGGATACATATCTACGAGCATGATCTCGTATGAAGCTGCCTAGTTGGGGAAGCTCTTCAGCGAGCTGTTTGAACACATACCATTGTGATTCTCTGTAACAACTAGAGGTGGGATTCGATTATTGAGGAATCCCATATTCGTTGATTTCTCAAGCATATAGACATCATCTAGGATATGGTAAGTCGATGAGCAAGGAGGCTCCATCGCATTAAGATGATGTACAAGTCGATACACCTTGTCAAAGCCCCAAGAGAAGATCTAATCTGTGATTTTCCCAAATGACTTGGAGTCATCAAGAAACCCTTGTATAAGGGTCCTGCATGTTGCATACATTGAGCTCTAGGAGCTCTAAGGGCTTGCGGTTCTTACTAGAGCAACATACGACCACAGGGTGACTCACCCTCCCCTGGTGGTGCGCACTGGAACAAGATGACTCGCTCTCTTGTGGGACAAGATGATTCACTCTCTTGTGGAACAGGATGATTCACTCTCCTGTGTAGCAGGATTGATGTGTTCTCCTGTGAGGCCTGGATTGATGTGTTCTCCATGGAGATTGTAGTAGGATTGATGTGTTCCCTTTGAGGCTTGGATTGATGTGTTCTCCATGGCGGCCTGGACTGATGTGTTCTTCATGGCGATTGTAGCAGAATTGATGTGTTCTCCTGTGAGGATAGGATTGATTAGTTCTCCTGTCGAGGCATCCTACCCATGCAGTCTGGGACTCATGGGAAGTACCTCTCATCTGTTCAATGAGTAGGGAAATGAAGTTACGGACCATAGTAGTACCGATGGATGAATCGTTGTATCTACCATACTCCCTATGCTAGGATGACCTCCATTGGTCTAGGATCAATGATACTGGTTTGGGACCAGTGGTAGGAGTTGTACCATACTATGACGCTGACTTCGGGTCAGTTGAGACTGGTCTGGGACCAGTGGTACACTCTCTGAGACTACGATACTGGTTTGGGACCAATGGTAGGAGTTGTACCATACTATGATGCTGACTTCGGGTCGGTTGAGACTGGTTTGGGACCAGTGGTACATACTCTGAGACTGACTTCGTGTCAGTGTAGTACTGGTCTGGGACCAGTGAGAGCGGTACATACTATGACGCTAACTTTGGGTTGGTTGAGACTGGTCTGGAACCAGTGGTAGGAGTGGTACTTACTATGAAGCTGACTTCGGGTCGGCTAAGACTAGTCTGGAACCAGTGGTACACACTCTGAGACTAACTTTGAATCAAAGGAGGATGATACTGGTCTAGGACCAGTGGAGTTGTACTCACTATGATGCTGACTTCGGGTTGGTTGAGACTCATCTGGGACCAATGGTACATACTCTGAGACTAAATTTGAGTCAGTATGATACATCCTCGATCATTTCTTCTTCTTCATAATTCGGACAAAAGCAGAGCAGAATAGAACAATGCAAGAGTAGAGTAGAACAAAACAAAACAATACCAATCACTACAGGGCAGAACAAGACAAAGCAGAACAGGCAGAATAGAGCAGAGCAGGGCAAGGGTCACGTTGTACAGGGCAGTGCATTTGATGGATGAATAGTAACGACCGATAGACAGTTTGCAGATGAAGTTCTCCCTGGTTGAGAGGGAGTGTTAAAATTGGCAACCAGGGAAAAAGTTCATGTGGGTCATCTTATTCATGGCTGATAATATTTTTATTAGATTCCTCTCATCGAGAAGTGTAGGATTGATATAAAGATCCTCCGATTCTGATAAGTATTCATGGAGATATGAATTTATTTTGATTATGGAATTATTATCAAGCCGACCTACAACCCATGTAGGCTCAGAAGCCCAACAGTCGCATCTATTCAAACACCAAAGCTGTGTATAAATATAAGAGGACTTTTCCCCATTTGCACTCACTCTTCTCATCACATCTCTCTCTCTCTACTGCGCAAAAATGAGTCTCTTCTCTACTGCGCAGAAATGGGTCTCTCTCTCACACATGTGAAGCCGGAAGCTGTTGAACCTCAAGCTGCGACTGCAGATCCAAAGATTGAGTTGTGTGGCCTAGAATATCTCCTCATCTGAACTGTGTTGTAGGTTCATCTAAAGCTCCTCTAGAAGCTGCAACTTTTGGTGGTGGAACGAAGTCAATTCGATGAACGGTTTGCAAGATATCGACTGCCCTAGTTTGAAGCCGGAAACTGCTAAAACTGAAGTTGCAACTACAGAAGTAAAGATTGACCTGCGTGGCCTAGAATATCTCCTCATCTGAACTGTGTTGTAGGTTCATCTAAACCTCCTCTAGAAGCCGCAACTTTTGGTGGTGGAATGAAGTCAATCCAATGAACGGTTTGCAAGATATCGACTGCCCTAGTTTGAAGCCGGAAAGTACTGAAACTGAAGCTGCAACTGCAGAAGTAAAGATTGACATACGTGGCCTAGAAGATCTCCTCATCTGAACTACACTGTAGGTTCATCTAAACCTCCTCTAGAAGCCGCAACTTTTGGTGGTGGAATGAAGTCAATCCGACAGTCGGTTTGTGAGATATCATCTGCCCTAGTTTGATAAAGAAGCCGCTAATGCTGATGCTGCTGATCTAGGGTTTGCTACTGTTGATATGAATCAGATTTATTGTAGTATTTCTCTCTGCTGAGTTACTGAAGATAAAAGAATATTTGATCAAAGTGTTTCCCCACACATTGTTTGGTTTGTCCCTGGCTAGCCGCCACATCTTGTGTCTCTTGTCTTGGCTTGTTTTCTGTCGATCATTTAATGTTCTATCTACACTTTACTTTATGTGCATGTGATTGCTAATCTGTGGAATATAATAAGGAAATGAAGTAAATTGTTATAAGCATAGAACATACCATAACTTAACATTTTGTGTGTTGTTATTCTTTTCCAACACTTAGAAAATGTATGATTATGTAATCCACAAAAGGTACATGTTTTTCGATGCCATGTTTTACGTTCATCTTTAACAACAGGATTATAATCGAAATGAAAATTCAAAGATAGAAAGTGGTTATACCTTCCCTTGTTGTCTCTCATGTAAGTATGGCGATAAGAGCTTGCCTCAGCTCTTTCCTTGCCATGGAAACTTCCATGGAATGATGGGGATGTGTTCCCACCATTCTATTTCCTCGACAATTTCAACGATGTCTCGAAAGAATTTGACACCTTCGAGAATTCTTCCTTGGTGTATCTCGAGCCTACAAATTGAGGTCTCTGCCTAACCTCCAATGGTTGAGTTATGCCTTGGTTATTAACACCAAGTTCTTTTTCCTTCTCGTGGCCCGTCTTGGTAAGGAGCTTCATGTTTTTCCCTGTAATTGGGATCTCCAAATATCAAACAGAACTCATATTATGTGACGAACAAAATGAAAGGAAATCAACATCTTTTATCTCCTCTGTCGATTTGGAAAGAACTGATGAGGGCTTCTCATCATCTATTGTTGGTGGTTCACTTGCTGTCTCGGCACATTCCCCAACTTCCTTTCTAACATACCCAAGTCTTGCCTGATGGGGTAATTCTTCTACTTTGATGGGGTTGACAATGCCTTGGCCATTAACGCCAAAGCCTTTTGTTTCATACCTCATTCCCTTCAACAGTTTGGAGCCAATTCCTGTGGTATGATTTTCAAAAATAGTGAAATCATCATCAGGAAACATACATGTAGATGGAGAACTACTTTTTACCTCACATGGGTCATGCTGTAGCTTTTCCAAGATCTCATCCTTTGCTTGCAGTTGTCGTAGAAAACTATGTTTCTCCTCTTTCTCTTCATGTAGAACCATCTTCAATTCATCGTTCTCTGTTTGAAGATTATGTTTATTGTGCTTCAGTTCTTCCAGGGCCTCTTTAATGGCTTGTAACTAAAGTTGCAATCGCTCCTTTTCCTTTGTCTCTTTATGTAGAGTTTCATACATTATTTCCAACCTTTTGGAAATTTTGAGCATGATCTCATACATCGATTTTTCATCCTCTATCACTGCACGTTCCATTGTTCATGCTGGAATTCAGATCCACATAAAGACCGCTCTGATACCACTTGATCCAGGTCTGGGTGTGACAAAGGACCCTTACAAGACCTTTTACTTTTGTGATGTGTTAAATTTCATTTTTAAAAGAACATAAATGAATACATTTGCATGCTGTAAAGAAGAGGAACATGTCAATCATCAACACATTAAAACATAAGCCATTGATAACGAAGTTCGTCCAAGAGGGACTACGTCTCTGTGCCCCGGTGTCAAGATGGTGTAGGCCGCTACATTAAGTGATGTCAATAGTGATGATGTACATAAGAGGTGATGTCGCTATCATACAAGGAAAATGCCCTCACGTAGGAGTGGCTCCAAGATATGTTCCACTACAGGAACTCTCAGTAAAAATACTCCTATCGGTATGACATAAAACTCATGCATGATCATTATCTCACCAACATGGCATAAAGGGATCTCAATGCAAACATGCATGACGAAAACAAGAGTATCCCATCAACATAAAACCAAGGGATCTCAAAACACAACATGAAGAATCGTGACAACAATTACATCACGCATATGATTCCGCTTCAAATCAAGAAGGAATCATGAAAACAAGTAAGAAACAAGATCCCGCATCAAGCATCAACAGGGATCTGTGCAGCACAATGCATAGAAAATAAGTACATGAACACACTACATATACCTCACAAGTAAGGGCCATCTGAAGAAGTGGATGTCAAACTGCTAAAGCTGCTCGGACCATCGATCTCACAGCATCAATCACGTGGAAATGGTTGCTCACACATGAATGCTAACACTTGAATTCCACTTAGAAAAGTGGCTGAAGAATAGAATGAGCAAATAAGAAATCTAAACATACCATCAAATTTGTGGCGTCGAATAGTGAAAAATCGACTGTCGAATTTCTGAATTCTGAGAAGTTGAGAATCTAGGGCTCAAGGAATCTTTTAGACTCCTCAAAGATTCTACTCCATGGGTTGACTAGAGATCTGCAACTCAAAAGGCGGCACTGACCTTGCCATTCCAATCCCTGCAGAAATCCATGAAAAATGATAGTAAACTTGACTATATTCCGACATGGAGAAAAATTACCTCCTCGGGAAAATTTCATGGATCATGGTTTCGCTCCCTATTTCTGCAGCAGTGATGGTTCCACCCTCATACTAAAAATGGCTGAAAAATGAAAAACTATGATGGAGACACAGACAAAGCCATTGTGTTCATGGTGTCGAGAAGTGTTGAAACCATATAAAATTTGTCAAAATATGACAAAGTGAAATTTCACCCCTCCTGCAAAATGTTGCCTCGAACTGCGTGCACAACCTCCTCCTTTCTCAAAATCTATGCCTGCTCTTGGTTCTTCCATCTACCTAGGCATAATGAAAGAAACTGGGTTTATGTAAATTTGTTGGTGGATTAACCAATGCAAGTAGTTGTGGTACATTGGTTAAGTTGGTAAGTTTGTTTAGGAGGGGTCGGTGGTCAAACCCCGCCCGTCTTTTTTTATACATTATGATTTTTAAAAATAAAAAATGCATACATTAAATGGGGGTTGGGTTCACATTGGGTGTCCCACCCCATACCTCTCGCAATAAAAACATTGGCACATTAAATGTTTGTTTATGGTACGTCATATTATGGAAGATTCTTTTATGGTGTTGCCCGGTGGGGGCCAGCCAATGTTGCTGGGCGGGTTCAACTCCCGCCGGCCTCACCTTAATATGTGTGTGGTTAATGGTGGTGAGGAGAGGCGTGGGTGGTGGGGGTGGTGACCCACCACCACCCTCTTTTTTTTTTCTAATATATATTTTTTTAATTAAGAAGGCATGTTAAAAAATTCGAATTTTAGGTTGAAGGAGTCTTTTTAACTACGGCACAATTTCGCTTGGAATCTAGCTGGAGTTGGCCGGAATCCAGTGGCCAAGTTCTGTCCAAATTGTGGCCTCCTTAAGCTTGCCAAGTCAGCAAAAAGTCAACCCAACTTTGACTTCTTTTAACTTCCTCATCCAAACTCGGATTGATGAACTGTTCACACCGCTATGTTTAGGATGACAAGATCTACGCTCTGGTCCTATTTTGAGAATAATACAAAAATTTTGATTTTTGAGCTTTCCTAAGTCCTCTTTGTCATGTGTGTGTCTCTAGAGCCACTTGGATCACTGCCTACATCACATATGGCCAAGAGGTTGTCACATATAGGAGACTACCAATCATGGATCTATACAACCTTTGGTCCACATCCTTTGATGAGTCTTCTAAGATTAACTTGCAACCTGTTACCATGGGGGTAAGGATTGGCTTGCAATCTTCCATTTGGAATTTCTTGAGCATTTCTTTGATGTACTTAGTTTGATATATCAATATTTCTAAAGCCCTAAAAAGTATGTCAGTTCACCAAGCATAGACATTTCAAACTCAGTTTGCATTTTTGTGGCAAAGTATTTACTTAATCTATCATCAGTTTTCCCTAGGAACTTGCTTGAGACCCTATAAATCCTTCTTTAATCTACAGACGTAGTCTTCCTTGCCATAGAGCAGAAAACCTTTCTGTTTTTCAATGTAAACTTCTTCCTCCAATTCACCATTTAGAAAATCTGACTTAACATCCACTTGGTAGACCTTGATTTTTCTTGAGCAAGCATAAGCGAGAAACATCCTGATAGCTTCCATTCTGAAAATGGAACAATTTTTTCTTCAAAATCGATTCCTTCAACCTGTGTATATCCTTTTTAGGCTACTCTTACCTTGTTCCTAGTAACCTGTAATCCTTCAACTGTTTTTCTCCCCTTAACCTGTAATGAAACTCCCATCTTGTTCAAACTACCTACCTGTCAATCATAGAGTTATGCCATATACTGTTGTTTGGCGCGGGATCCCCCAAGAGTCATTTTGGGGCTAAAAGCCAATATTTTGGTCAAATTTTGTAATCCATTTGTAAATACTCCATATTTTATGGTTTCGGAGTGCGTAGACGTTAAAGAGTCATAGGGTTGTCCACCCTTAATTCGGAAATGTAATGTTGGCTTTAAAATATCTAACCATGGTCCGCGGACCATGGGATTTTATAGAAGGATCTAAGCTCTAAGTAGTTAGGATAATCAAGAAAAGGAATGAAGAGGAAGAGAGTCATAGCTTAGAGCAAGAAGTCTAAGTCTTAGTAGGTAGAGGCTCTACAACTGAGTGCATAGAGGCCTAGGGTAGAAGTCTGCAACTAAGTGCGTGGACCCCTAGAGATGAGTGTGCAGGGTAGGTCGAGTCTGTAATCATCTAGAACTATCAATAAAGAGAAGTATTCTACAATTTCTATGTCTTTATTTCTTGTTTATGCGTCTTGTTATATTGAGTATGAATTTCAATTATAATAATTATATGATGCACGAATGTATGTAAATATGTTGGTTAAGTGAACGCAAGTGAGAACATTTGTTTACACGAAGCTAACGAAGATCGGTTAATAAGATAAGTAAGACACTTAGCTTAGTTTGGGAGATATCACAGTTCGCTGCCTTAGCAGCGCAAAAGTCCCTAAGCCGTAGGTTAGGGCTGCGTGGAAACCAATTGTACCCTTTTGTGAAGCTACTAAAGGGTGGAATAGAGGGCTAAGCAACCTATTCGAAGGCAGGAATAACCGGAATAAACCAACATCACAACCATCTCAAGGGTGCAGAAACTTGGTTCCAGCATCCCCCCATACTGCTTCGGGTGAGACTTCGGTCTGCGCTCCACGGGCTGATGCCGAAAGGGCCAGTATTGTAGGGATTTCTTTGGCTAACTAACACTGAACCTGGGTCAGGCCCCCTCAAGCCAACAAATGGTTCTGATGTCGGGACTGGAATATGCATAAGAGATATGTGATGCAATATCATTGGAATCCAACTAAGAAGGAGATTGGAGATTGGTTGGATAGAAAGATCCACAAATTCGTGGAACAGGAGAACATAAACCCATGACTGTCAAAGGAACAGTGGTTGGACCGATACCTATATATAGAGATCCACGAAATCTTTTTATGTTCCTTCCCTATTGAGCTATACGAGTGGAACACGAAGCTAGAAGATAGCCAAGAAAGGTGGAAACTTGACGGTCCTATCATGTGGACCCTGGAGCTAGTGCGAAGGTTGGAAGCATCAGATAATAAGATCGCTTGTGCTATCAATCATTGGCACGATCGCGTCATAGGAGGATTTGTGACTGAATTCACGGTCAACAGCTCAGTCATCTATAGCGAAGTGAAGTGACGCTTTTTCAAAGGACAATGAGGTAAGTACGTAAAATATTTGAATACTTGGATTAAAATGATGTTGTGCAAAAAATGGGTTATGCAACTACCTTGATCTTTGGGACTACGCGAAGTGGAAAAAATTATAGGAACGAAGGGAATAAGGGTCTAGAGTATAGCCCTTGATTTCACCTTCATCAAGAGATGAAGAAGGGATAGCGAAGGTCTCTCCATGAAGTGCTATTCAGTTAATAAGACAAGGATTCCCGTGAATACCACCTCCACCCACACCACCTTCAACTTCACCGTGATCACCTTGAACTTCGCCCGTACCACCTCGGCCTCCACCGTGATTCAGTATGGAAAACACAGTGAAGTTGCCTTTGTTCAAAGGTTTGGGAAATGAAGACCCAGACCAATTTTGGTTCGTTGTGAGGGTTGTATTGGAAGCTCAAGGTGTTACACATGATCATATAAAGAAAGTGACACTGGTTAGCACCCTGCAAGATCGTGTGCTAACCTAGTATATTAAGTACTCTAATGATAACCTGAATGCTGGAGTAGCAGACATCCAGGCAGCACTAAATAGGGAATTTAATAGGCCTAAATCTGAAGCACAGTTGATTGTGGGATTCAAAGAGATCGTGATGCAACCAGGCGAGACGCCTTGGAAACTAGATGAGAGGTTGAAATGTACAATACGTGAAGCCAACATGAACTTGATAGATAGACAGCATTGTGAGTGGTTTGTGACTTCACTACGACCACACTTAATGAGTGCGTTGTCGCAGCAAAAGATAACGACTTAGGCAGAGGCCTTGGAGATTGCCATGAGACTACATGAGACTCTAATGCGAGATCCTAATCTAGGAGTCCAATAGATCCATGTGTAGCTGAAGAATCTGTGCCTTGAGATGTAAATCCTTAAGCAAGATAAGATGGTTCGACCTAAAGTACACGAGGAGGTATGGTGCTTGAAATGCAAGAGTCAGGGTTATGACAAATAGCATTGCCCAGTCTTTGAAAATTACCTTGTAGGAGGAGGACCAATGCCTTTAAGGCCGGAAGCTCAAGCAGGACCTAGTGCAGTGCTTGCGTTATGGTGTGATATTTGTGAGGTAGCTGGCAAACATGCCACGGATAAATGTCACTTGCTATAGAAGTATGTGCAAGCATGACAACAATTGTTCTACAACTTTTGTAGGTCGGTATGGCATGATGAGCATACTTGCAGGAGCTATGAATTGATGATGGATAGAACTCCCACCTACTGGGTTCAGGCTGAAACATGGCCCCTTGAACAGAATGCAGGGATGGCGTGTATATGATTTCAAGGGCGAGGACGAGGCTGAGGTGGAGGAGGACCAGGTAGAGTTCAAGGACAGTTGATTTGCTACCATTACAGAGGACCAAGACATTATGCCTGCAATTGCAGTAATCCAACGCGTCAATCGTGCAAGTATTGCATGTTGTTTGATCATGAAACAAAAGATGTCCTATGCTGATAGCTAGGATACATGACAAAGGATTGCTACTGCCTCCCCCAACTCAGAACCTACAGATGATGAGGTCTCAACCACATGAGAAAGATCCAAACGTAAATATAGTGCTCGTGAGTGGAATTGCAACAAGGGATGACAAGGGGAAATATCCTGAAGACAGTACAAGGGTTCGCAAGGCCCCGATGAAATAGGTTGAGTTTGATTTGGAGCACACTCAGGAAGCCTTCATGGAAGCTAAGAAGAGCTTCAATGAGGCCTCTACCTCAGGAAGCAAGGATAAGCTTGAGTCGGAGATGGAGCCTTCTATGCTCACAACTTTCCTGGAAACCTGTATGAAGTCACTGCACGATAGTAAGGCTATAAAAGGGCTACAAGACCTCATCAATAGATGCACTGGAACCGTGCTAGGTGAGCCACATGTGATACGAGATATTGGAAAGCGTAAAACAAGGAAGGGACGGGAGATGAGACTGACTGCACAAATAGGGGAGTATGAAATGGATCAAGTCATTTTGGACGTCGGGTTAGCTGCGAATGTCCTACTAGAGCAGACTTGGGAGTGAATGGGGAGACCTGTCCTACAATGGTCTCAGATTTAGCTAAGGATGGTGAATTAGCAGAAAATCATACCCATGGAGCAGATGCAAGGGGTGACTGTGGATATTGAGGGAGCGAGTGCACTAGCAGATTTTGAAGTAATAGAGATAGTGGATGATAGCAATCCCTACCCTGTGCTCCTAGGAATTGACTGGGCTACTGATATGAATAGGGTAATCAATCTGAAGAAACGAAAGATGATCTTTGTGAAGAAATCACTATGCGTAATAATACGCCTGGATCCTGCTAAAGGATCGTGCTATACGAAACCAGTCTGCAATTATGAGAGTGATGATGATCGGGATTGCATCTATAAGATAATAGTGCAAGACCAAGACTGGGTGAATCCCACCGTGGCTGGACAGATTATGTGATATCATGAGAACTCCTACACTTCAGACTCTGACGAAGAATTAGAATGCTGGAAGAATCAATTACACGAAGTAATTACGTTGAATTGCAACATGATGACCTAGTTGTTGCATTGTGTGTCGTCAGAGGCAAGAAATCTGCCTATTTATGATGGTCTAAATGAGGTAGATATATTTTTGGATGCATTTGAAAGGGAGGTTCCAGAAAAGCAACACTTCCAGGCCTTGGACTGGGCTCTATGCACTACACCCGCTAGATGGTGGGGTACGCACAAGGCAAGCTTTGGTGATTGGTGTGAATGTAGAAGGATGATGAGAGCATGATTTAGGAAGCCTAAGATGTGACTGAAAGACAAGTACAATGGACATAATGATCTGCGCACGCATCTAGCCAAATGGACGTAGGCTTATGGAGAAAAGACACAACCTGAGTGGGTGCACCTGTTCTATCATACCCTGGATTTTATCCCAATCAATATGTATATAGAAATAGAGCTCCGCCATGGGATAGGTGAATGGGATATCCTGCATGAAGGATTCATGATGACATTCAGTTTTGAGGATGGGTTTGACAGTATTGATGTAGTGCTACAAGAAGTGAAAGCAACCATCTTTAGGATATAGCAGGATCCTTTAGACCTGATTCAGCCTGAATGGGCTACTCAGCTGAGTAGCACGCTGGAATTTTATAATGTAACTACTGAAGAGGAGGACAAGGATCGACGAAAGATTAATATTCTAGAAACAAAAGGCCACTCTGAGGTTCAAGGACCATAGATTGAGAACCCTGATATAACCACGTTAGTGAAAACAACCAAGTGAACATTGGTACAGAGGCAGAACCCAAATTCATGAAGATTGGAGACTACTGGGACGGTGTGATGGTGGATGAGGTCATTGAACTACTCCACGAATATCAAGACTTATCCCCTACCAAGTTTACGGATTTGAAAGGAATAATCGCATATCTATGAGTGATGAAGATCACATTAAAGCCTGACGCGAAGCCAGTTAAGTAGAGGCCTTACTGCCTCAATCCAAAATGCAAGGAAAAGTTCCGCTTAGAGCTAGACAAGATGCTAGTAGTAGGCATCATCGAGCCTATGGAAGAATCTAATTGTGTAAGCCCAATGGCAGTGCAAGAGAAGAAGCAAAAGGATGAGATAAAGATATGCGTGGATCTAAGAAAACTGAATGAAGCTTGTGTGCATGATCCTTTCCCGACTCCGTTCACGGATGAAGTGTTGGACAATGTAGGTGGCCAGGAAGCATATTCCTTCACTGATGAGTTCTCTAGGTAAGACCGAATCATAATCACTCCGGAGGATAGGAGAAATACAACCTTCCCAACTGAGTGGGGTTGCTTCCAATATAATGTAATTCCATTTGGGTTGAAGAATGTGCCTACAATCCTTTCGCACGCGATTGTTGCGGTATTCAACGAATTTATTCATCAGTTCCTGGAGGTATATTTTGATGACTGGACTGTATTTGGGTTGGTCAAGCGCCATGTAGCAAGCTTGCGGTTGATGTTGGATACTTGTCGAAGATACCAAATCACACTCAACCTCAAGAAGTGTATGTTCTGCGTTCCTTTTGAACTTATTGGGGCATGTGGTTTGTAGACAGGGACTTATGGTAGACACGGTGAAGATCGCAGTGATACTAAACTTGGAAGCGCCGAGGAGTGTGAAACAACTATGCGGTAATCTGGGACATACAGGGTATTACAGGAAGTTTATCAAAAGCTATGCCTAGATCACTGTGCTGATGGAAAAATTGTTGAAGAAGGATGTCACGTTCTGCTGGAACGATGACTGTAAGAAAGGCTTGGATATATTGAAAGAAAAGATGTTTACCGTGCCGATCCTAGTCTTTCCAAACTAGAAGAAAGAGTTTCATGTACATGTCAACGCATCATGTATAGCGTTAGGGCTAGTACTAACACAGGATGGCGAAGAAGGCTTGGTCCACCCTATCACGTTCGCAAGCCGCAAATTATCCAAAGCAGAGAATAACTATATTCTATTACTCAACGCAAGGGGCTAGCTATGGTTTATGCACTCAAAAAGTACCGAAACTACTTGCTAGGAGGCCACTTTAAGATGTATACACAGCACTCCGCGTTGAAGTACCTAGTCAATAAGCCTCTGTTGGGGGGGTGAATCTGCAGATGGCTCTTATTGTTCCAAGAGTACGATTTTGAAGTTATTGGGAAGCCTGGATGATTGAACATGGGACCAAACCATCTATCGCACATTGAAACAGGGGACGAACCTACTAACTTGGAAAAAGGATTGCCTGACGCGTAGCTATTTGCAGTGCATGTCGCGGATGGTCCTTTCGAGGATATAATACACTTCCTAACAATAGGAACCTCACTAGAATGATACTATTTCGAGCAAAAGAAGGAATTATTGGCACACGTGACAGATTTCTCTGTCATTGCTGGGCATCTATACAAGATGGGGACTGATGAGATATTGTGACAGTATGTACCTAAGTTGGAATGAAGCAACATCCTCACAGACTCTCATGGGGGCACCACGGCATGACATTATGCAGGGAGAGCAACTACGGAGAAGATTCTATGCATCGGGTTGTGGTGGCCAACCCTTCATCAAGATTCAAAATCATATTGCAAGGCATGTGATATATGTCAAAGAATAGGCAGGCCATCGCGGAGGGATGAAATGCCTTTGAATCCACAAATTATGCTACAACCTTTCAAGAAGTGGGTAATAGATTTTGTAGGACCCATTCAGCCACAAGGGAAGATAGGGGCAAGGTACATTATCACTGTGATGGAGTACTTGACTCACTGGGCAGAAGCGTAGCCAGTGAAGGATTGCACAAGCGCGACAGCCACAAAGTTCCTATTTGAGCATGTTTTGACATGATTTGGATGTCCAAGGATCTTGATGATTGATCATGGTACGCACTTCCTGAATGAGATGATCAGTGCACTAACGAAATAATTTCAAGTATATCACTAGAAGAGCACACCTTATCACCCATAGGCTAACGGGACAGTGGAGACATTCAACAAGGTGCTTGAAACTGTGTTGACCAAGGTTTGTAATGCTCAGCGAAGTGATTAGGACCTACACGTACCTACAGTATTTTGGGCTTATCAAACAACATGCAAAAAGCTGACGGGACAAACCAATTTTAGGCTTGTCTATGGTGTGGAAGCCGTAATTCCTATGGAATACATCATGCATAGTCTGCACATAGCAGTGCTCACATGTATGGTAGATCGTGGAGCCATGGAAGAGAGGCTCGTACAATTGACTGAGCTCGAAGAAGAAAGATATTTGGTTGGATTTCACCAGCAAGCCCAAAAGTAGTGTGAAAAAACATGGCATGATCGACACATCATGCTACACACATTTAAGGTAAATGATCTGGTTTTTTCGTATGATAGTAAGTTTGATAAATTCCCCAGAAAATTCAGGATGCACTGGTTAGGGCCTTACGTTATTAAGGAGATTATCGATGGAGTAGCAGTACAATTGGTCAAGTTAAATGGAGATCCCTTCCTAGGAAAAGTTAATGGAAGTCGATTGAAGCCATACACAGGTGGCCTGGCCATCTAACTATGCAATAGAAGCATAGTCTTAGCACTTCAGGCACCTAAAAGGAGGCGTGGGACTGTAAACTACATTACTTGGGTTGGGGAGCTACACAATTTCAGGACTGCATGAAGTAGGGGAGTGTCATAGGGTCTGCGACAGTGCAAAGACAACTGCGCCACTCATGGAAATAACACGTAGGTCCATTGGAAAGTGACTGTTAAAGTCACTATTCAAGATTTGATGGCTGGATTATGGCCAAATGGTGTGGGCGGCAGGAATTTAAGGCAACATTTATGGCTTAAGTTCTTGAAAATATGCCGCCAATATAGCATTAATGGGCCGAATGTGGGGGGAACGATCGGATTTGAATTCAAAAATCCCTATAAATCTCAGGTGGATGTCTGGTGAAAAACACTTGACATTTTGAAAATTCAGTTGTTGCGCTATCAGGTGTGTATGGACTATGAGAATTTTGAGGCTTTGGGAGCAAGTTCAGTGTTTGAGAGATTACCAAAGGAGATGCAGGACCTCCTGAATAGACTGATCTCGACACCCATGGAATCCATGCAGGAAATTGAGGAGGAGGATTTGGATATGGAAGTTGAAACCTAGGGTGCAGACCCTATTACCAGGTTACCAAAATATGTTCCTCCATGCAAGGGCAAAGCCAAGGTGCCAAAGGACA
The DNA here is from genome assembly GCA_031772625.1 of Pinus tabuliformis. Lineage (NCBI taxonomy): Eukaryota > Viridiplantae > Streptophyta > Pinopsida > Pinales > Pinaceae > Pinus > Pinus tabuliformis. The sequence continues at coordinate 355,419,724 of CM062814.1, read as the reverse complement.
TATATGAGAACAAGAGCTCCCTCTAAACTCCATTTCTCCCAGATGACATTTTTTTAGGGCCCACACTTAGGGCAGGTTACTGTACTAAACTTGGAAGATAGGGACCTTGCAGATCATGAGAAATTCCCGCATTTAGCAACTGGGCAGCTAATGCACCGATGGATTGACACAACTACTGGAACGATCGAATTAGAGTTGCAAACATGGCTCAAGGGTGTAGATAAAGCCAAGCTACTCAACCTGCTCTAGGTATCGCATTACCACTGCGCCCTAGTGGCCATCTTCGTCATCAAGCAACTACCTTCTTGGTGCATGATGGGTGTTTGTGGATGGAGGAGCCCATTCCCATCACAGACCACTTGATCCATCAAATCACACCACTACCTTAATCAGGGGAGGATCGAGCCAATATATCAAAAGGAAAACATGGTGAGTTAGCCCTAGCGGAAGCTATGAAGAAGAAATTCAAGTTGGAGAAGAAGAAGCGAGGATATGCCATCTCCAACATTAACAACCTAGCATTCAAGGTAGCAACACAAATATTAGCAAGGAAGGTGATGCAGAAGTGTTGCGCGGATGAGGTGCCCATGCCTGTGATTGCCTTAGCATCCAAATGTACTGAGGGAGTCCAATTCAACTGGGAAAATTATCTATGCGGCGAGTCCCTTACAAACTATTGCGAGGCATAGGAGTAGGGCAAGACGTTCCACTATGCGTGGCTCTTGTTGTCAATTGTGCTGGTGGCATGGGAGCTGCCAGAAGACAGCCAATTCCCTTCGGTCATGTCGGACCTTCCAGAGGCAGCGAAGTACACTTCATTGTGGGTGACCAAGGACATGCAATGCGTAGAAGAAAGCAATATCTTTCAGATCTTGATGGAGATGTGTATCCGGATAGGGATCAATCGCAAGCCATGGTTGTCGCCCATAGTATACACTAGTTTGCAGATCTTTGCAGAGTTCAAAGTGGACTTCCACCATGTCTTTATCAGGGCGCGGAAGGACCCTAGAAAGACATGGCATAACTTGCCATATCTGGTGACTAATGACGTTATGTTTGTAGTCCTTGAGTTTGGGCTACCGAAGTGGCACGCTGCAACAGGCTCCGCGGTGGAAACATACAAGTCCATCGCGCAGTGTAAGAAGGAGGAAACAAAACTCTGAATGGCGTAGCTAGCTTGGAAGTGCAGGAAAGAGAAAGTGGAGGCTAAGATCTGGATAGTGCGTGACGCTGCGAAATTGGCTGAAGAACAGAAGACATGAGGAGAAGAGCGTGAAGGACAAAAGTCACCTTCACCCGGGACTGAAGCAAAAACAGAGAAGACAATAGAACAAGGTGGCGCGGACCATCCACCCAACACAAGCATCAACGATCGCAAGACAAGGAAGTTCCACGAAATAAAACCAAGGCATCAAAGACATCCTTCAACCCAATCACCCTCACTGAGGGGGATTTGCACGATATTGGAGAAATGGTGAAGGATGTCACCATGGAGGCCTTCCAATAGTTTGGAGAACAACACCAATTGGTATTAGGGGCTCTCCAGACAGATTTGTAGGAGTTGCAGGCTCATACTCCACAGGTTGGCACAGTGTCCACCAGCATTGCGATCGGCACTTCATCTTCCGCGAAGATGTTGCGCATAAGGGTGACCAACGCGATAGTGCTACGAGATGGGGCGCTTACTATAGAAAACGAGGCCGACAGGCCCACGGTCAGCAGCCTGAAAGGGGTGGGCTTGAATATGGCCGCACACCCTCAAGAGATGCTCCACCTCTTGCAGGATGGAGTCACCATGGAACTTAGGGCCCAAGAGAGTCACGCTCTGTAGGTGATGAGCGAGAAGTACATCAATATCGAGCAGTTGGGCCTGCAGCGCAACATGGCAGTGGAACAAAATAAGTAGATCATGCAGGTTGTGGAGGAAGCCTGCCGAATGGTCCCGAAGTTGGAAATTCAGGGAGAAGAACCGGTTGAGGCATGCATCCATAAGTTGCCCATAGGGGTGCGCAACACTCAAATAGATATGGCCAGGATTCAGCTGGAGTTGAACCTGTAGATCGCAAAATTACAGTTGAGGGCTCAGCCTTCAACTCTGTCGGATGTCAGGGAATAGTGTGGCACCGTTGTTACAATAGTAATAGCGGTGGTCGAGAGTGTAGTAACACACTACACGTGACTTTTTGAATAGTCATTCGAGGTCTTAACCACCCTATAGGAGGAACCGAATGTAGAGCACCTAGAGACAGAGGTGCACGAGCTACAACAAAGATATGACGAGGTCAAAGGGACCGCACAAACTGGTGAGCTCCAGTATTGCAGCAATGATGCTGCAACTCCTGAGACTCCCTACTGTTATCAGGAAATCTAGTGTCTATTCAGAGCTGCTAGTCCCACTAAGATGGGTAGCTATCTTAGAAACAAACAGATTAAAGTCACTTGCTTTTCCTTTACGAGAGAGAGATGAGAAAGAAGCAAAGAGTACCAACCTTAGTCTTCCGCTTGGTTCCTTGCTTGTTTCATTTCCCCTTTGATAGAATCTCACCATTGCTTCCTTACTTGTCCCACTTCAAAGAGCACCTATAGATTCACAGCAGCATAATACCATCAAAGAATAGAGATCTTTCACTGTAAACAATATAGGATCAGATATATATTGACCATACAAATGCATATATCAACACAATATTCAGAGATACACAAGAATATGGAGGAAAACTCAAAGAGCTTTATTAGTAAAAGTAGTAGAAGAGAGGATTATAGGCACTTGTTTTCACCCATCGCCATCCTCCCAGCTTGAAAGCCCTCTTCACCTCACACAAAGCAAGATCACCCAACAATGTCTTCAAAGAGAAACTAGCAGCACCTCTTTGCAAATTACCAAATTCCAACCTCCAGATCTCTGGGATGAGGGATCCATTTAGAGATATTTGTAGGGGGGTGAGTCAGCTTCTAGGATTTTTATTAGTGTCATCTCTCTGATAGTTCTTGGTTCCATTTGGAGATTTCATGATCTCCTACTCATCCTTGGGCGAATTTAGGGAGGCAAGTGTCAAATGAGAATCTTTTAGAAGATTCGCAGGGTCTCCACCTAACAAACTGCTTGTGCCATTTGTCTACTCTCACTCATCGCACCCTACAGAAGGGCTTTCTAGTATGCATCGCACTTTTTGCATGTGGCAGGTGAGATGCATCGCACTTTTTGCATGTGGCAGGTGAGATGCATCACACCCTTTGCACTGGGCAGTCTGTACGGTCCTTCTTTGACCAGTTTTGAGTGGTTTTTCATGGAAAAATTCTGGGAGATGATGTAATCAGCTAACCTTGCTCCTTTAGGGTATGAACCAACACTTTTAGGGACTTTAAAGCCCTTGGTTTATGGACATATGTGATTGGGGTTGCAATGCCCAAATATGTCTATAACAGTTGCCCCCTAAAGCATGAGTTCGTGAATCTTTTGATGTCGGGTGAAATGCTTTATAATGAGGATCCGACGTTATTCACACTGGAAGGTGACCTGTAATAAGATACAATACAACACATTATCTTCATAATATTTTCATGATCTAGCTAAGGTGGGCATTCCCATGCTCAACTTGATAAATTCATTTTCATGTACATAGGACAGATAACCATCTGTGTGCAGACTGATGATTCTGGTAGAGCCATCATCCCTTAGTTTGGATGATTATCTGTGCAACAATGATGCACATTTGATGTCTTTATTTTCTTGAATATATCGCATCCCGAATGGATGAAACTAGATCTGGGGTCTTCAAAACTCGTTCAATCTTTGCCCGAACGTACAAGTCGATCCATGTGAAAAGATGTTCTGATGTCAAACATGGAAGGACATCGCCTGATTACCAGCCAATGATGTAAGCTGTTAATAGATGCGAGAGGAATCACCGATTATGATGATGACCCTCAAGGTACTGCAGTACAATTCACGTTGTGTGAATACATGAGTTGATGTCGAACACCATGAAAAATCGTTTGGTCAAAGGCCATTAGTGTAAACCTGTCGCTGGAAGTGAGAAACTTGCCATTGAGGCATGTAAGCTTCAAATTACTGGAAGGGTTGTCCCTAGGTTGGCTTCTTGGATAATGAGCTGATGTCAACAAGAAGTGACCCGTCATAGGAGGGCATTAATGGCTCTGAATAGGAATGAAAGAGACTACTCTGGAAATCTAGACAGAGGGATTACCAAGCCAATCACAAAACTGCAGAATAATTTTTACGGTACGACAGTCAATCTTCCTGAATGTTGTGTTCATTGTATTGCGATCGATAGGGCGGCAGACACAGCTTCCTAAGGATAAAGGATATAGCCTATTGTGGTCTCCCAATATATACTCAACAGTACGTGGGAGCACAAGTCTGTACTAGAACTTGTTGTCTCAAAGAGGACGAATCACCCAACCTACAAAGAAAGCGATAGTTACCAAGCTTTACAACGCTAGAATACGTCTATAGCCTAGACTTCTAAATGTTGTGCGTTGGGTTCCAAAGTGTTTTTATGTTCATTGAATTTATTTTATAGTTGATCTTTCTTAAGAAGTTTTCCTTTCAAGTTCACCGCGTGATGTAGATATAAAATTCCTAAAATGCAATCTAAGATGATAAACAGTCGTTTAATCTTATTTTTGCAATGAAAATCCTAGCTACTAAGGAAAGAGAAATGAAATTCTTTCAACATAGAGCAGAGAGCACACACTAGATGCACTATCCTAAATCACAATCAACAAGCAGTCTAAATGAAAATGCACATGCATGTATTTGTTTTCCGCTTTCTTAATGTGTGAATGACAAAAAGAATGCTAAGCACAAATCTGAATTATATCTTCTTTCAAAGAGACAGTACTAACGATTTTATTTTCAAAACACAAAAGGGAGACAAGACGACTCTTTGCGATTTTGAATTGAAAACTGCTTTCGACACTTGAAGTACTATTAATTCAGATCAAATACAAGAGTAACAGTGTAATCAACTATCAAAAAGAGAAAGATTATTTTCCTTGACTGAAAATGACACTTGCGACACTTTCAAATCAAAAGACGATAGTTCGATTAAGCTACCATTTTGTAAATGATAACTGTGAATGGTGAAAAATACATAAAAACATTCACAAATCTTTGCACAATGGAGGTTGGATGATGCAAAGAAAGGGGCGTTCAACAGTGGTCTATTGATCATAGATGGAAAAACTCCTTAATAAAGCTAAAGAGAGTGAAGAAAAACCAAAATCTGGAGGCAGAACTAGTCTTGTCTGATCATCACACCTGTAACACAGGGAAACCGGGATGCATCCCACCTACTGCACATGGGAGGTGCGATGCATCCAGATTGCCAAGAAGAGAAGGTGCGATGGTCTAGGGATGAGACTTTAACTTGGTTTTTGGTCATAGTTTGCAGCCTAGTTCAGCGATTTAGGCCGAGCAAATGGGAGTCAGTAACTACAAAGTACAGGGGCTAATCTAATGAGGTTACTCAAGATACCTCTAGGGCACTTAGGATGTTTGCAAGTCAGTTGTTCAGTTCATAAACAAACCAAGAGATTAACTGAAGTAGCATTGATCTACTTTGCACTTGCATAGCAAATGCAGTTTGAAGGCTAGCTGGCTTAACTTCAGGCTCTGTCTGTGGTTTATGAATCAAACAAATAGAGACAAGCAATCAAACTAATCGCTCCCCAGCGGAGTCGCCATTTTGTTACCGGGAAATCTAGTGTCTATTCAAAGCTGGTAGTCCCACTAAGACGGGTAGCTATCTTATAAATAAACAGATTAAAGTCACTTGTTTTTCCTTTATGAGAGAGAGATGAGAAAGAAGCAGAGAGTACCAAACTCACTCTTCCACTTGGATCCTTTCTTGTTTCCTTTCCCCTTTGACAGAATCTCGCCACTGCTTCCTTACTTGTCCCACTTCAAAGACCACTTGTAGATTTACAGCAGCATAATACCATTAAAGCATAGAGATCTTTCACTGTAAACAATATAGGATTAGATATATATTGACCATACAAATGCATATATCAACACAATATTTAGAGATACACAAGAATATGGAGGAAAAATCAAATGGCTTTATTAGTAAAAGTAGTAGAAGAGAGGATTATAACTAGTTGGTCTGACCTAGTGCCATCCTCCCAGCTTGAAAACCCTCTTCACCTCACACAAAGCAAGATCACCCAATAATGTCTTCAAATTGAAACTAGCAGCACCTCTTTGCAAATTACCAAATTCCAACCTCCGGATCTCTGGGATGAGGGATCCATTTATAGATATTTGCAGGGCAGTGAGTCAACTTCTGGGATTTTGATTAGTGTCATCTCTCTGATAGTTCTTGGTTCCATTTGGAGATTTCATGATCTCCTACTCATCCTTGGGTGAATTCAGGGAGGCAAGTGTCAAATGAGCAGCTTCTAGAAGATTCTCAGGGTCTCCACCTAGCAAGCTGCTTGTGCCATTTGTCTACTCTTTCTCATCGCACCCTACAGAAGGGCTTTCCACTATGCATCGCACTTTTTGCATGTGGCAGGTGAGATGCATCGCACCCTTTGCACTGGGTAGTCTATATGGTCTTGCTTTGACCAGTTTTGAGTGGTTTTTCATGGAAAACTTCTGGGAGATGATGTAATCGGCTGACCTTACTCCTTTAGGGTATGAAACAACACTTTTAGGGACTTAGAAGCCCTTGTTTTATGGACATATGTGATTGGGGTTGCAATGCCCAAATATGTCTATAACACCTACATTACTTTTATCAGCCTGGTAGTTCGTAACAAACTTGGAAGCGACAGTGCTATATGCACAAGTACTAGCTCTTACTACAAGCTATCACTTGATCAGCTGGCACAAGTTTGCTAGGAGTTTAAGCCAACTTCTTTGAGTTCTCAGAAGAAGCTTTTAACTCTGATAGAAGAAAGCTAACTCAAAAGAGGCTAGTCTACTTGCAGAAAGAAGATGAAAGCTGAAAGGGAACACAAACCCTAGAAAACCCTAGTTTTACACAATAACCCTACTTTTGCAAGAAGAGAGATGGAAAATACTAAAATGGATGCTATTGAATATTGAAAAGGTAACATGCATGTATTCAAGCTACCTCTGAAGGAAAATATGGAAAAATCAATTTTTTGTACTTTTGAGCAATTTTATGCAGAATTATTATGCTTGTGTTTTAACTATTTGTGACTGTGCAAAGGTTTGGTGGCGAAAGGAGATGGAGTAGGGATTTTGCAGGAGGTTGGGGAGGTGTGGAGAGGACCTAAGGAGTCTGTAGTACCCTTCTGGAGATTTCCACTGCAATCAGACTTCGAAAAATCACTCGCATGAACTTCTACAGGAAGCTGCAGGGGATCTATAGGAAGTTCTACAGGAGGTTCTACAGGAGGAGGCTGAAAGTGGTTTTTGGAGGTTTGAAGGTGGAAAAATGGTGGGAAAAGGGAAATAGGTGTCAAAAGGTATAGGACTTTGTCAATGAAGATCAGATATGAAAGAGATGGTTGGATTTGTTCAAAGGTCAAGGAAGCAATTTTTCTCAAGAACATAGAAATTCGAGAAGTTTGGGAAAGTATGGCAAATGAGTGAAGGAAATCTTGAGAGATGGACTAGAGTAGGTTGTGCGATGGAAGAATGATAATCTGGAGTGTTCTACAAGTGAGCTGCACACTTATTTTTCAAAATTTTCCCAAGCAAGAACTAAAAAAACAAAGTGTTACCTATTTTGACCTAATTCTTACCTAAAAACCAAAAAAGTGTTGAGCAAAACTTTATGGAAAGGAAGTTATGCAAGAAAGCCATGGAAACTAAACAAGAATAGATCTAAGCATGTGAATACAACTGATATCAACTTCTCCGACTCGAAATCTCACACTAGCAATTGCATTGGAAAGAAAAAACAGTGTTTTGGTGGCAGCAAGAGTTCCTTGGTCTCAATTCATGGGCCCAAGGAGGGAGAAAGGAGATCAAGGCCTGCTTGGTAGTCTCTTTTTGGATCTTTTTCTATTATTGTAGCAAACTATCTAATCAATCCTGAAGCAAGAACAACTATTCTAATCATCAAAAACAACCTAAGTAACAAAGGAAGATTTAACCTAAACAATAGAAATTATTTCATGAATGCAAGAAAAAGCATATAAATTCACAAAGGAGGTACTAGGCACTTGGTTTGGGCCCAACCCCAAGAGCTATAGCCCCCTAGGAATGATCATTGCTGGTTCAAAGCTGGACTCATCTTCATTGATCAAGAAATAATAGTTAGATCACAAAACTGTCTGCAAAAAGAGCTCGAAAATGAGCTGAGTACAAGGCTGCACTAACGTGAAAAAATAGACTATCAAATGGCTAACCTACTAAGGCTTGAAGCCTTCTTATTTATAAAAGTGAGGACTCCCAACAGTCCTCCTAAACTTTAGGAACTTGACTGCGTAAAATTGCAGATAACAGCAACTTCACTAGACCTACTCAGCTGCCCCTTGGAATCATCTTTTGTGGGCTGTTCAACTCCAAGCTGTTGATGGAGAACTCGAGGAAGGGGTCATTTAATGTAGGAGACACCCATCCTATAAGTCCTCAGCCTTGTTTCTTCGACTTTGGCTTCCAATTTTCTCATAAATGCCTAGTCTTGGTCCAAAAATGTCCAAAAATCTGCAATAAATACTCATTAGACTTTGTGGTAAAGTGACTATCCCCATTCACTCAATTAACATAAATATATTCAAAAACATGCACAAAACTATGGAGAATGATAGATTAAATGAAAATAATAGGTAGAATGAGCCCATATAGTTACCCATTTCTAGGGCTCATCATCACCCCCCTGCTGAATGTGTATCTCATCCTCTGAGCAACTAATCCAGTTCTTCATCTTTGATAGCTTTAACAGCTTCCCTGACATCCCAAGCCTCTGAGGTGATGTCCTCTTCTTTGTCATGAAAACCTGCCTTTCTGTCCACTTCCTCCCATTGTTTCTGTTCCTCCTCTTCCTTAACCCCTTCCAACAGTCCTAGCAGTAGTGGAGGACTGAACTTAAGACCAATCTAGTTGGCTTTCAAGTTTTGCATTGATTGTTTGTATAGGGGTACTCTCCTCATAGCTTCCCTCATTCTGGTTGGGGAGTGATACTCCCTTATCTTTAGGCTATGGGACAATGTATTCCATCTTCTTGTGCAAGCATGAAGGCAGTTATCACCAAATAGTCTCTCCATATCTTCAAAGTGAGCAATAGCTTGTGCTTGCCTTTCAACATAGTCAGGTGCAATCTGAGGGTTGTCTACAAGGTGTTGGTGGGCATATATGAGAGTTGAGGGATCTTCTAGTTCTGCCCTTATCATGAGGGGCTCACTTATCTCCCTGGTCATAATCTTCTAAATTTCTGCTACTCTCTTTTCCTCATGGCTCAACCAAGAAGCCATAGCCGTGAGTTTTAGGTATCCTAATGCAACATTTGGATCCCTTAGATTCATGTTAGGAAGTTCCAGGTTGTGTAAATAGAATTCTGCTAACTTGGCTTTATCTTCAGCTGAGCTACTATCACATAAATGCATAAACTGATTATAATTCTGGAATGGGATTGTGCCCCTTTGGGCCAATGTTTTAATTTAGAATTGAAGCCATTGGTCTTTAAGATATAATGCACATGATCTAGCCGGTTGTCTACATTGCAAGGCTTCCATTTCCCAGCTGGACATGTAGGTCATTTGGGCTTCTTTTTCCTGCAACTGCTATTTTAAAATCTGCACTTCATCTGCTTCCTAAGACTCTTTTTCTTGCAACAGTTTCATTAGCATTTCAACATCAGCCTGTGGCTCTCCCTCTTGTTGTTGTTTCTTTGTTTCTTCATTGTCTGTTAGGGGACCTGCTTATTGTTGCTGCCCTCCCAAGATGGACAACCTATCTCCCTTATGAATTTCCTGTTGCTGTAACTGCTTTTTCATCAGTTCATTTTCTTCCTATAGTTGGGTTCTTTTACTACTCTCTATGTGCCTTACCATGGCCAACTCCCCTCTCAATTCATTCAGCTTGTCCTCCATATGCCCTATGTCTTCAAATCCTTTCAATTTAGCAATTTGCATCCAGGTGTGGGTTTTGACCCTTTCGTTTTCTAATTCAAAGAATAGAGGCAGAGCGAATTTTTATGGGATGATCTTCCCATCTTCTAGCAGATTGTAATAGGAGCCTAAATTAGGCTGAGGGCTTAGTTCAGGTATTTCTTTGGCCTTGCCTTCCCCTTGTGACTGTTCTACTACCTTCTCTTCTAATTTCAGTTTCTTTCAGCTTGGCTATTGTTTCCTGTAGAGATGTTTCAGCTTCCTATAGAACTGCTTTTGAGTCCATCAACTTGATTCTTTCCTTCCAGCTGGATGTTTTGGGACTTCCTCTTTCATAGGTGATAGAGATCTTGGAGGGAGATTCTGCCTTTATTCGGTAGGTGTATCCTCAATGACAATTGGTTCCTTTGATGGTGGCTGGGGCTTGCCCATTTTAATCCTGGTGCTTCTTCTGGCTTTAAAATACATAGAGGTTTTCCTTTTTATTTTTCCTTTTTGTTTTGCTGGAGTGCTTAATGCAGCAAGCATAGCTGTTGCTTCCCTAGCCAATGTTTCAAGGGATGTTTCTTTTTGTTTTTCTTTTCCTTTATCTCCTACAACCTTTCCTGTCTACTATTTTTTCTTGTGTCTATGCCATCTCTGGTGGTGTCTTCTCTTTTTCTTGCTAGGTCCCTGCCTTGCCTGTGGCAATCTTCTTTTGGGCTTTCTTGGCCTTTTTCTTCTCAGCCTTTGTCATTTCTCTCTTCTCTATTTTTGAGGTTGTCTTCTTTTCTGCCTTAGGCTCAGCAGTATTTTTGTCAAATTTCTCCTCTTCTTCTTGTTTCTCCTCTCTTTTTTCTTCTGTTTGAATGTCTTGTGCTTCCTCATTACTGTTATTCTCAAGTTCCTTGGTTTGCTCCTCCTCTTCATTGCTGGATGGGCTAATATCCTCAGTCAAAGTTTTGATGTCATCATCTCTGGACATATTTCTGAAAATTTCCCAAGCTATGGGGATGGTATATGTGTGTAAGGCATCTTCTACCAACAGTTTGATGAGCCCATGGTGGGCCAGTTGGTCTAGAACCCCTGCATTTAGCTTGGTGCCACATTCTATCAAAGATTGGAGGAGGAAATATGGGAGACTAAGTTTTCTAGCTAGAGGTAGGTCCATCCCATATCTCAATTCATGCAACAACTTGAAGCAATAACCATAAATTATGCTGAACCTCCCTTCACATGTGATATAATTCATTATTTGGTAGCTAACTTCGCTCCATAGAGGAGGCAAGCTTATCCTTATGACCCCATTTTTATCCTCTATAGGATGCTCCTTAGGCTGAAAAAATGTCTTCTTAATGACCTGTCCCAATGATTTCTCCTCCTTGCTCCAAGGGAGCCCAAGTGGAAGACCTGTGATTCTACTGATGAAATTAGGTGTAAGCTCCAGGGTCAGACCCTAAAACTGACTGTAGCATGTGTTTTCAAATGGGGTCTTAGGGACATAAAAAATTATTCAGTCACCTCCTCATCATATCCCTGAATTCTTTCAAAGAAGGGTATCCATTTTGCCCTGGTGAAGAGGGCCACCACCTCAGGGTGCTCATACAATTTTTTGGAGTTCAAAGGTTCTTTTCTCATGAAACCTCCTGGCATGGTGTTGAGTGCTTTTGTTTTTTTTTTTTTTAATTTGCTCATGTGAGAAAGTAGGCAAAACTAAAAACCAGAGGGATAGCTGAATTTTGTCTTTTTTTGAAACCAAATAAGGAATTTCCCATGTGGTTCTCCTTACAACATCAAATTGCAATATTTTCCCTGTTTTAAACTGCTTTTATCCTGAATTTGTGTCTCTGCTTTTGGAAATAATTTTTTTTTTTTGACAGAACAGAGGATAAATAACATAGGGTTTTTTCAGAGAGTAGACAGATATGCAAATTCATTTTTTTTTCACACAGGCTGGTTTCTATGGTTGCATGTATTTTCTTTACAGTAGAATTTGAGAAAGAAGAAGACAGACATTGAATGCAAAAGAAAACAGAGAACTGTGTAGAACTCAGGGAAAATATGCAGATTGACTTTTAAGCTTCACTCTCCTTTCTTTTCAATCCAATGCTGTGTTTTTAATCCACCACCTTATACAAATAAGTCATATGCAGAGAGGTTTCCCGAGCATACTTCGTTTCAAGCTCGAATTTTGACAAAAATTCTGGGTTTTCCTTTTGCAGAGTTGTTCTCTACCCTTCCTGTAGAAATCTTCCAGCTCCTGTAGAGCTCAATAGGTGGGAGGGTTTTGAAAAACTGGCAGAAAACTGGCGGAGGATGAATGGTTTGCTGCTCTGGAAGTGGTAGGTGAGTACTGTAGTCGAGAACGTCGTGAATGAAGAATGAAACAAAGGGTGGCAGAGGCTTCGACCGCACTGTCCTTTAGCTATTGGAGTAATCCGTGGTGAGGAGATGTGGTGGCCAGATGGGTACGTTATCCCCATCCAGACCATTGGTCCTACGTCACAGTCATAATGGTTCTGCATGCCGCCTGACTGCCACCACCTCCCTTACTTCCGTTATACGTCGCCACCACTACGAGTCCCAAATGTTTCTTCCTGAATTGACATTCCACACATGCTGGCTACGTATTTGATCGTTAGTTTGAATTTGACAGGGCTCATTTGAATTCCACGAGGGTGTGTAACTGAACGAGGGTGGCCAGTTAGCTGGCCACCGATTCCATTCAATCGTGACCATTCCCATAGTTCATGCAGTTTTGAAATATTATTCATGCAATCGAGGAATAGGTTTAGGCACTTACCTGCTCAGTCGTTGTTGTGTTATGTATATTTCGGGCTTTGGTACTTCATTTCCTCATTACTGTTGTTGCTTGTGCTCTGCATGCTCGGCCTTGGGCTTATGCTGATGATGTCTTGTTCAAACATTGCTCCTTGCGTGTTTTATACGTCCTACTACGCTGACCCTGTCTCTGGAGTATGTTTTTCAAAGGGATCAGCTGCTACAGGAATCTTGTAGGATTTCCTGTAGCTGCTTCTCCTTCTGAAATTCAAGCTAATATTTGAGTAGGGATACAACTTCCAAAGAAGGTCTCAACTGAAAAGAAATCATAGCTAGAAGGTATCACGTAGGAATGAGTAAAAATGCTACTGCTTTTATTGTCATCATTTTTTATTGGTTTTTAGAATGAAAGAAACAGAATTTATGTATGTGACTGTGCAAGGACACAAAAAAACGAGTGGAAATGTAGGTGTATAGGGATGGAATGGAAAAATAGGAATATGGATGGTGGTAGGGAGGTTCACATGCCTCATAGAAAATTTCCAACCCTCGGCTCCCTCTCTGAGATTGATTTTGGCCTTTCTGTAGTTTCTATAGGATCCTCCTGTAGAATACATAGGGTTTCCTGTAGGATACGAAATTTTAGAACAAATGAGACCAAAACTTCGGAAAGGATAATGGTAATAGGGGGATGGACTGTGAATGGTGCATGCAACCTGGCCATGTCTTTTTCCTCTTATGCGACCCTCCTACAACCTGCAAGGACCTTCCTACAACCTGCAATTTATTCAAAAGAGGTTAGGTTTTTTCTTTTTTCTTTTTTCTCTTTTTTTTTTTGAGACAGCTAGGGCGCCTCCAGGAGGATTTCACCCACACTGCCTACCCTGGGCACCTGTAAGAGGTTTTCACCCAGGGATCTTTTATTCCATTTTCTTTCTTCTCTATGTTTTTTCTGTTTTTTTCTTCTTTTTTTTCTCAGGGTGTGGGTGGAGTGGAGAGAGGGACCTGCTCCACTACCAACATTGATTTACCTAGAGTCTCAATGAACTCCTTCTTGGAAAGGGGCTTCCTGTAGATCTTCAATCTATGCCCATTGACGAGCATGGGGATGGCTTCTTCATCAATGGTCCAGATAAGGATTGAACCATTGTCATTGCATTTTTGTACTGTATATGGTCCCGACCATCTTGTCCTCAGCTTGCCCTTCAAATCCTTGTATCTTGAATCATACAGCAACACCTAATCTCCCAGCTAAAATTGTTTCCCTTTGAGGTGTCTGTCATGCCAGTTTTTTCTTTGAAGTTGGACTACCTCTGAGTGGAGAAGGGCCTGCATTCTTTGTTCATCTAATCCATTTGGCTGAATCAATATCTCTTGTTGTGCATGGCTGAGATCTAGGTCCAGTTGAGCTGCCACCCTTAATGTGTTATATTCAAATTATATGGACAACAAAGCCTTCTTCCCATAGACCAGCTTATAGGGTGTGAAACCTGTGGTGATTTTCCAAGTAGTGTTATAGGCCTAGGTGGCCTCAACCAATCAATCTGCCCAATCTTTTTTGTTGCTGCTCACTATCTTAGTCAAAACCCCTTCCAAAGCTCTGTTAGTGACTTCCACCTGTCCATTTTCTTGCGGATGATAAGGGTTGGAAGTTCTATGCTTAATCTTGTGATGTGTGAATAGGTCTTCAATTAGATTGGAGGTGAATTGACTTCCTTGATCTATGACTAATTCTCTTGGATAGCCAAACTTGTAGAAGATATTTTCCCTCAAAAACTCAGCTACTTTTTCTTCTGTTGCTGCTTTGATTGCCTTTGTTTCTGCCCACTTCGTTAGGTAATCCGTGCACATAATGATGTAAGACTTCTATTTTGAAGGAGGGTGAATAGGACCTACAAAGTCCATGCCCCACTTCTCAAATGGCTCGAAAGTCACTTGAGGCTGCAGGGGCATCTCATCCTTTCGAGTAGGTTTCCCCATCGTTTGACATCGGTCACATTGGTTGATGTATCTCCTGACATCTTGATGAAGAGTGGGCCAATAGTAACCTGCCTGCAGAACTTTGAAGGTAGTTATCTTTGCTGCAAAGTGGCCCCCACAGGTCCCATCATGATAGGTTAGGATGATGTCAAAAACTTCCTCCTCCCTGACACATCACCTCAAAATCTGATCTAGGTCAAGATTAAAAAGATTTCCCCCAATCCAAGTGAATGGGGCACTTTTCCTCACGATCTTGCTCTTCTCTTTTAACGACAGGTGTGGCGGAAACTATGTTGAAACCAAATAATTTGCTATATCAGCAAACCATGAAGAGAGTACTGAAATAGCAAATAGGTGTTCATCTGGTATTTGATCATCCACCATTCCTTCTTCACCTGCAGGAAAATCTAGTCTAGACATAAAATCAGCAACAACATTTTCCTTACCTGGCTTATCAACAATATTCAAATCACATTGCTGCAATAAAAGTAACCATCTAATGATACAAGCATTTACATTAGGTTTATTCATCAAATACCTAATTGCAGCATGATCAATATGTATGAATGTTTGATAGCCATTGATGTAGTGTCTGAACTTGTTTAGGGAATGGACTACAGCCAGGATCTCTTTTTCGGTTACAGTGTAGTTTAATTCTCCCTTGGACAGGTTTTTACTTATAAGATATATGGCATACAGTAGCTTCTCTTCAACTTGTCCTAAGGCTACTCCTATAGCTTTGTTCGAGGCATCTGTATGAATATGGAAAGGTAGGGCCCAATTTGGACCTCTCAATATTGGGGCAGTTATCAGCTTACCTTTCAAGGCATCTAGAACTTATTGACAGTTGCCAGTCCATATGAAATCAGCATTTTTTCCCAAAAGACCAAACAATGGAGAGGCTAGCTTACTAAAATCCTTAATGAATCTTCTATAATACCCTGCTAAGCCTAGAAAACTCCGAACATCTCTTATCTTTTGAGGAGGTGGGACCCTTTGGATGATAGAAATCTTGTTGGGATCCACCTATAATCCTTGCTAAGAAATTGTATGACCTAGCATGATCCCTTCAGTCGTTAGGAATTCACATTTATCAGGACTAAGAGACAGGTTCATCTCAATATACTTGGCTAAAACTTTCCTCAGGTTAGTCAAAGCTTCTTGGAAGTTGGAACCATAAGGGGTAAAGTCATCCATATCGATTTCCACTGAATCATGAACCAGCTCAGCAAATATGCTCACTACTGCTCTTTAGAAAGTGGCAGGATCATTGCACAACCCAAAGGGTAGGACCCGGTAGGCAAAGGTACCCCATGGACAAGTGAAAGTGGTCTTATCTTGGTCTTCTGGGCTGATTTGGATCTGATTGTACCCACTAAACCCATCTAGGAAGGAAAAGAACTTCTTCCCTGCCAGGCCATCTAACACTTGATCTATGAAAGGCAAAGGGAAATGGTCCTTCTTGGTGGCCTTGTTAAGTTCTTGATAATCTACATAGATTCTCCACTTCCCATTTTTATTTGTCACCAGCACCAAAGGAGAAACCCATTCATTGTCAGAGATGGGGTAGATGTATCCTGCATCCAGCAGCTTTTGAAGTTCTTCTTTGACAATGTCAATAAGGGCTGGATTCATCCTCCTTTACAGCTGCCTCACTGGTTTACAATCTTCTTTAATGTAAATGTGATGAGTATAGACTGAAGGGTGGACTCCCTTCATCTCCTCATAGCTCCAAGCAAAAGCATCCAAATGGTTGTTCAATAAGCTACACAGCGCTTTCTCCTGAGAGGTGGATAGGGATGAGTTGATCTTCAAGGTTCTTTCTAGTCCAAATTCCACATTCTTAACTCAGAGAGAGGTCGGATCAGTCACACAGAGATCAACTAAAGCATTGGCTTGGGTTTCTTCCACCAACTCTTCTAATGGCAACACACTGGGGGGTGGATTTTGAATCAGATTCTCAATAAGATCATCCTCGGTTTGAGTACCCCCCTTGGTAGCTTCCATTGTGCACAATGGTGCGGAGTAGACTTCATCCTCATCTTCCTCCTCCAACTAGAGAGGTAAGTCATGTTCTAGCAGAGGTTGGATAAGAGGATATAGGACTAGCTGTTTGGACATATGCCCATTCTTGATGGTCATGCTCCCAGCTCAACAACTGATGTAAGCATCTGCAGTAGCTAACCAAGGCCTTCTCGGGATGAGAGGATACCTAGTGAGCTTTGCCTTTGGCTGAAGAACCAAGAAGTCAGCAGGGTACTCCCAGGAATCAATGGAGACTGTGACATCTTCCACAATCCCCTCAGGAGTCACAGTGGAGTAGTCTACCAATTGCAGTACTATTGAGGTCTTTCTTAGGGAACCCTAAAGGTTGAGTTTGAGCATAGTATCCCTGGTCATTACGTTAATGGCAGCCCCTATATCAATTAAGGTGTGGGGGATTACGGTGCCATTGATGTGGACATCGGCTATAGGACTCCAAGGGTCCAAATATTTTGGATAGATTACCTGTCCCAACATTAGGTCGGACAGTTGTCCTATAACATTGATAGTTGGGGAATCTCTCCTCCACCTACCTGGGTGCCTAAAACACTTCTCTTTGATCAACATGTTGTAGATTGGTACATCTTTTATGGCCTAGAGAAGTAGTATTTTTACACATAACTGTTTTAGTTCTCCCAGAAGTTCAATTTCTTCTCGGGTCAGTTATGTGGTTCCAGTTAGTCTCTCAGGAAAGGGTGGAATGACTTTTGGTTCAATTTCCTATTTCTCTTCCTCATCCTCCTTAGGAGGAGGTTGGCTATCTGGGAGGACCTTCCCAGATCATAGGTTGATCTCCTGAATCTCCACAGTGTAGGTAGGGCACGTTGTTTCTCCTGTATATACCTGCTGGGCCTGTATGTTATTGGGGTTCGGGTTCGGTTGAGAAGGTATTTGGGGTTGTCTTGGAGGCGCAGCAGGTAATGGTTGTGGTTGAGCAGGTGGTGGAGGCAAAAGAGCGGGAGCAGAGTTGTATTGAGGCCTCCACCGCTGATAGGGTGCATTCCACTGAGGTTGTGGCTGAGCGTGAGAATGAAATGAATGAGCAACTAGTTGAGTATGGTATTGAGATGGATGCGACCAAGGAGGGGGTTTGGACCAGGAAGGATAAGCAGGGGGACCCCAAGAAGGCATGGGAGTGTCTTGATTGGGGTTGTAATAAGTCTGGGATGTCCCTTGCATTCCCTGCTAGTAAGGTTTGGGTCCATGTGGCCTCCTTTGGTTCATGAAGTAGAGTGGTTCAGTGGCTCCTTCAGCCCCTTGGTACATAGCTTTAAATCCGGGTAAGGAAGGGCACTGATTTGTAGGATGGTCTTCTTCATAGACAAAACACACTTCTATAGAGTGCAATGGACATTCATTCCTAGGATGCTTTCTAGTGCACCTGGGACAAAAGATGGCCAAAGCCCTCTCAACTTCCTCTTGCTTCTTTTGGATTCGCAAGGTATCCATTTGCATGGCAATAGTCTATCTCATCTCACTTTTGAAATCTTCCATCTGATTTGCAAATTCGTTTTTAAGGAATGAACTAGATAAGGGGGTACTGGCTAAAAGTTGACTTCCCCTACCTCTTTTTCTGGCTTCCCTAGAATGGTTTCTAAACACAGTCTTTATGTCATCATAAGGTAGCTAGTAGATGTCTCCCCCAGCCAGCAAATGGAGGGTATCTAGAAGGCCTTCAGGGACTCCTCTGAGCAGAACCAAATTCAGAGATTTGGGGTCAAGTATGCACCTAGCCCTTTTATAATTGATTTGAAACTTCTCTTCATAGTCTTCTAAAGATTCATCACTTCCCATGGTCATACGAAAGATTTCTTGCTTTGTATCCTTTGACCTACAGTAGTTCCGATATTTGTTGTTAAAGGCCTACTGCATCTGAGCCCAAGTTGTGATATTGTTTCCAGGTAACCCCATGAACCAGTGTAGTGCTACATCCTTGAGGGTAGAGGGAAAGAGTTTCAACTTTTGCTCGTCTTCTGCATAGTCATAGGTTCGACAAAGGACAAAAAACTCAAGCAAGAAGGTATCAGGGTCTTTAGTAGTCAATCCATGGAAGTGAGGTAAGGTTGAGGGACTTATGTTTTTCATCTTTGTGTCCCCATTGGTCTCTCGGATGGGAAAGGCACTTTCTATTCTCTCCCCATTTTCCCTATCATTTCTGTTTTCAGCCATGGTCTCGGGAGGAATGTTTTCTTGCTCTTCTTTTGTTATAGGATCTTCGTATATCTCTAGAGGTTCACCTATAGGTTCTTCTGGATCACTACCATCAAAGAAGAGAGAAGGGTGACTTAGTGATGTGGTGGGGGTGTTGGGTTGGAATTTTCCTGAATTGTCTCTGTTCCTACGAGGCATGAAAGGAAATCTCTTTTTTGGGTGATTTTTTTGTTTCTTTTTTTAGCTTGTACCTGCAAAAGCTTAAATGGATTGAACAGAAAATTGCAACTAACTAAAATCTATCTTGCGGAAATGAAAATGTAGAATTGAAATGAAAGCACGAAAGGACTAATCTATTTTGCTGAAATGAAATTGCAGAATTGAAATGAAAGCAAGAAATAGCTAATCTACGCTTGTTGAAATGAAATTACGGAATTGAAATGAAAGCAGGAAATATCTAATCTACACTTGCTGAAATGAAATTGCAGAATTGAAATGAAAGTAGGAAATGTCTAATCTACTTTTGCAGAATTGAAATGAAACAACTACTCTACTCTTGCTGAAATAAACTACTTAGCAGAAGGTTGCAGTAAAAAATAGAAGAAAATCAATAATCACAAAATACTCTGACGCTTCCCCAGCAACGGCGCCAAAAATATGGTGAGCTTCAGTATTGCAGCAATGATGTTGCAACTCCTGGGACTCCCTACTTTACTTTTATGAACCTGATAGTTCGTAACAAACTTGGAAGCGACAATGCTATATGCACAAGTATTAGCTCTTACTGCAGGCTGTCACTTGATTAGATGGCACAAATTCGCTAGGAGCTCAAGCCAACTTGTATGAGTTCTTAGAAGAAGATTTTAACTATGATGGAAGAAAGCTAACTCAAAAGAGGCTAGTCTACTTGCAGAAAGAAGATGAAAGCTGAAAGGGAACGCAAACCCTAGCAAATCCTAGTTTTACCCACTAACCCTACTTTTGCAAGAACAGAGAAAGAAACTACTGAAATGGATGCCATTGACTATTGAAAAGGTAACATGCATGTATTCAAGCTACTTCTAAAGGAAAATATGGAAAAATCATCTTTTGTACTTTTGAGCAATTTTATGCAAAATTATTATGCTTGTGTTTTAACTATTTGTGACTATGCAGAGATTTGGTGGTGAAACGAGATGGAGTTGGATTTTGCAGGAGGTTGGGGAGGTGTGGAGAGGACCTAAGGAGTCTATAGTACCCTTCTGAATATTTCCACTGCGATCAGACTTAGAAAAATCACTCGCATGAACTTCCACAGGAGGCTATAAGGGATCTACAGGAAGTTCTACAGGAGGTTCTACAGGAGGAGGCCGAAAGTGGTTTTTGGAGGTTTGAAGGTGGAAAAATGGTGAGAAAATGGAAATGAAGGTTGGATGGAGGTGTCAAAAGGTCTAGGAATCTGTTAATGAAGATCAGACATGAAAGAGATGGTTGGATTTGTTCAAAGGTCAAGGAAGCAATTTTTCACAAGAACGTAGAAATTAGGGCAGTTTGGGAAAGTATGGAAAATGAGTGAAGGAAATCTTGAGAGATGGACTGGAGTAGGTTGTGTGATGGAAGAATGATAAGTTAGAGTGTTCTACAAGTGAGCTACACACTTACTTTTCAAAACTGTCCCAAGCAAGAACTAAAAAAATAGAGTTTTACCTATTTTGACCTAATTCTAACCTAAAAACCAGAAAAGTGTTGAGCAGAACTTTATGGACAGAAATTTATGCAATAAAGACATGGAAACTAAATAATAATAGATCTAAGCATGTGAATACAACTGATATCAACTTCTCCAACTCAAAATCTCACACTAGCAATTGCATTGGAAAGCAAAAACAGTGTTTTGGTGGCAGCAAGAGTGCCTTGGTCTCAATTATGGTCCCAAGGAGGGAGAAAGGAGATCAAGGCCTGCTTGGTAGCCTATTTGTGGATCTTTTTCTATTATTGCAGCAAACTATCTAATCAATCCTAAAGCAAGAACAACTATTCTAATCATTAAAAACAACCTAGTTAACAAAGCAAGATTTAACTTAAACAACAGAAATTATTTCATGAATGCAAGAAAAAGCATATAAATACACAAAGGAGGTACTGGGAACTTGGGTTGGGGCCAAACCCAAGAGCTACAACCCCCTAAGAAAGATCAGTGTTGGTTCAAAGCTGGATTCATCTTCATTGATAAAAAAATAATAGTTACATCACAAAATTGTCTGTAAAAAGAGCTCGAAAATGAGCTGAGTACAATGCTGCACTAAAGTACAAAAATAGACTATCAAATGGCTAACCTACCAGGGCTTGAAGCCTTCTTATTTATACAAGTGAGAACTCCCAACAGTCCTCCTAAACTTTAGGAACTCGGCTGCCTAAAATTGCAGATAACAATAACTTCACTAGACCTGCTCGGCTACCCATTGGAATCATCTTTTGTGGGTTGTTGAACTCCGAGCTGTTGATGGAGAACTCAAGGAAGGGGTCATTTAATGTAGGAAACACCCCTCCTATAAGTCCTCAACCTTGTTTCTTCGAGTTTGGCTGCCAGTCTGCTCATAAATGCCTGGTCTTGATCCAAAAATGTCCAAAAAACTGCAATAAACACTCATTAGACTTTGTGGTAAAGTGACTATCCCCATTCACTCAATTAACATAAATATATTCAAAAACATGCACAAAACTATGGATAATGGTGGATTAAATGAAAATAATAGGCAAATGAGCCCATATAGTTACCCATTTTTGGGTATCATCACAAACGATTGCCCTTACATAGAGGCTTGCACGGATGTAGGAGGCAAAGGTGCTTAAGGAACATGTGGATGCCGCTCGGTAAAAAGAATTGATCCTAAAAGTGCACCTACAACCATGGATATAAGAGGCATATATGATCACAACTTCCATTGAACGAAACCTCGCGACACTGTAGGAAACTCAGAAGAAGATTCAGGGTGGCAGTTCAATGGCATTCACCAAGCATAAAGTGGAAGAAGTCCAGCAGGTGGTTGCTCCGTGTGCTGTCAAGGTTGCAGTTATCCAAACAGAGCTGGGAGGTCTTCATGCTAAGATCTACGCACATGTAGAGTGACTCAAGGGTGAGTCACGATGTTTATGTTGAGGGCCTGTTGAGCGCGGGATCCCCCAAAAGTCGTTTTGGGGCTAAAAGCCCATATTTTGGTCAAATTTGGTAATCCAAGTGTAAAGACTCTGAATTTTGTGGTAGTGGAGTGCGTAAATGTTAAAGAGTCATAGGGTTGTCTGCCATTAATTTGAAAATGTAATGTTAGTTGTAAAAAATCTAACCATGGTCCGCAGACCATGGGATGTATAGAAAGAGCTAACCTCTAAGTAGTTAGGATAATCAAGAAAAGGAATGAAGAGGAAGAGAGTCATAGCTTAGAGCAAGAAGTCTAAGTCTTAGCGTAAGTAGAGGCTCTGTAGCTGAGTGCACAGATGGCTAGGGTATAAGTATGCAGCTGAGTGCATGGACCCCTGCAGCTGAGTGTGAAGGGCGGGTCAAGTCTGTAATCGTTCATAATTATCAATAAACAGAAGTATTCTACAATTTTTGCATCTTTATTTCCTCCTTATGCATCTTGTTATGCTGAGTATGAATTTCAATTATAATACTTATATGATGCATGAATGTATGTAAATATGTTGATTATGTGAACGCAAGTGAGAACATATATTTACATGAAGCTAACTAAGATCGGTTAATAAGATAAGTAAGACACTTAGCCTAGTTTGGGAGATATCACAGTTTGTTGCCTTAGCAGTGTGAATGTCCCTGAGCGGTAGGTTAGGGCTGTGCGGAAACCAATTGTACCCTTTCATGAAGGTACTGAAGGGTGGAATAGAGGGCTAAGCAACCTGCACAAAGGAAGGTATAGCCAGAATAAACTGACATCACAACCATCTCAAGGGTGTAGAAACTTGGTTCCAACACCCCCCCATACTACTTCAGGTGAGACTTCAGTTCGCGCTCCATGGGCTGATGCCGAAAGGGCCAATAGTGTAGGGATTTGTTTGGCTAACTAATTCTGAACCTGGGTCAGGCCCCCTCAAGCCAACAACTTCTACATACACTCCTCCTCTACAAACATTAAGGAGTCATCAAGCTAGATTGTTCAAAATAGTGAGTCACCTAACAGACCGTCTTGACTCAAATCATTAACCAAAGCAACTTTTGATTCCTTATAATCCATTACGAATTGTGAAAGCATAATTGTTGGGACCTTATTACCTTCTTGATTTTCTTGCTCATCTTTTACTTGTTCATCATGTACATGTTTTCCTTTCCAAACCTTCTTATTCTCGTCGTCAAGACTTTCATTCATGGTCGATTCCATATTTTACCTATAGTTACGAGTTATGTGTCCATAGTTATGACATTTGTAACATTCGATGTTATTCATAAAATATTTCATTTAAATTCTATCTCATGGTCCTGTAAATTTTCTTCTAGGGTTTTGTCAACAATAGTTGTACCTGTCTGGAACTTCACAATCCCTAGCCTTATGTCTAAAATTGTTACATTTGTAATATTTGACATCATCCCTCAAATGATCAAATTTGTTGATATTATGCTGAGTTATGGAATATCCATTTATGAAGGATCTCCTGGAATTGTATTCTTTCCAAACATACCTACAACATTTTGCAGCTTTATGTCCAAACCTTCCACATGAATAACAATGACTGTAAAATATAGGTTGGTACCTAGGAGGAAACCTTCTTCAAGGAATTGCCTTTCAAGGTTGTTCTTGTGAGTATTTCTCTCTGGATTTAGCTGAGAGATCTATCTTCTTGGTAGATTTTGCATATCCATATTCTTTAATTTTCGTAGAAGGACTTGACTTCTTTTCGAATTTTTCTTTGTAACTAAGACCAATCTTGTCATTCTATGATCATTGGTTGTTCATGAGTTCATCCGAAGTCTTTGAACTGTTGGCATAGTTTTGAAAAGGTTTTGCATTTTTTACTTCCTTTCGTAGAGCAAGTATTTCAACTTCCAATGCTTGTATTTCCTTGTTGTTTTCCTTTAATTCTTTCCTGATAGATCCTTCAATTCGACTGTATTCTTCAACCTTAATTTTAAGGTTGAGGACATGTTCTCTTTCTATCTTCAATTCATCTTCAAGAGTGTTGACATGCTTCTTCTCGACTTTGAGCTCTTCGATAACCTTGATCACTTTGTTTTGAAATTCAACCTTAATCTTTTCTTCTTCTCTGTCTCCTTCTTCATTAGGTGCCTCTTTCTCACTCATGTTGGCCATAAACAATACTCTTTTGTTTAATTATTCTTCGTTATCACTGTCTTCTTCTTCGAAGGAACTGTCTTCTTTGGTGAAGAAACTTTTCTTAAACCATTTATTCTTGGAAGTGAAAAATGTTGTTTCTAAGTGATATGGGTCATCCTCTTCTTCAATACTCATTTCATATGCTGTAAGAATTCCAGGAAATTCATCTATGCTAAGATTGGTCAGATTTGATCTATCTTCCAAGACAGATACCTTAGGGTTAAATCTTATTGGTAAGGTTCTGAGCATCTTTCAGACAAAAATTTTCATTTCAACAGGTTCTCCCAAACCTGCCAATGTATTTTTTGTTTCATCAACATGCTAAAGTTATGCATAGATATCTTCATCTTCCCTCATTTTGAGTTTCTCATACTTTTCCCTGAAGATTTGAAGCTTTTCTTCTTTCACCTTTGAGTCACCTGCATATATATTTTCAAGCTTTCCCCATACCTCTTTAGCAGTTTTGAAAGTCAATACCTTAAGATAAACAAATCATATAAGCCCAGTGATAATAAGATCTTTATCCTTTGCATCATATACCATATTTTTCTTACCTTGTCCATCCTGGGTCGGTGTGACGCTTTTGTCAACGATTTCCCATACTTTTGTATCCTTGTGCCAGAAAATCAACCTGCATTCCTCCACTCGAAAGTGCATAGTTATTTCCATTGAATACAGGAACTCTATTCTTAGTATACCTGATGATCTCCTTCCATTTGTTAGACTATTATTGAATGAACCAAGCTCTGATACCAACTGTTGGAAATACTGAGAGGGGGGTTGAATCTGTTTTCCTTAGCAATTAGCACTTTTAAATCTTTTCAGAGCATTAATTAATCTTCAATTATTATTAATGTTTATGAAATAATAACAGTAAATAAAAAACATAGTAAACATAAGAATTTTAGGTGGAAAACCCCCTCCAAGTCATAAACCACCAAACATTTTTGTAATAAATTCTTTAATCTTCAGCCCCAACTAAAATAATGCAACAACTTCCTAGAATTCTGGAAAAGAATTCTTCTTCAGCTACCACTGGAAGGACACCCCAATGCCCTGGTTTCTTCAGTAGTCAACTGCATGGATGCCCCAACATCCTAAACCAACCTACCACCTTGAAGTGTTCACAGGCTCCAACCTGTAGGCGACTTCATGCACCAACCTAGCACCTCCCTGCCACCCTATAATGACTGAAATGAGACAAGAGTGTGGATTGTCGTACCAGGGACAATGATGCATGATACAATATGATTTACAATGATTTTGACTGAACACCCAATCACACTCTAACCTGCAACCCAACCATTACATTGTCCCAATAGAGACTCCTATACCTCCCAATAATACCTTCTCGACTCTAAGTAGATTAAATCTTTTACAATAATGACTCTTCCAGTGATGACACTTTTACAAATGACTCTTTCACAACTTTCCAATGATGACTCTTGGCCTTGGTAATTCTTCACAATATACGAATGACTGGCATGTCTTCAAAGGATATCCTGCTACAATGCTTCCTTTGATTTGATACTTCTGCTCTTGAATTCTTGCTTGAAGTTGAACTTGAATATTCTTCTACCTGCATGGAAAATTTTCCTAGCAAAACCAATCCCAAAAAAAAACAAAATACCCTTCAACTTACCTCTGCTTGCAAAACACATGTAAGTGCATAATAATGAATAAATATAAATTAAAATTATGATGTGTACCTAAAGTGTGCTTGACACTTTTGTTGTTGACTTGTTACAGTAGTAGAAAAAGACTCCCACTCTTGATATAGTTGTCAACTCTATGCAAGACTATATCCAAAACTAACCTAAATATATATAAATAAAAAAACTGATGACAGACCCTAGACTTGTGATGGACCAAGTTCTAAGTACAACAATAGAGACCATTCTATCAACTATGAGAAGACAAGTAACATGAACTTACGACATCATATAGATTTAGCAGACTTGGTGTAGCATCAAGAATATGTAGCATCGAATGTGTGGTATCAAGAATAGGACATCCAAAATGTGGTATCAAAACTAACTGTGACATATAGAGACATAGAGATATAACCGAGACCATGTATGTACTTGCGTTGTCCTGCAAAAACATATGTCAAAGATGATACTCATATTTCAAATGTAAACACTAATCATACATACCTTGTTGTAGGAGACTGGCCCTTGACTATTGATGTGTGGTCCTTACTGCAGTGATCGTTGAATCCATGCTTTTTCTTGCCTTCTAGGAACTCACTATTGAATCTGTTGTATCTTTGGATCTCCAGGGTGTCAAATTTCATCCTTTGGTATCCCTCGGAGTCCTCTTTCCAACCCCATAGGTATCATCGAGATTGGATTCTTCAAGAAATAATTATTTCCAATCTCCCATGATGTATGGATTATAGACTGGTTTAGTAGAGAGAATTTGTATGAAGTGCCACACGTCACTGTTCTGACCTTTGTCCCTGAAAATGCTACTTGAAAAACTACAGTCCGTCCTATTTCTGTGACTATTTATGAAATTTGAATCCAATGCTCAGATAAAACGTTATGATGATTTTTCTAATGTCACCTATTTGACATGGAATTTAGGAGCTTGAAAAATCCCTAACTTCCTCAGATCATATCTCCAAATATATAGCGAACCAAGACCTGCAATTTGGTTAATCGATTCATCATAATTTCCTCTCAAATGGGTTTTAATTTATCCTTTTTAAGCTTCACAGAAACAAATTTTTAGCACAAATTCCACGATGACCTGTTTGAAGCCACAAAATCCCTACTAGAGGAGGATATGAGGGTCATTATTTATATGAATGTCTTGAGTTGAGAGGGTCCTCAACAAGTGAACGTTGGAAGCATTTTAGGAGCAACAAAATATTATTAATTATTGACTATTCAATGATCACAACCAATTATGAGTTACATGCCAAAACCCCATAGGGTTTTAGCCCACTAACTGGGGTTACCAACTTCAAACACGAATATCTCTCAAACCGTGAAGCATTATGTGGCTTACCATATATTAATGGAAACATCTCGATGAGTAGAATCCATCTAGAAGATCCTTAACTCAAAATAGAGTATGTTGCCAAGTCAAAATGCCCTTGCAAGATTGGGGTAGCCCTTGATGCTGCTTGGGTTAACATCAATAACAACCACTGATCAACAAAAAGAAAAGGCCATAATTGCATAATTGGAGGAGTCATCTCAACAATAATGTTCTTCAAATGTATGTAATCGTGATTAAATTTTTTCATATAAATAAATAATTTAGCATTAAATATTAATTTTCAAGTATTTTATGTAGAAAAGAAAACAAAATTGAACTCATTTAACTAAAGCACAAAACGACAAGGAAGAAAAGGGTTGAAATACAAATTTGTGAGTAATTTTTAATATTTCCTTGTAACAACCCAAGGTTTCATTTTTGTGTATTTTAAGTTTTTTTACAACAACACTCCTTTAATGTCTTCAAATATGTGCTGACATACAAATAATAACCATTAGAAGAATTGATTGACATTAGGTTAAATATGGGTTGTGAGTATATGTTGGCATATCAAAAAATAATTGTGGAATTTGTAGGTATTTGTATTGTTTTACTTCTCTAAGTTTATAATTAATAGAACAAAAGAATCCTTTATATTAAATCTATGATTTATAATAAGGTATAAAACTTGCAGGAAACTAAGTATGGAAGTACACCAATAAAGGAGTTATTGTAAGAAGGCATGAGACTTGGTTTTGAAACCATGTGTACAGTTCATGAGCCACTCATTTCTATGGTACATTCCTATTCAATTTATATTGATGTATGTTATTTATTTCAATTTTCATTTATTGTCACTAATGTAGATACACCCATTACACTTTATTTTTCTGTTCACATATGGAACAAAATCAAGAAAACTAAAACAATCGATGCAATCAACAAAATAATCGTCTAAATAACCCTAGTTATGGAATTATCTTGACTACTAACAACAATTCCAACAAAAAATGATGATATATTTGGATACCAATGCAAGTTGTTGTATTTTTTGAAATATTTTTCTGTGAAAATTAGACATTTTGTTTAATGTATGGACATAGTATCCCAATTGAAAGACAAGGGGTTACCAATAACTATCCTATTTTGTATGAAAAAGAGTCTCTTACTGACATGTAATAAAATACATTTTAATTTATTCTATTTTGTTATCGAATGTCACTATGAAATGTTACACCACTGATTAAATATATGGATAATTAAACATTTAATGAAGACATATGAGATCTCATAATATAAAAATTAATCCAAACATCATATACAAATTGACTAATAAAAATTTAGTTTATATGAATACTATTATAAGATATATGTCGATTTTTAGATGAAGAATAGATTTAAAAAATCACAATAATTTCATTGTCATAGGTCAATGTTTCTAAAAAAAAATATCATACAAAAAACTCATGCATCTATAATGTAAACACACATCAACACATTATTTTATCTAAAATCATAGTTACAACAATATTTTTTTGCATGGTCATTAGATTTTCGAAAAACTACAGCACAAAGAACTTATATTCTTTAAGGACTATCATTGTTTTCATTTAGTGCCCTCGGGAATTATAATTATTAAATCACCAGTGCTTTCATTGAACTAATTCCCTAGTGCTACAAAATATTATTTCTAGCCCCACTGCGTTATTAAAATTAATAGCAAAAGATTTTTATATCAGTAGTGAATTAGTTCTTTTATACAAATCATACTCATCGGAGATGTGAGTTTATATAAAAGCATCGAGTCTGCAATATTTTTGTGCTTGCCCCGGTGTCATTCCTGAAGAGAATGCCCTAAGGCATTTTTTAAATATATATGCATTGGTTGGTATATATTTTAGGCATCGATGTTCTTTTCATTCAACGCATCAGTGCTTTTAGTAATGTATACAGACTTTATGCTTATATATAGGTAGTGCATTGGTGCTATTTTTTCATGAAGCACACTGTTAAAAAGACATCCACTAAAACCTCTAGCAACCCAAATTTTTTTAGTTATGATTAAGTACCGTTATAATATCTACTAAAACAACCACTACCACAAAGAGATGTTTTAGCAGAGGTTTTTCTGACCTTTTTTTCCAATTTTATAACACTAAAATCCTTCATCATAACCTCCACTAAAGGGTATTTTATTTGTAGTGTTGAAGGGAACTCAAGACTTTGGCCTCAAGTATACACAGGTGGATGACTTCAGCTTGATTGGATACTCTAATTCAGATTTTGATGGAGATAAATAAACTAAAGTATCGACTTCATGTTATTTTATGGGACTTGGATCAGGAGTTGTCTCCTGGAGTTCACAGAAATAATTTGTTCCAATATATTCCACAACTACAGAAGAATATGTGGTAGCATTTGAAGCAACAAAGGAAATCGTGTGGCTCAAGAATATTCTAGAATATTTACAAGAGAAACAAGTGCATTCAAATCTTATTTTTATTAACAACACTTCTGCAATAAATTTTTCCAAGAACCCAAATTTCCATGATCAAACCAAGAACATTGATACAAAATATCACCTTATATGATATCATGTTGAGGCTAAGACAATCCATCTATGACAATTTTCCACCTGTGATAAGATTGTAGACATCTTCACCAAAGTGCTTCGAAAAGAAATGTTTGAAAGATTTAGAATGATGAATGGACTTACCAACATCCCTTTAGATTAAGGGGGATAATTTTGACACCTAATCAGTGGGATTAGGAAAAATCATGTAAATATTTTAAATAGAAAATAAAGGATGTTGGAAGATGAAGAGACAATGGGGGATGAAGCCCAATAGTATCCCTCTCCCTGTATATATCCATGTTTTCTCTTAATGAAAAAACAGAATTTGTTTATGGAGTTACTCTCCTAGCCTAACAATATTCTATGAGAATTACATGATGATCTTCCATTGATAAAGTGTTGAATTTTTTTTTTTTCATCTATGGAATGAACGTTACAATCAAAACGATCTAGAAGAGATCTCATGACCTTTTGCACAAACATTTTTTTTACTTATTCTCCTAGCCCTCTTAGAGAGTTAACTACTTGACCTAATGGGAGAAAATAAGAAATAGTATCTTGTTTATCATTCATTTCGATACTTTAAAAGTTCCTTCTGAATGTTTGAATATTTTCCTTCTTTACCTTCTCGTCTCCTTTATATAATTCCAAATCTAAAAATCCACTTGTTATAGAGTTTAAATCCTTGGCATTTGCTTCATATTTTTTCTTCTCGCCTGGGTCTATTGGAAGAGGAAATTGCAGCCTATATCCATCTATAACTGTTGTGAAATTTAAACACTAAAAGACATCATCTAGTACTTCATTTTGATCTTCCAAAATGAAAAAATTGTCCCATGAAAGTGGGGACCTTTAAGTGCTTATCTATTGTCCGTTGTGATTGAAAATACTTGTTTCAGTTGTTAGCACGATTTCAATAATCTAGCTATAATATTAATTGTTAAAAATACCCAGGGAGGGGGCTGAGTTAGTATTTTATTCAATTATTAATTTTTATAGTTTAAAATTTTATAAAAATATGAAGAACAAACCCAATCAAGACATAAGAAATAAAAATAAAAAATTGTTTATGCAATTTTATCTTAGATATCATAATGAGGATACCAACCATCCTTTACAAATTTAAGATCCAACCTATCAAATAAGGAGACAAATCAATTTTTTACAAACTAGGGCACCAACCTTGTAGCAAAATGAGGACACCAATCCTCTTCAAAAAGCCCAAGAACCAATCTCAAAAATGAATGAGGATGGGAATCCTCTTCATGAACCAACTT
The DNA here is from genome assembly GCA_031772625.1 of Pinus tabuliformis. Classification (NCBI taxonomy): domain Eukaryota; kingdom Viridiplantae; phylum Streptophyta; class Pinopsida; order Pinales; family Pinaceae; genus Pinus; species Pinus tabuliformis. The sequence goes on along the minus strand of CM062814.1, from coordinate 355,388,573 downwards.
GATAAACTAGTTCAAGGTAGATTTAAATTCTTCTCATAAAACATGTTCTAGTATAAGATCCAAAAACACTCCAAAACTGCATCAAAAACAAGATTCAAGATAGGCTAAAAACAAGTACTTATCATACTTTTGATCAGCTTCATATCTACTGTAAGTCAGCTCTTTATTAGAATTCAGATAGGTTCAATATATGCCAATACTACCTACAAGGGCGGTTTAATTCCAGTCTACTACAAGGTTGGATAGAGGCCACTTAAGGGTTAATAAAGGCCTGTTATAGGGTTGAATAGAGGGGATCTTTAGGGTTGAATGGACGTTATTTTAGGGCCAAATAGAGGATACTTTAGGGACAAATATATGCCTTTTAATGGATAAGGTTAGGGCCTACCAAAGGGTAAAATTACAATCTAGTTATACGGTTCAAATACATTAACAAGTTCCTAGAAAAATACGTAGCTAGAACAATCAAAATCATTTTTAATATCCCTTATTTCAGCCATTCTTCACCCAGTTCATGAGATATGAACCTCTTGTTGTACTACTCAAATAGGTTGTATTTCTCTTGCTTGCTTGGTTGAATCACTTGGTCAAAATGTGAGAAAGGACAACCTATTTGCGGGCATAATTGACCCCAAAACAAGTTTAAATTAACGGAAGTAGGTATGACCTTCCCTATGGGAGGACTAACTTGATTTTGGCCAAATAAATTCAAATTTTTTCTTGAAAAATCCATATCTCCTCAACTATGAGGAGTTAAGGGGCTAACCACACATAGTTGGAAATGGTCGCAAGATGATATCTTGGCTTGTAATATCATCTTCTTCAAATGGATAACCTTTGAGATCAATAAAAGGTATTTTCTCAATAGGAGGTGTGTTTTTTAGTTGGATATCATGTAACGAGTAGTACAAGGTTTCCTATTTCTACTCTCTATCATTTTCCATTTGCTTTCTATCATGCTCATGAATTTACTCACCATTTTCCTACATTGGTGGTATATTTTTTTCCAATTCTACAAACCTAGTAATAATTTTCTTTCTCTCCATATCACCTATGTACCTTTTAAACATATTTGATATTATATCACTATTTACAATATTTTTTTTAAATAAATCCCACAAACAGTAATCAAGCTCACCATTCATGTTTCTTGGAAGAAAAAAAATATTCATTGATTTCTCATCTGACTTGGTTCTATTCTCTTTTGCAATATGCATAAATGATACATATCTAAGAAAATTTAGGTGAAAATATTTTACCTACTTATCATATAGAATTCTTCAATAATGTAACCATACAAGGTTGTAGGAGGTCATCGATTGATGAGGTAAAAAGTTGTACTCATTGCTTGTTCCAAAAAGTTATTTCTCAATCAAGAAGTTGACTTCATACTCCTCACCTTATCCATTGTAATTTGACTCATCCTTCTAAAGCACCCTTGTTTTGAGAGGTACACGAGACATTTGTAACATCCTCCTCCCACATCTAACCAAGTAACTAATCAACCAAGGTAAACATGTGATGAAAAGCTACTATGATATTATTCGAGTCCTTAAGTGTCAGTTAAAGAAGTGGAACTGAAAGAACACATAACACATACCTTCCACATCATCAATAGAATTCCCAGGATCCATCTTAATGACTTAGGTAACCATCCCCTTAGACCAACTAAACTTTTAGTGCATCAAACCCATAGACACTCTCTTAATATGAATAAGGCTGCATTTGGGAGGCTCCAAAATCTCTCGCAAAAAGGGCAAGGGAGCTTTCACGGAATTTTTTCCCTAGTGTTATTCCTACGACTCTAGAAATTGTGCCACTTTTTCAAGCCCAAAGCCCAAGTCACTGCCTAAAACTCAATGACACCTTCAGAAATGAAATCTCAAAGCAGAATAAAGATATATTTGCAAAAACATCAACATGGAATAGACTGGACCCATACTATCCATGAAAGGAATTTCATCAAACATGTCACAAACATCAGAGCTACAGGTATTAAGAGTAGAACTAAGCATAGGCATCTCAAACTTATCTAAGAATCGATAAGAAACATTTATGCATCAACATATTACCTGTAATTTCATCTATTAGGCCATATATACATCGTTCAGTCATTTACAAGTAAAAACATTACGAGAGCCATACATAGACATTGTCATAATACATGTTGATAACCAGCATAATAACAACAAAAATACCAAGTAAACAAAAACCATATAATACTCGTATAAACCAGTATAATAGTCATTAATTAAGAATGAGAAATAACCTCATATTAATGATGCAAAGGCCAACCAGGTCTAGGACCTACATGAACCAGTCGACCATAGACATGGTTGAACCAAATCTCTCTTTAACCAGTCACCCTCATGCCATATTCCAAGCATGAATGTGGGATCTCATGGAACAATCCATGAAAACTGAACCAAGGATTCTAGAGGCCAAACCACCTCAACCCATGAAATAGTGATTCCACCTCATGGTCATACATCACAAACCACCACCAGATTGGTCTCTACCCAAGCCTTGTAGGGCTCCAAAGTGTTTGTTCCAACAAAGGCTTCCAAAACTAGTAACTCAACCCATGGCCGCTGTGGGGGTCCAGAGCATTTATCCAAACAAGGCTCTATGACTAGTAGCTCAACCCACCAAGGGCTCTAGAGTGTTTTTCCAACAAAGGCTCTAGGAATAGTAACTCAACCCAAGCTATTACAGGGCTTCGAGAGTGTTTGTCCAGCCAAGGATCCAACACTAGTAACTCATCCCAAGTTGTTATAGGGATTCTAGAGCATTTGTCCAACCAAAGCTCGAGGAACTAGTAACTCAACCCAAGCTCAAGGAAACATGAGAACCAACCAGAAAAAAAAAAAAATGAACCCACATCATAATGGCTATCCCATAAATGGAAAGGCTAGGAAAATCCATTATCAATTCAGGAAATCCTCCATGCCAATGAAATATCATGACCAATAAACCACATTCATGTTCCAAGCATTCCAAAAATAGTGAGGAAAACATACATGGAACTCAACGCCTGAAAGAAAAACCTAATGTAGTTGATGGTCCTAATGTCCTCTAGTGATTTCCTACTCTTCATTTTCCTTCCTGCTCCAAGCATCCATGTATGCCACACTCTCCAAGAGTGCTCCAATAAAAATCTAAGTGTCCAAGAGCATGAGAAAGATAATAGAACGAGAGCTCCAAAACTGAATGGACAAAAGGTTACACTCACCAAACCTGACCAAAATATTGAGCCAAAAGGTTGTGAACTGATCCTCGTAAGATTTTTTTATCAATGAGGCATCTATTTTCTACATTTTCCATTATTTTCCTTCAATTTCCTCCTCACTTGCAACCTGTGACCTTTCATCTTCTTTTTCTTATAATTTCCATTATTTTCATAAATAAAATTCAAACTAATCCCACTTTTCCTTTCCAAATCCTTGTCCATTGCCTTTTTAAATTTCCTTAGCCATAATAAACCAAATGAACACCCACTAAGATGTTTTTCGCAACATTCATCTTGTAATACATGTGTCATGACAGTGGTCTTATATTTTTATATTTACATGGATGTTTAACTAGGGCTATTATAGAACCCTCCCCCTTGGGGGATCATCTTGCTCGATGTTCATTAACACCTATAAATCAACAAAATTTTGAAAACAAAACATACTTCCCATGGAGCTTTATAACATAGCTTGTTGCAGTATTTACAATGACCATCTACTAAAACATGACAAACATATTTTTTACTAGGGGTTTATAACACAACTCATTACAATATTTACAATAATAACCACATATACACACCTACACATTTGCTTCACTCAGTAAATAATCATACTGTCTATGGAGCTTTATAAATATAGCTTGATATAGTATTTACAATAATACACATATGCACATTTTCTCAACTAGAAAATAAAAGGATATAATTCCTGCATCCACAATAAGGGAATCTAGGGGCTCACACCTCCACCCCCAACATAATATCGCAATTCACCTCCTTCCCAGGAAGTCCAAAATTCACAATAAGGTCAAATTTGTATCTAATTTCCAGCACTATAATCTTGTGTTATTCGTCCTTGCAATGAATAGTTACTAGCTTAGTGTTTGAGGTCACACTCCTAATGCACATTTGATTACATCAAGAATTTCTAATTACCAAAACAAATATATCCTCATCCTTCCCTTCTCTACTACACATTCCCTCGGGCAATCCGGTCACCCCCTTCCATGCAGTAACACACCTTCCAAGTTTCGCTGCCACCCCCATCCCGTGAAATCCATCCCTCAGCAAGGTTTCCTCGCATCGGAAGGTCCAAAAAACAAGGCATATTCATGCTTTAAAACCATCATACCAGTCATACCATGCTCATCGCAATCAACAGACACTATTGGGTACCAGTGTCCCATAATGGCCCTACTCCTGAATGATTTACAAGGATATTTCTTCCTATTCCAATGCCTTTTGTTGTTGTTGCTAATGATTTTCGTTAGTTTCGACCACCCAACTAGGAGTTTCATGTTTACCTGTACCAAGCATGTAATTTCCATTACATTGAAAATAATTCAAAATAACTTCAAATCACACCTCATTGGTGGCCCATCAACAACGTACACTTACAATTATGTTCACTTCCAATCAGAAAAAGTCAAACTAGCATCTTTGACCATATCATCATGTATAAACATATCACATAAAGTTAGCTCAAAACACAACCATCATAGATCAAAATCATAAATCACATTTAACCATCATAAACCATAATCATAGATGAGATGTAATCACCATATACCAGAATCATAAATCACATGCATAATAGAATTGAAATAAAATATTAATACTTACCATTTAATCAATCCTTAGCTTCTACATTTGTCTTTATTTTGTATGCACACCAGATTAGTTGTCACACCTGACAAACACCTAATTCCTTCTCCTCAACCATGTGCACATATACATAGTGTGCATCACACACATACAACCACACACGACATACAACACCATGTAATACATGCACCTACACCTGACATACCACACGTACACCTAAACCCAGTGTACATCACAACACAATACATACTCCTACATTTAGTGTACACCACAACACAATACATACACCTACAGCCGGTTTAAATGACAACACAATTACAGACATAGAGTATAATAGAATGAATACATATGTCGTGATACCATGACTACAAAATGCACATACATAGTATCGCATGACCACAACACAACATGTATGACATGCACACAATGCCACATATACACTAGTACCATATGTATAACGTTTACACAATACCACCTGTACATAGTGCCACCTGCACAACATGTGCACAACATCACATGTACACAACACCACCTGTAGAATGCATACACAGCACCACATGTACATCACACAACTTGTACAGTGTGTACACAATACAAAATGTACACAATACCATATCCATGACATGTACAGGACGCCAAATGTACACAACATCAAATTCACGACATGTACACAACACCCCTTGCACATATCCCTGTTGGCTTGTTAGGAACTGACCTAGGTTCAAAGGTGATTTAGCCAAACAAATCCTGGTACTATTGGCCCTTTCAGCAATAGTTTGTGGAGTGCGGACTGAGGTCTCACCTGAAGTAGTATGGGAGGGTGCTAGAACCAGGTTTCCACACCCTGGAGATGTCTGATGAGTTCAAGTGGTCCGCGGTTCGACTCTGCGCGGAAGTCGCTTCGTGCATTTTCCATACCTCACAGCCTGAGATACTGCCTTCGCGCAGCCCTACTCAAGGGTTGAACGTTGCGCTCCTACATTATTACCCAAGAATTTACTGATATTCCAATGTTAGTTGATTATCTTAACCTACTTGCATGCTTTAAGTTATACTTAACAATATAAACCGTACAGGTGTACGTAGTAAATAAACAATATATTAACAAATTATATCAAACATGCATTAACCCAAGAATATATACACAAGATTATGATAAAACTTCTCTTTATTAATTCCTTCCTTGGTTACAAACTTGACTCTTCCCTACGCATTCAGTTGCAGGGGTTTGCGCACTCAGCTACAGACTACTAGGCCTCTGCGCACTCAGCCGCAGAGCCTTTTCCTACCCTACGACCCAAAGATACACTTTACACTTTGTCACTTAGACTCTTGCTTCCCTACTACTTCTTTGCTATCTTTTAAACTTGGAGCCTCGCTCTATTTATACAATCCCATGGTCCACGGACCATGGGTAGGTCGACATAACATTAGAAAACTAGGGTGTACAACCTTGTGACTCTATCATGCTTTCACGCCCACAATTCGCGTAGCTTTACAACACAATTCGGTCAAAACTTGGGCTTTGAGCCCCAAAACATGCCTTGGGGGGATTCCATGCCCAACAAGCCTCGAACACAAACATCGTGACTTGTGCTCGAGTCACTCTGTTGGTGCGGCAATCTTGTCACGGAGTCCCTCCAGAGTTAGAGCCTGCACAGCCTCGCCGGCCATTACTTCTTCTATTTCCATACCATCCTTAGTTGTTATCATTGTAGCTATTTATCAATCTGTCACTTGCGAATTAAGGGGCTCAATCAACGCTCTACTTTCAATACTAAGGGCTCTGCGCAATCGCTCAATTCAAAAATCACCAAGTGCTATTTTCTCAGCAGCCCTTTGTGATTTATAGTGCTTTTTGAATTCGAATTCGACTGTTCCCCCAAAATCTGATTCATTAATGCTTTCTTGGCAGCAGATTTTCCCAAAAATTGCCCATAAATCACATTTTAAATGCCTTCTAGCTGCTCCATTTGCCCTCAAGTCGAGCATCCCATCATGGAAAGTGTCTTCAATGGTCACTTTCTCATCAACCCGCATGGCGGCGCAGCCTCACATGTGCAGTCGTGGACCTTGTGACTCTATACTTCTGCGCGCATCTCCAACATCACGTAGCTCTGGGGCAGGATAGTTTATAGTCTCTTTCTCCCTTTCAACTACCTGGAGTGCTAAGACTATCCTTCCCTTGGCTAGTCATGTGGCCGCACCACCCGTGTAGAGCTCCATCCTATCCTCCATCATTGTTCTTGGAGAATCCCCACCTTTTATTGTTGTGGTTGGCATCGTGCACTTTACTATTTGAAACACGCTACCCTGGTCACTACGCTTAGCAATATGCGGTCCAAGCCAAGGCATCAGACTAACCAATTCACAACGATAGTTTTCAAACTTGTTAGCATGATTGCATGCACCTTTCCTTACCATCCTAGATTTTTCAGCGAGAAACTCTTCCTTTATCACGTCCTCCAGCTTCTTGACCTCCACGTCCATTAAAGCAATTTTCTTCCTTAACTGTACCCTTTTTTTTCAAGTTTGTGGAGTCTAAGGTTTCCCTATTTGATTTCTTCCTCAAGTCCCATGTGTTTTTTTCTTGTGGCTGTGTGATTCCTTATTTATGGGCTTCGCGAACCATCGTATCTATGGGTGCTTCTATGCGCGGACTAGGCTTTGGATGCTCCATAGGGATTATAGCATCTACTTCATACTTCAGCGTTAGAAGTGCTCGCCTGGTCAGGGTTTTACACATGGTCCTATAAGCCCATAGAACCATTGGTACACGCAGGTCCTATTTAGTGTGTCTCACATGGTGGACCACATTCAGTACTTCGCATGCTTTGTCAATGGCTTCCACGCGGATAATCTTTGGTGTGCTAGGTCTTATCATACTTCGTCATTCGCACCCTCGTCTTCCCCGCTCCTGCTTGTTGGTCATGTTTCCTATCCCGAGGACGGTGTACGTTCATGCAGGCTACATACCATATGCCTGTACCCATGTGGAGAGGTGGGCATGCAAGCTGTTTCGTCCATCATACCTGGCTTTCATCCACAACTGAGGCTTTCCAAACTGCATGAGCATCATCCTTCTGCTTTCACACTAGTCCTCAAAATTCCTTTGATGCGTACCCCACCATCTTGCGGGCATTGCGCACAGTGACAATTTCAGAGTGGCGAAATGCTGTTGTTCTCACACTTCTCTTTCAAATTTGTTCAGGAAATCATCCACCACTGTCAACCCATCATACATAGGAAAATCTCTTACCTTTGTTTCCACGCAGCACAGTGACCTTATCATCATGTTGCAGTGGAGTGTGTTTACCTCGTGTAACCTGTTTTTCCATCGTTCTATCTCCTCGTCCGAATATGAGGTGTAGGAACTTTCATGCTCCCACGAAATCCTGCCATCCGTTGTTGGATTCACCCAATCCTGCTCCTGCACAGCTATCCTGTAGATACAGTCTGGATCATTTTCACTCTCATAGTCGTGCACTGGCTCTATGTAGCACGATCCTTCTGCAAGGTCTAAAGGTACCACTACGTGTAGTGACCTTTTCTCAAAAATCATCTTGTGCTTCTTTAGATTTATCACTCCATTCATGTTAGTGGCCCAATCTATTCCTAGTAGTGCGAGATAGGGATTGTTGTCATCAACAATCTCTATCACTTCGAAATCTGCAAGCGTACATGCACCTTCAATATCTACCGTTATTCCCTGCAATCGTCCCGTAGGTAGGAACTTTTGCTGGTTTGTCGTTCATAATTGAATAGGGGACCATTGCAATGCAGGCCTGCCCATGCGCTCCCATGTCTTCTTTGGTAGGATGTCCATGCCCGATCCTAGATCCAAAATCACTTGATCCATTTCATATTCCCTTATTTGCGCAGTCAATCTCATCTCTCTTCCTGTTTGTGTTGTGTGCTTCTCGAGATTTTGGACTACGCGTGGTTATCCTGATCCAGCACATCTAGTGATTAGTTCTTGCAGTCCCTTCACGGCTTTGCTATCACGCAGCAGCTTCATGCATGTATCCAAAAAGGTAGTGAGCATTGATTGGTCCATCTCTGGTTCCAATTTGTCTTTACTACCTAAAGTGGAGGCCTCCGTGAAGCTCTTCTTAGCTTCCATGAATCTGTCCTTAGCATGCTCCAAGTCAAATTATGGTTCCTTCATTGGAGCCTTACGAACCTAGGCACTCTCTTCGGGCTTCTTGCCTTTGTCATATCCTATCGTGATACCACTTCGGAGCATGATATTTACATTCGGTTCTTCCTCACATGGCTCAGACCTCATCATTTGTAGGTTCTGAGTCGGGGGAGGTTGGAGTGTTCCTTTATTGCATAGCCTCGCTATCAGCGTGGGGAAGTCATCCATCTCATGATCAAACTGGGTACAATATAAACATGATGCTCTCATCGGATTTGTACAATCGTGGGCATAATGCCCTGGCCCTCCATAATTGTAACAAATCAGCTATTCACGACCCCTTCCTGGCCCCATTCCACCTTGACCTCGTCCACGCCCCTGAAATCCAGTGCATGCCATCCCTGCATTTTGATCGAGGGCTCACATTTCCGTCTGAACTCTTTAGGTAGGAGTCCAATCCATCATCAGTTCATAACTTTTACAAGTATGCTCATCATGGCCTACTGACTTGCAGAAATTATAGAACAACTACTGGGACGTCTGTGTATACTTTTGTAATAGATGGAAGTTATCTATAACATGTTTCCCTCCTATCTGAAAAATCACGCACCATAATGAAAGTGTTGCACTCGGTCTTGCTTGTGTCTCTAGTCTCAATGGCATTGGCCCTCCTCCTGCCAGGTAGTTCGCGAAGACTGGAAAATGGTGCTTGTCATGTCCCTGGCCTTTGCACTCTATGCACCATACCTCCTCGCATGCTTCTAGGTGAGCTATCCTATCTTGTTTCAAACTCTGCATTCCAAGGCATAGGTTTTTCAACTGCGCATGGATCTGTTGGAATCCCAGGTTACTATCTTGTATCAGGGTCTCACGTAGTCTCATTGTGATCTCCAAGGCCTCGGCCAGAGTGAATAGCTTCTGTTGTGACAACGTGGTCCTTAGATGTGGTGTTAGCGACGCTACAAACCATGCGCGGTGTTGCCCATCCGTCAAGGTCATGTTGGCTTCATGAATCATACCCTTTAGTCTCTAATCCAACTCCCAGGGGGTCTCACCTGGAAGCATCGTGATTTCCTTAAATCCGATAATCGACTGTGTCTCTAATTTTGGCTTGCTAAACTCCCTGTTTAGTGCAGCTTGGATACCCATGATCCCTACGTTTGGATTGTCATTGGAATGCTTAGTGTACCATGTCAGTGCATGATCCTGTAGAGCACAGACCAGCGTTGCTTTCTTTATGTTATCATCCGTGACTCCCTGCGCTTCCCATACAGCCTTTACCAAAAACAAAAATTGGTCTGGATCTTCATTCCCTACTCCTTTAAACACCAACAACTTTATCGGGCTTGCCATATTGAACTGTGGTGGTGGCGGAGGTGATGTGGGCGAAGATGGGGTTGAACATGGTGAAACTGGCGGTGCCATAGGTGGAAGTGGTATGCACGGAATTCACTACCTTATCAAACCGATCACACTACTTGGTGAAACCTTTGTGAGCTCTTCCTCGCTTTCTCGTGGAGGTGAAATCAAAGGGCTAGTTTCTATCTCTGCGTTACCTTAGTTTCTATAGATCCTCCCACTTCGCGTAGCCCCAAACATCAATTTATTTGCATAACCCACTTTTCACACAGTAGCATCTTAATCCAAGTGTTCAAATATTTAACGTACTTACCTCGTGGTCCTTTCAGGAAGTGTCGTTCCACCTCGTTGTAGCTGACTAAAGTATCTACCGCGAACTCGGTGATAAACCCCCCATAATCTAATCGAGCCAATGGTCCACAATGCACGAGATTTTATCTTCCGATGCTTCTAGTCTACGCACCAACTCTAGAATCCACACAATAGGTTTGTCGAGCCTACACCTTCCATGACTGTCCGCTAACTTCGCGATCCACTCGTACAACTCAGAGGGGAAGGATGCAAAGAAAATTTTGTGGATTTCTATATATAAGTAGCGCTCTAACCACTCTTCCTTCGATACTCGCAGATTCTTGTTTTCCTATGCCATAAACTTGTGAGTCTTCATGTCCATCCACTCTTCAATTCCTTTCTTTGTTGGATTCTAGTGATACGACATCAGACATCTCTTATGTAGATCTCAGTCCTAGCAATGGAACCATTTGTTGGCTTGTTGGGGCCTGACCTAAGTTCAGAGGTGATTTAGCCAAACAAATCCCAGTACTACTGGCCCTTTCGGCAACAGTCAGTGGAGCGCAGACTAAGGTCTCACCCGAGGTAGTATGGGAGGGTGCTAGAACCAGGTTTCCACACCCTGGAGATGTTTGATGAGTTCAAGTGGTCTGCGGTTCGACCTTGTGCGAAAGTTGCTTCGCACACTTTTCGTACCTCACAGCCTGAGATACTGCCTTCATGCAACCCTACTCAAGGGTTGAACACTGTGCTCCTATGTTATTACCGAGGACTTTACTGATATTCCAATGTTATTTGATTATCTTAGCCTACTTGCATGCTTTAAGTTATATTTAACAATATAAACCACACAGGTGCGCATAGTAAATAAATAGTATATTTTCAAATTATATCAAACATGCATTAACCCAAGCATAGATACACAAAATTATGATAAAACTTCTCTTTATTAATTCCTTCCTCAGTTACAGACTCGACTCCGCCTTGCACACTCAGCTGCAAGGGTCCGCGCACTCAGCTGCGGACTACTAGGCCTCTGTGCACTCAGCTGCAGAGCCTTCTCCTACCCTACGACCTAATGATACGCTTTACACTTAGTCACTTAGACTCTTGCCTTTCTACTACTTCTTCGCTATCTTTTACACTTAGAGCCTCGCTCTATTTATACTTTCCCATGGTCCGCAGACCATGGGTAGGCCAACATTACATTACAAAACTAGGGTGGAAAACCTTGTGACTCTATCATACTTTTGCGCCCAAAATTCGCAGAGCTTTACAACACAATTCAGTCAAAACTTGGGCTTTGAGCCCTAAAACATGCCTTGGGGGGATTCCATGCCCAACAGGCACCACATTTACAACATGTACACAACACCAGATGTACAATCATGCACACAACAATATATGTAGATAGCATTGCATATACAACATGTACATAGCATCATATGTACACAATACTGCATATCCAACATGAACATAATACCGTATGCAAATAATGTTGCATATCCGTCATGTGCACAGTACAATATGTACACAATGCTACATATCCAACATGTAAATAGCACTATCTATACCCATCATTACATATGCAATATGCACACAACACCATAGGTACAATACTTGAATATAAAATATGCACAACATATACACAACAATAGCACTGCACATCCAAGACCACACTGCTTCTACCTAGCAACCTCACTTCCAGTTTCTCTCTAGCATCCATGCTTATCCTAGCATGTCGAAGATGACATTGTTTTCATTCCACTGATGTATCTCTCAACATTAGCATGTCCATAACATAGACATAGATATGGTATAATCACATAATATCAATTCATATTCACATGATAATGACCTCAAATATTTGTCAGACTACTCTTCTCACTGGATTCCTCATGAACCAATAATCTCTTCATGCCATTCACTTTTATAAGTAATCATTCCTCCATAAGAATGATCCTAGATGACCCTGTCAGACAATGACATAGATAGATAGATAGATACACACACACACACACACACACACACACACACACACACACACACACATATATATATATATATATATCTATATATATATGATATTTAGCATAGAACAATCATGATCTTTTCATACAAATATTCATACATATTTACATATAAACATTATCATTAAAAAATCATGATCCATGGCGACCCTTATGGTTACCTTTCTCATGTATGTACTAACACCATCCATTTATCACAATAGACCCAACCAATCCAACCAACTATCGTATTCCTACATTCTTCTACCCTTATACATGCACTAGGCTTCATTTGAGCCATACATCACCTTTTGGGTTCCACGCAACTCTCCTAGTGTTCATCAACTTTCGTCTTGCCCAACCAATTACCAAGACCCTCAAAACAAAAAAGGAGAGAACAATAACCAAACAAGAAGCAAATCATGAAAACCAATAACAATGTGACACCACAAACAATGTCGCATCATCATGCACTAGACATAACAAAAATGCAAATCAAGTGCACACAAATGACAAGGTATCGAAAGCAAAAGACTCTTAATAGACACCATGACTCAATCCCCATGGGTTCTTAGTGCTTCCAAGGGAAAGGTCAACCTGAGCCTTCTTCAAGGTTCCATGGAAATTGCTTTTCCATTCAATTCTCTATATCATATTGCCATAACACATAACTGTCAGTGCATAAATGAATGTATCAATATACCAATTATCTTACCTTGTTGTGCCAATCATGATGCCTTGTAACTGAACACACATGTCAATGACATGTACCAAAGATCGAGACAACATATCCACCAATTTGAGATCAACCTTGACAAAGATTAAGAATCATGTCATAATCCATAGTCAACTCATACTCATTACACATAATGCTACAATTGTCACCTACTTACACTCAAGTACATATCAGCTATCTCAACACATATGTGTGAGTAAAACCATCTTAAAACAAGATCATTGCTTTGAGAAATATTACATACACAGTCATATTATGAAATTCATCAAACATTCAAGCAAGTTTAGAACATACCATGTTAAATAAATAAACTAGATGACCTAATCAAACACTCAAGCATAAAATAGATGACATCGTCAAACTCATACATTAACTTCATAACCCTAACCATCTGCATAGGCCAATCCAATTTAGAATGATAAATATAACATCAAGACCTTAATGCAACAACCTGAATCGTTAACTAACATATTGATATGAATGGGAAAATTGGTTTTGTTGTGCTAAATTCCTTTTTAGAATATGTAAAAGTTCTTAAGGTTTCATGAGGCTAATTTCAAGTTTTAACATGAGTTTTTGAATGCTTTTATGTAAATTTCATGTACAAATTAACATAAACAAATTACTGAACAACAACATATAACAGACATGAACATCACCAAAATAGTATCACAACAACACATGATGAAGGAGTTCACCCTGCATGGGCTACGTCTCCTTGTTCCAGCTTTCAATGGCTTGGCCCTCTCTATTATTCTCAAAAGTGTGAATACATCAGTTTACAATGCTCAAACAACTCTCTCTAAAACATGTTCTAATGTCTCTAGAATGCCCAAAAATGCCAGTTTAGCCTCTTTCTACTCATGATTTGGTAAAAAATGGAAGACATTATTGCTTCCCCGAGTCTTTCTACTAATCACACCTCAATTTTCCCAAAATATGGCACCATCCTAAAAATTTGCCTCCAAATCCACTACCCGAGTGCTGATTTCACCTAATTCTAGGTGAATTTGTTAGATGGATTAAATGTTGAAAGAGGCATTAATCGCGAAAGTTTGGGCCACATGGGGGGCCAAGGCAAATGTCCTACCCTCGCCATCCTAGCACCCACACCATTCCACCCATGGCCCCATTGGTTGGCATGCGCCCATGGGATGGCCCCCTTTTTAGATGGCGCAACACGTTAGGTTTAAATATACATGACATTCCATTATATTAAAAACAAAAAATTATCGTGTGTTGGTTAGACTTGGCGCTTGGAGTTTGGAGGTCATGGGTTCGACCCCCACCGCTGCTTCTCAAACCTTATCCAATTTTTGGTGGCCCTCGGGCTACCACGTGGCAAACCCTAGTTCCACCATGTGGTAGCTTGTGGTTGGCCACCAACCAACCAATCAAAATCACCTAAATCAGTACCAATAAAATCATGCCACTTGGCACCATCTAATTCACCAGAGGAAAACAATCATATTCATAGTCAACCTGCTACATAGGCATGCCCTGTTAGCGCAACGTCAGCCATACGGACTGCTGACTGGTCTGTGTGCATATTTTTTTTTTTTAATTCACATTTTTAGGAAAAGGAACAAAATATTTTTCTGTGAGCATACGGAGTCTGTTTCATGCGAAACAAGTTGCGATGGATTTAGAACGATGAACACTACATGTTTATTCACATTCCACACCAATCCGACAACATTGAAATTTAAGAAAAAAAATTAGCACCTAATCATTCCTCACCACTGGAAGCTTTTGGCCCGCAAAAGATCACTTTCAGTTTTTCAGGACTTGAGGGTACAGTTCCCTCACCTTTCCAATCTCGATCAATTTGGTTTTGGAAGGGTTTTCTCCTTTAAGACCCACACAAAGGTAATCCACATTCCCTCATTTTGAATACCTTGTCCTTCTATCAAGAATGGTGTCTTGTTGTAGTTCATCAAGGTACTTAGGAGAGATATATTCAATGGATGGAATTTGAACATTCTCTCCTTGATCTTCAATGAACGGAGGCTTATACAACCTTAAATTTTCCACATTAACAACAACATAAATTTTCATATATGAAGGCAAATCCAACCTAAAGGCATTGTCACCAATCTTTTCCAGAATTCTAAATGGACCATATCTAATTCGTTTCATGTTTTTATGTTGTCCTTGGAGCCTCTCTTTGATAATGTGAAGACAAACTTCATCACCTGCTTGGAACTTTTATCTACTTGATGCTTGTCTTGCCTTGACTTGTACTTTCCTTGGCTCTTTTCAAGTTGATCTTGAAGTGTTTGAGGTACCATTTGGAATCGTTGAATGAAATTCTTGGCTTTCCTGATGTCACCATCAATAGACACATCCTTCTTACCAACATGGTACAACAAATTATGATGCAAATGGTAATCAAATTCCCCTACTTGGTTCTCTTGACTCAAACCTAAATGTACATTTTGAAAGTATGCATATTGTTGAACATAACTTTCATGCAAAACAAAATTATGCTTGAATAAAGTAGCTGCACTAACAATAGGCCTTGAAATCATATCATCAAACTTGTTGTATATAACTTTCTTATACCTACTGAGCAAGTGGAATAGTTGTAAGGATCCTATCTGTCGAAAGTGCCTTTATTGCTCCAACCTTTTCACTACACCATTGAAATTTTATGAATGACATGAAATGGACTTACCATATTGCATGAGGACTATTCCCATGGCATAGTTTCTTGCAAGTACATGAGCTGAAACTATCTCTTCTTTCACGACATAAAATGCCTTTTGTTTCTTTCCTCCCCATTATAATACCTTTTCCACACTAGTCAATGCATGCAAATGAGTTGCAATAGAAGAAAAGTTAGCAATAAACTTTATCCAAAATTGGGTTTCTCCCAAAAACTTCTTACTCTAGTGACTATCTTGGGTGTTGGCCAATTCATTATGATGTCAACCTTGGATGGGTCTATCTTCAACTCACCTCCTCCAACAATATGCCTCAAGCACCCCAAAGAAGTTTTACAGAATTCACACTTTGACATCTTCAAAAACATTTTTTCTTTCTTCAAGACATCAAGTACTTTTCTCACATGCATGACATTTTCATCAAAATATTTTCTAAAAACTAAGATGTCATTTAGATAGAATGTTTCATCTATAAATGGCTCCAATACATCATTCATCATACACATGAAAGTAGAAGGAGCATGGAAAAGACAAAAAAGCATAACTAGACATTCAAACAAGCCTTGCTTTTTTTTAACGTCAAATTCCATGTGTCTCCTTCAACAATTCTACTTTGTTGATAACCACTCCTTAAGTTCCACTTAGTGTCATGCTTTTCGTTCTTCTTGGGAACCAAAAAAATAGGTGAACCATATGGTGAAGGATATGGTTAGATGATCCCTTTTTTTCAAAAATGCTTGGGGTTGCTTTTGTCTTTCTGCATTTTCCATTATTGACATCCTGTACATGCGAATGTTAGAAAGATGACAATTTTTCTGCAATGGTATTTCATGTTGGATTCCCCTCTTCGGAGGCAATCCTTTTGGTTCCTGAAACATATCATCATTTTGATTAATCACCTCAATCAAATCAGATTTCAATTTTGTATCAAAACTTTCAAACGCTTCATAATCAATATCATTCTTTTGTTTGTTCATCAGAAGCACTAAATTCTTGCTTAAATTCACAGTATTTTCATTTTCCCTGCATTAAATAATGAAATATTTAGTTTCTTGTGAAGAGCTCTCACAATATACTCCACACCATCTTTGAACAAGTGGTACTTGTTCTAATGGAAATAGAATATTACTTTTCTATCATAGAGGTAAGCACTACCCAAAACAATTCTTGAAATATCAAGTGGTACAACATCTAATTCAACTTCATCAATGAAGTTTGATGTGATTGCAAACCAAAGAATACATTTTATTGTAACTTGTATGTTTGTGTCCTTATATATCCAACCCAATGGATATGGCCTGGGATGTGGAATGGTTTCAAGATTAAGTTTCTTGACTAAGTATTCAGATATCAAGTTAGCTTGAGACCCACTATAAAATAGTGTGTCGATTTTTGTATGTTTTGCAATAACCCTCACATGAGATAATTCAATCCTTGTTTCTTCATTTAGAGTGCTATTGAGACAATTGGATGTACTAGTCCTAGCAATGTATTCTTTTCATTTTTTACCCATCGTTGTAATTTTAGTTTCATCGCCTGAATCGGATCCCAAATCCTCTTGAATGACTGCAACTAGCTTTTATTTTCCTTTGTTGTTGAGTTTCTTAGGCCTCATATCTAGATTAAGATTCCAACAATGGTCTTTATCGTGACCTTCTTTGGAAAAATATTTACATATTATTTTCTCTCCTTCCTTTTTAATTGATGCATTATTCTTTCTTTTGAAACCCTTTACTTTTTCTTTACCCTCAAATGGGTTTTTGCTAACCTCTTCTGGAATATTTTTCCCTCTTGCCTCAAGATGAGTGGCTTGCACACAAACCTCATCCAAATTATTTGGATTAAACATAAGGATCATATACCTAAGGTAATTGTGTAAAACCCTTATATACTTCAACAAAGTGTCTTATAATTGCAAATCTACACTGAACATTAGACACCTTCTTCTAAATTATTTGGTGTAAACTTGCACATTTTGACCTTTAAGTTGTCTAAAGTTCTGCCAATTCATGATGGCTTTATGAATATATGCTAGAGGGTAAAATTGTCTTTCAATTGCGACAATGAAATAAAACTAATAAATTGAGATATTACAATGTTTTTTTATCTCTTCTTGTGCCTTGGCTTCCCACTATACTAGTGATGCACCCTCCAGTCTCAAGGAAGCTACCTGAATCTTTGTCTCATCATATTGAAGGTTTTTAAGTTTGTAATAGATCTCCAACTGACGAACCAAATTATCAAGCTTCTCTGCATTCACTTCACCATTATACATGGGTAGTTCAAATTTAACATCAAGTTTTAACAAGGGGTGTTTTACCAATTCCTTTTTGAGTTATGTTGATGAGTATGAGTAAGGGTTGTATTAGTGGAAGATGATGAATATGGCTGTGAAGTTGAAGATGAAGATGATGGTGGACATGGTGGAGATTTAGCTCCATTTCCATTATTTCATCCTCCTAAAGAACCTTCTCCTTTTGGAAGCTTGGAGCTTTCACCCTGCAGAGTTGTATTACTCTCTTCATAGAGGAATTTCACCATCTCTTTTATGTCAAAGAAATGCTTCCTAAAAACATTCTCATTCTCTGAAATATTTGGAGGCTCTCCTTCATATGACATGCCTGCTGAAGCTTCAACTACAATTTGAGGTAGAACTGGTGGTGGATATTGTGGAAATCTTGCACTCCTTCTCCTTGACCCAAATTCAGGACCTTCAATCAGTTTTCCTTCTCCTCTCTTGAGCTTCAACCTTGTAAGAATCACATTCACTTGAAAACAGTTAAATCCTCCTTGCACAAAGAAACCAAGTTCTATGATACCAAACTTGATCTAAAAGTGAAAATTAGTTTTGTTGTACTAAATTCCTCTTCATAATACGTAAAATTTCTTAAGGATTCATGAGGTTAATTGCAAGTTTTAACAAGCATTTTTGAATGTTTTTATGTAAATTTCATGTACAAATTAACATTAAAAAATGACTGAACAACAAAATATAATAGATATAAACATAACCAAAATAGTATCACAACAGCGCATGATGAAGGAGTTCACCCCTTCTGGGCTACATCTCCTTGGTCCAGCGTCCAATGGCTTGGCGCTCTCTATTATGGTCAAATGTGTGAATACATCAGTTCACAAAGCGCAAACAGCTTTGAAACTTGTTCCAATGGCTCTAGAATATCCAAAAATTCTTGTGTAGCCTCTTTGTCCTCATGATTTGGTCCAAAACTGAAGAAGTTATGGCTTCCCCAAGTCTTTTTGATAATTGCACCTCAATTTCCCCAAAATAAAACACCATCCTACAAATTTGCCTCCAATTCCGCTAACTGAGCACTGATTTAGCCTAATTTTAGGTGAATTTGTGGGATGGATTAAATTCCCAATGACGTTGTAATCCCGAAAATTTGGGCCACATGGGGGGCCACGTGCCCGGGGCTAAGGACAATGGCTCGCCCCTGCCATTTGGGCCCCCACTCTGCTCCACCATGGTTCCATTAGGTGGCACACACCCATGGGCTAGCCCCTTTGGGGTAGCATTTTTTTGGATGGCACAACAGGTTAGTTTTAAATATATTCAGCATTCCATTATATAACAAGCAACAAAGTATGGTGTGTTGGTTAGACTTGGTGCTTGGAGTGTGGAGGTCGTGGGTTCGGCCCCCGCCGCTGTTGCCCAAGCCTTAACCCAACTTTTGGTGGCCCTCACGCTACCATGTGGTGGCTCCTAGTTGGGCTACGTGGCAGCCTAAGGGCCACCAAAAATTGGGTTAAGGTTTGGGTAACAATGGTGGGGGTCGAAATCGCCACATGGAAGCTTGTCATTGGCCACCAACCAACCAATCAAAATCAACCAAATCAACATCAATAAAATCATGTCACTTGGCACCATCTAATTTGTCGGAGGAAAACAGTGATATGTGTAGTCTCCTTGCCACGTAGGCATGCCTAGTCACCGCCACATCAACAGTACAAACTGTTGACTGGGCTGCTTGGATAAAAAAGAAATTTAATTTGTTGTTTAGGAAATGAACAAAACATGTTTCTGGGAGCGTACAGAGTTTGTTTTGTGTGGAACAAGTTGCATTGAATTTAGGAGGAAGATAACTATGGAGTCATTTAGGGTCCACACTAATCCGACAAATTTGAATTTTGAGAAAGATTTTGAGGACCTGATCACATATAACAACAAGAAGTTAACATATAACATTCTCATGAATAACATATAACATAATCATTAAGTTCATTATCATAAAAAAAATACAAATCCATACAACCACATGTTACTATCATTCATGATTATCCAACGCATGTGCATATGGCTACACTAATAAACTAGAATTTATCATACATGTAACCATAATAATAATATAATGACAAGAATATCAGTAACCCTAATTCCTATAACCAAAATTAATCAACATACCTACATGCCCACCATACAAGCTTGTATGATGATCTGATCTTACCCTGAATTCCATTGTTGCATCTTCACTTTAATGATCTACGTCTCTTGCTTTCTCTTAACCAACTCATTAGCATCATAACATACCAATAGCATCATTTTGACCTAATTTCATACAATGACCTCACAATGCATGTTTGACCTACCATACATTCATAACCATAACAATGACAATGCATGCATAACAACATATAGACACTGACATGCATAACAAATTCATATACAACTGACATGCATTCATGCCAAACACATCCCTACAACAACACCATCAACCTTCACATGTCGACATCAGTACAACCATGATCACCACCATGAAATTGCAAAAAGAACATGGATTACAAGCTTAAGGAATGCATATGCAACCGACATGAATGCACGACCAACACACCACCCATCTAATCTGAGGGGTGAACCATGCTCTGATAGTACAATGTGGTATCAAATATGACCCAAATAGAGCACAAGCAACTTTGATACCACTCCATGGTATCATATACCACACAAGGATAACAAAAGCCAAATACCACCCAAAAAGAATGCAAGCCGCTCTTATACCACCCTGTGGTATCAAATATCACACAAAGAGAATAGAAACCAGACATCACCCAAAGAGAATGAAACTCACTCTGATACCACTTTATGGTATAAGATATGACCCAAAAAGAGCATAACCTGCTCTTCTACCACTTTGTGGTATTAGATATGAGCCAAAGGGAGAGCAACCCACTTTGATGCCACTTTGTGGTGTCATATATGACCCAAAGAGAGCACAACCCACTTTGATACCACTTTGTGTTATCAAATATGACCCAAAGAGCATGTAACCCACTCTGATACCACTTTATGGTATCATATATGACCCAAAGAGAGAAAAACCTACTCTAATACCACTTTGTAACAGTGTCCTCTAACATCTACCAAAGTAATCAGCTAATCGGGGTAAACATGTGGCAAGAAGTTACTCTGATATGATTTGATTCCCAAGAAGTTACTCTGATATGATTCGATTCCCTATGCTTTTGTTTAAAAAGTGGAACACATCACAGAAACCTTCCACATCAGCAACAAAACTCCCAGAAGTCATCCCAACAACTCAAGTAACCAACCCCTAACATCAATCGAAGTTTTAATGCATCAAACCCATGGATTATCCCTTAATATGAACAAGGGTGCCTTTGGGAGGCTCCAAAATATCCCACAACAAGGGCAAGGGAGCTTCAAGGAAATTTTTTTTCTAGTGCTATGCCTGCGAATCTGGGATTTGTGCCACTTGTTCAGGCCTAGAGCCGAGGGCATTGCCCAGAACTCAATGACACCTTCATAAATGAAATTTCATAAAGGAACATAGATACATTTGCAAAAACATCAACAAAGACTAGACTAGACCCCTACTAGTTGATGAGCCTTCACATTGGGTAACTATATGGACCTTAATATACCTCCTAGCTTATTCAAATCAACTCTTCTCATAATTTCTTACATATTTTTGTTATATTTTTCTTAATGAGATGAGTCAAAGTGAGATATTATGCCTAGTGGACTAATGTGAATTAATGGGAGGTTTTTGAGAGAAAATCATGGAAATTTTGGCTAATTAAGGGTTGAAACTCGAATGAGACAAGGAGGAGAGATTGTAGGAGATAGATCCTCCTCATTTACTCCTCACTCATTCGAATATTCCTCCATCAAATCACACTAGCTCAAAGTTACAAGCAGCCAAGTCATGAAGATCAAAAGGCAGTCGAGCTAGTTACAGTTAAAGAGACAGTTCATCTTGAGTTTAGGAGCTGAGCATCCCTAGATTTAAGGAATTCATTGGAGACTTGAGTTGTATAAATAATGGTGTAGAGAGCCTCATTAGGATTTGAATTTTGGATGTAAAAACACTAGGAATTTTTAAGTTCAAGACTTGTGGAAGACATTGTTATGTAATTTTCTGATTTGACAATGAGAATGAGAATTTCCTTGATCTAGCACTGAGTTGACTCAAAGGGCTGAAGCTTTTCTGTTAGGGCCCAACCATGGCAACAAAGGCTCCTCTTCTTGTATTTGTATTCTTATTTGATTTCATAGATTATTGGTTGAATTGTCTTTAGCATTATTTCATGACAAGTAGTTGTGGATTTGATTAGTTTGCTTCCATTTGTGCATTGCTTCAACATTAGCATAGGAATATAAAGGAATATCAAAAATATGTTAGTAGGTGGATTTTGCCTCACTCCTCCCTTCAGGGAAAGTGGTTTGAGGAAAGAACTCTTATGCAGCCCCAAAAAGATAGAATTTTGATTTCGCATGGAATTTAGGGTTTTATGCTACTTAGGTCAACGTTTTACCAGTTTTCAAGTATAGGATTTACTTGTCATTTATGCTATCTTCAGTGTTACATTAGATCTCATCAAGGTTTCATATGACTCTGCAAGTTTTCCCATGCATGAAATAGGCAGCTGCCTCAAGAAATTCTATTTTTCTTAGTTAATTGAAATCCTTCTTGTTTACCTGATTTATGGATAAATGTCAATGATTGATTCAGTGCAAGAGTTTCAATAGTATAGAGCGATTTCATGATTAGAAACCCCATCCTAACCTCATCCATACATGGTTATCACTTTCTTTCACTAAATACCTCGCCAAATTCATCATTCCACAAGAATACTTCTCCAAGCTTGTTGAGCAAATCTAGCCATCTCACAACTCTGTTTTGAGATGTAAAGGAGTCTTAGGCACTCCCTTGCCTCATTTCACCCACCATTCACCTTCGCTAAGCCTTAAATCACCTTCCAAATCACTCCTCTTTCTCTCAGTTGTATCCTATAGGAATACAGGGGATCCTGTAGGAACATTATGACATCCTATAGGACGCATTAGGACATCTTGCAGGTTGACCTATAGTGGTCTGTTTTGAGGACGAGCTGTGGAAAAAGCACATAGGAAGCTAGAAAAGTATCCTTGCTTGTGTCCCAAGCCATCTGACCATCCACCATCATCCCTAATCCACCTACCACATCACCAAAAGAAGCTAGCATTCACACTTTCACACAAAAAAAGACAAAGAGGAAAAAAATATATTTTTTTCATTTACATGCATAGAAATAGAATGTTTGATGTTTCAAATTGCATGCCTAGGACAGTAGGATTGCACATATGATAGCTTAGCAGTCTCTTGAAGAAAATCCTCTTAGCAGTTAGATTAGATGAATGGTGTGTTTAAGCATTTGATTTTCAGTCTTTTCCTTACTGCAATAGACAAGATTGCTTTTATTGTAGGTTTCCCTTTTCATCATTGGTAATCAAGCTTCTTTTGAATCAATAGAATTCTGGTTTGAAAAACCTTAGTGGTCTATCGCCAGCTTATTAGTGACAAAGAGAAGGCCCATTACATTTACTTGTGTATACAACACTGTCACCTCCAAGTTTGTATGAACCCTGGGTTGATAAAGTAAAGTTGGTAGCCCTAGGAGTTGTAGCATTCTTGCTACAATACTCGTGCTCATCACTTTTTGGTCTCGTTGTCGAGGAGGTGCCTGAGTAATATGTGGTTTCTGATTTCTTTCTTCCATTTCTTATCTCTGACATTCTGCTATTAGCTTCATTTCTGCAAGAGTAATTTAGTTTGCTTTCTTTTCCATTCTGCAAGTGAGATTTCATTCAAGCAGTTAGTTTTCATTTAGACAGTTAGTTTCCATTCAGTTGTGATTTCAATTCTACAGCTTATTCTCAAAGCTTGAAAAAGGAAACAAAACAAAACAAAAACACTTCTTTCATGCCTCGTAGGAATAGGGATAACTTAGGAAAATTTATACCAAATACCCCCACTACTTCAAATACCCAACCTTCCCTTTTCTTTGGTGGCTGTGAATTGGAGGACCCCTTAGGTGAACGCCCAGAGATATTTGAAGAGCCTACAGGGGGAGAAGAAGAAGGAGAACCGATTACAACAGACCTAATGGTTGAAAATAGAAATGACAGAGGAGATAGAGAAACAAATGAGGGCTCCTTTACCATCAGAGAAACTAATGGGGATACCAAGATGAAAAACATAATCCCCTCTGCTCCTTCTCATTTCCATGGATTGACCTTAGAAGATCCAGACACTTTCTTGTTTTTTTTTGCTATCATATGCAGAACTTATGATTACACCAATGATGAGTAGAACTTTAAACTATTCCCATCCACTCTCAAGGATGCATCTTTGTGTTGGTTCATGGGTTTACCTGGGGATAGCATCACAACCTGGGCGCAGATGTAGTAAACCTTCAACAACAATTATTGAGACTAGTGTAGGTCAAAATACACTAAAGAGGAAATCTTTAGGATGACCTTAGGGCATGATGAATCCCTCGAGGATTATAAAGAAAGATTCCAGCTTAGCTACAAAAGGGCTAGGTGCACACTTGATCCTGAATCACTGAAGCTAGTCCTACTCAGAGGGGTAAGGGAAGATCTTATGGATACGCTAAACCTTCTAGCAGGAGGGGACATCTACTAGCTACCCTATGAAGATATCAAGACAGTCTTTAGGAACCATTCTAGGTTAGCTAGGGAAAAGGGTAGGAATAGTCAACCAATGGCCAGTCCATCCTCTTCCAATACATCCATCAAAGGTGAAATTCTAAATATGTTGAAAGATTTCAAGAGTGAAATGCTGCAAACCCTTGCTCTGCAGATGGACACTATGCACATCAAGAGAAAGCAAGAGGAAGAAGAGAGAGCCTTAGCCATTTTCTGCCCTAGATGCAGAAGGAGGCACCCTAGGAATGAATTTCCATTAATTTTGATTGAAGTCTACTTCGTCTTTCAAGAAAACCACTCCACAGACAAGTGCCCTTCTCTACTTGGTCTAAAAGCTGTGCATCAGGGAATTGAAGGGATGACTGAACAACTCTGCTACATAAATAGAAGGAGACCTCATGGGCCTCATCCATACCATCAAGGCATTCAAGTATCATCCCATGCATATTACAACCCTAACCAAGCCATATCCATTCCCTCCTGGGGGGGGCTGCTTATCCCTCCTGGTTTACACCTCGTCCTTGGTATTCTGCACCTGAGTACTAGTCCCAGCCGACCAGCCAGTCATTTCAGCCATATACTCTACCAAAGCCTTAGTGGAATGCACCACCCTGGGGTGGAGGCCCCCATTCAAAAATTCTCCAGCTTTATTGCCTTGACCACCTACTCGACCATAGATTTTACACCCTGCTCCACCTAAACAATCTCAGATGCCTACCCACCCAAATCCAAACCCAAACAATAGACATGCACAACAAGTGTACAATGGAGAGACATCCTATCTTTCTTATGCTGTGGAGATTCAGGAAATCAACCTGAGATCTGGGAGAGTACTCCCAGACAAACAACCTCCACCTCCACCTAGGGAGAGTGAGGAGGAAAGAGAGGAAAGCATGCCTAGATTAAATCCACCACCCTTTCCTGAGAGATTAACTCAACCATTCCAGCCTACCCCAGAAGAGAATGAACTTCTCGGTGAATTGAAAAATCTATGTCAAAATTCCACTTATCCAATCTATAAGGGATGTACTTATTTACAAAAATTTGATTAAGGAGAAGTGCTTCAAACATCCAGGGAGCCAAAAAAGAAACACCCCTACCATTAATGACATTGGACAACTGTCCAACTTAATGCTGGGGTAGGTAATTTTCCCAAAGTACGAAGACCCTGGAAGCCCTGTAGTAGATGTGTCGATCAATGGCACCATTATCCACACATTTTGATTGATCTTGGGTCTGTCATTAATGTAATGACTAGGGACACCATGCTCAAGCTCAATCTCGAGGGTTCATTGAGAAAGACCACAATAGTCTTACAACTTGTAGACTGTTCTACGGTGACCCCTGAGGGGATTGTGGAGGATGTGATGGTATCCATTGACTCTTGGGAGTACCCTGCAGACTTCCTAGTTCTCCATCCTAAGGCCAAGCTTACTCAATATTCTCTCATCCTTAAGAGACCCTGGTTAGCCACTGTCGATGCCTATCAGCTATAGGGCCAAAAATATGACTATAAAAAATGGGCATATGTCCAAGCAGTTAGTCTTGTACCCTCCTGCATAACCATCTCTAGAACATGACTTACCTTTATGTCTAGAAGAGGAGGAAGAAGATGAAGTCTACTCAGCCAAACTCTATACCTTAGCAACAACCATGGGAGGAAGACAACCAAATGAAGATGATTTTCTTGAACAAATACTCCAAAGTCCAACTCCCATCACCTTGTCCTTAGACGAAGTAGTAAAGGAAACCCAAAACAACCATAAGATTGATCTATTCTTAGATTATTCAAACCCTACCCATGTAAAAACCATAGAATCCAGCCGTGAGAGAACTTTGAAAATGAACCCATGTCTTTCTGTACACCAAGAAGAAAAGTTGTGCAGCATGCTAAAGGAACATCTGGATGCCTTTGCTTGGAGTTACAAGGAAATGAAGGGAGTGCACCATGTGTACTCACCACATTTATATCAAAGAAGGTTGTGAATGAGCCCGACAACCCCAAAGGAGAATGAATCCAACTCTCAAGGATATAGTTAAAGAAGAACTACAAAAGCTGCTAGATGCCAGATTCATTTACCCTACCTTGGACAGTGAACGGGTCTTGTTGGGGTCCAGGTATGAACAATTTATCCACCCTTTTTCCTACATTAATGTATCAATCTGGGTGCATATTCTTTTCAAGGAAACATGCAAAGTATATGCAGGGGCAAGGTTACACTCTATCATCGACCAAGGGTTCGTGATTACTAAATCAAAGCATTGATGAAACAGAAATAGAAACTCAACTGTAGAATTTAAAAAGGTATTCACAGTTATCTAATGAATCTGCAATAGTAATCAAGAACTAAACACAACAATAAACAATACACACACAACAAAGAAACACGCAGCACCTGATAAGAAGAGCGGGCCCAACTCTCTCATCAGGGTTGCATTACTCACAGTGAAAGATAGATCAACAAAATGGGTTGTATTTTATTAATCTGAACATTGTTGTTACAATACAATGCAGGGTCTCCCCGATATAGGAACGACCCCTATCTTTTATACAGTACAAAGAGGAATAACATCTCTCCCCCCAAAACCTAGAAACTATATGCCCAAAGATATACATTAGTTCAACCACAACACTAATGATGAGAGAGCAAGAACAACAATGATCCACTAGTAGTTTGCATACACAAAATCCTCATGACTTTACTTCATTAATTAAATATCCCAAGAGACAATGAAAGGGAATTACCTCACGGTTTTGCATGGTAAATGTATGCGAATGAATACAAAATGGGATGAAAAGAGGAGTGGAAATGATGGGAAAAGATAGGCCAATTTGGTACCCAACATCTTCCCCCAACTAGCCTTTTGCACGCCCTCGTGTAGATCGCCGTCTCTGTAGGTCTAGGTTGGATGAGCTGTGTGCTTCATGAAGCTGGGCGAGATTGTATTCCTCGACCATCTATGTTCTTTGGACCTTAAATCCCTCCGAAATAAGAACTTACTTGCACCAATCATTTGGTACATTATAGGCTGGGGTGTAGTGCTCTGCTAGCAACCATAGGACAGGGTACTGAAGTCGAATTCCCATCCACCGAACCCCACATGTTTGGATGCATTTCACATATCTTGGCACCCTACTGAGTGCTCGTGCCAAATTTGGTGCTCGAAACGGTTCTCTGTTCTGGACAGATGTGGGTGACATCATCTACCTTTTTTAACAACTATCCAGGGCCTCAGCTTGAAACGTGACTAATTGTTTGACATATAGATCGATGCACCACTTTTGTGTCATCAACCTCCGTTCTTTATTTCCCATAATTTCTAAAAATGTAGTGTGCTTATTATACATAGTCACTGATCTCTCAAGTTCTCCTCTTACCATAAAAGGCTTCGTGGCCTGATTTGACTCGAACGTGTCAAAAACTCTTTGCCAGCTTATCTGATTGAAAGTGTAAGAAGTGAGGGCCCTTAAATGAATGTCCCCCACATATGGAACTAGGTTAAATTCTCTCTCAACATGTAGGAGATACCTGTGCATGTAAAGCTCACACATCAAATGCTGAGTTGGCACATCATGGGCTCTCATTATCCAAAGGAACTATACATCATCCTCAATCTCATGACTAATTTCTTTTTGGATACTTTCCAAACAAAAGAAAAGAAAACGCTCATGCAAAAATAAAGAATAGTTGGAAGTAGGAGGGCGACATGCCATCACCTCTTGTGCTAAATGGAGCATCTGCTCCTTGTCAGTTTCCAACTCTGCCACTTGCCTTTCCAGCCACTCCACCTTGAGTTGCTGCTTGGAATATCTTAATCGCATTATGTCAATGCGCTCCACATATTCTGTTATCTCAAAATCAGGCCCTGGAAGGATGCAGACCAGGAAGACTTCAAGTAACTGTTTCACACCAATCTTTTAGCTAAGGCTTAGCCTCCTTAGCCTGAGAGGGCTCTCTCAAAGGATTTAAGGTTTGTGATTATAATTGAGATGGCTAACTCTTTATAAAACAAATAGGAATGAGGCTAGTAAAATCTAAATTAACAAGCATCCATTGGGCTCATGGAGTCAAATGTCATTTGGCATCAACAGTGAATTGGCTTTGCAATAAAATCAAGGCATTCAGACTTCAATATGGATAAAGTACAGCAGACACAAAAGGGACAGTATTTGAGCATATGAAGGAAATTAGAACACTGCAAGTGATTTCTAAGTAATCAAGTACTCATAATACTGTATACAACATGAAAGACAACAAGAGGAATTCATACATTGAAGTCACTATGATTCTTGAGCAGCAGAAGCCATTTACTGTATTACCAAAGAAACAAAATCTTTACATAAGCTTGACAACAGAGCTTTTTTTTACATAAACTTCCAGCCCCAATTACATTTCCCTTTCTCTTATATATAGACATGACTGAGATTCCTCCTTAAACATTAGGGGAACTCGAAATCTACTTCTAATGACACCTGTCTAACTTTTAACTACCTATTTAATGTAACAAACTTCAACTAGACTTTCTAGAGGTCTAAATCAAGTAGGATTCTAACACCATGTTATGCTAATAATAGCCTTGGTTACAATGGTTCTCATTCTTTGAAATCTAGTTCCTTTTTAGTTTGGTTGTGATGAATGTTCAAAACTCCATGTTGGTCTTCAATGCCACATCTTCTCCATTGTCCTGAAACATAGGAAACTACCCTTGCTCATCGGTCTTTAGTTTTCCTTACAATTTTCGAATCCAAGGAAGCGTGTCCTTTATCTTTGATTATCCAAAATGTAACAGATGGCCATGTCTTTGATGTGTTGTCCGCTTCCTTTATGTGTAAAGGCAAAAACTCTTTCAAGCTGCTTTGGCATACCTTGAACGGTGGTAAATGTGCTCACTTTATGACAAAAATTTAAAGTTGGATTCGAATCCATATTTTCTCCACCTATCTTGACCTGGTTGAATATTGAAGCTTCAGCTGATGCCTTGTATATATTCCTCTTTCAAATTTCCCGCTTATGTTTCAAAACCGGTTGACTGATATTGGATTATTTAGCTTCAGCAGTTTTGTAGCGCGCTACGAAACTGCTGAGCTCTAGTCATCACCTTCAGCAGTTTCATAGCGTGCTACGAAACTGCTGAGTTGTTTCAAAAATCACAGTTTCAACCCAAAACTTCACTATTTGAGCACTTTGCTGTTAAAACATTCTTTCAACTATTTCAAGACCTTTCAAAACTGAATGGGAATGTTTGAAAAGATTATACCAAGCAAAACTATCAAAACTTTGAAACATATCCTTACTTGAAGTGAGATTTCTTTATGGAGATTCTTTTTGCTGGTACAATTGTATCTTTAAGTCTTCAATTTGTTTCTTCATTACTTTGATCCCAGACCTGAGGTTTGTATTGACTTTTCTAATAAATTGAGCTTCTTTTATTGCAGGAGTAGTCCAGCTTTTCAATTGAACACTAAAGTCAACCACTTCAGGAATTTGAAAAGTTTGGTCCTCCCACTGAGCTTGCATTTGGTTGAAATAAGCCTCCTTAACTGCAAATTTCCTAGTAGCTTTCTTCAATCTAGCAATCTCAAAGTTGGCAGATTCCAATCTCCTTTTCAAGTCTTCCACACTACCTTCTTCTTGAGTGGCAACTATTTTGCCTTTATCCTTTCTTTCATGTGGCCATGTCACCTCCCCTGTTTCATCAGCTCTTGGTGGTACCTCTTGTACTTGTTTGAACTTCCTTGTTATGGGTCTCCTGGGTTTAAAAATAAATTTATCAACTTGATCATCAAACTTGAGTTTCTTTGAGGCTTTGACCCTCTTAGCCTTCTCTTTTCCTGACTGCATCAAATCAGCTTGAACTAGTTGGGACTCTTCAATGTCAATTGCTTGCAATAAATCATTTATGTCTCCCTTTGAAACAGGGCTTTCTTCAATACTCACTGACTTACCTTTTTCTTTGGCCACCTGGCTCCTAGTTCTTCTTCTTTGAACTCCTCCACCTGTGCTTGATTCATGTACAGTTTCTTTGACCTGAGTTTTTTCTTTAATTGACTGCTGGGGTGTATCCTGAATAGTCAGTGGCTTGGTAGACTCTCCAACTTGTTTCCTTGCTTTTAACTTTGAAACCCTCTTGGCTCTTGTTTCTGTTTGAGGACTGGTTGTTGTTGAAGGTTCTTTTGCCGCTTGAGGGTTGAGACCGGTCTTGCTTTTGAAACCGGACATGAATATGAATGTGTCCCAGTCTCTGCCTACCCTCTAGAGTTCATGCAGAACCATTAACTTAACCAAGCCATGGTGGAAAAGTGAAGTCTCACAGGCTTCTTTCCTTAGTTGCACCTTGTCACACATTTTACTTAAACTACGGAATAAATAAAAAGGTAGATCAATAGATGTCTTGCCTGTGAAATGCAACAACAGTTTAAAATGGTATGAATACACTTTGTTATATCTCCCTTCACAGGTCAGATACTTTTGTATACAAGTAAGCAATTGGGCATATGATTCTTTAACATAACTTCTAGGAACAGACTTGCTCAAATCTGAGTTAATGAACTCCTGCTTTAGAAATTCTTTGCATGGATTCATGTCAAATTTGAAATTCTTGAACCAATTTTCTTACCCTCTTGGAATTTCTGTAACTGTGGATATCATGTCTGGTGAGACCTACAATTCCAGCATGCCAACCTTTGAGTTTAGCCCTGTGAAATTCAGTGCAAATTCCTTAGTCACTTGTGCATGTCCTCCCTGGAGCTTCTTGCAAAAATTCCAACATCCAGCTTGTTTAAATGCCTGTTCGACCTCTCTGTTCTTCAAGGTTATATCCAAACCTTCAGGCTCGTTTCTCAGGTCTATGGTCTTTCCTTTCTGCCAATCCCTCCATGAAGATTCAGTGACCTGTAGGCTGGAAATGCTAGCGCTGCTCAAACTCCAAACTCTGCCTCGTTTGAATGGTTGCCTCGCTTGATAGCTGCCTCGCTTGATGACGATGTTTTCAAATTGAAATCTAGTAGATTTGTTTCTCATGCAAGGCCTACAATCATCATTAAAACTGAGCATACCTGGCCTTTCTTGGAACTTGTATTTCATGTGTACCAACGTACTTAGTGATTGCAATAATGGAGATAAGTGGTTGGAGATGATATATGGAGTGCATAAACTGACAATGAATGACATAGCCATAGATTAACTTGATAGATTTGACAGTTGGGAAAGATTCACTGCGGAATGCACGAATCTTCGATTTCGCAGCATGGTCAGTGTAAATTTTGAATTATACACTGTGAAATCACCTAAAACCTATCGCGCTGCAAAAACACCCAAAGGACTATTGCGCTGCGTAATCACCTAATGAACTTTTTCGCTACGAAACTGCTAAACATGGTTAATGCGCTGCAAAAACACTTCAGAATGGTTACATGCGCTACACAATCACCTAAAAATGCTTTGTGGTACATAATGATTTTTAAACCAAACTGACACATGGCTATGAGATCGGTGAGGAATAAGGGTGACCAATGATAGATGAGAATGCATGCTTGACTCAAGACCTCCTAAGACTCAGACTCTAAGGAAAAACAAAATCAAACTTAGACTAACACTGACCTTTATCATCAAGCTAGTATGAGAAATTTTGGCATTAGAATTCTTAAGTGATAACATATTCAAAGATTGCCGTGGATGCTCATTCTTGGGCTCTCTTTGATTCGTTCTGATATCACGTCGTAGTAGATTTCCAGGTTTGTAGTTCGGCCATCAAAGAAAACTCACGGCCTTAAAACAAGTATTCTATAGGGTCTCTCTGAGTGGCAATCGAGGTTGTTGCCACTCCATCTACCTGTGTCCCTACTTCGGCTGTCATGGTTGTGGGCCTCTTAGCCCGACATTTATATCTCTTCACCTGTTTCTTCATCCGGTGCATCTGCTTTCTCAGCTTCTGAACCTCTATTCTGAGCTGCATTATTTCTTTGAATTGCAGCTGATATTTCTGCTTCATAGGCAGCATTCGTTGTTTACACAATTCTACCCATTCTTGTTTGACCACCACCTCATCTGGTACTGCAGCGGGTTCGACAGTTGGTGGATTACTTAAGGGAGTATCCATAGGGTTAGTTGACGGGCCTGTTTTGCTTGGCCTCTCTTCCTGGAGAGTCAACGCTTCCTTACTAACTCCTACCTCATCCTGTTGTGAAGCTATCTCGATAGGTGGTGAGCTCACTTGATGGGTGTCCATCGGTGGTTCAGCCATAATTTCCCCTCCGGGTTCCCTGGTTTCAAAAACATCCATCTCTTCCTTTATTCCTGGTTCCTAGGAAAGGTATCTGTGGAGGTCTGCGGCTAGCAACCCTATGGTAGCTGGTTCTTTATTCGACCCAGCAAACTTCAAAATTAGTGGAATGACCACATCCTCCTCCGTGTTTCGGGAAGAGCAAGATACCCTTGCCCCTTTTGGAATGGAGAAGTAAGAAGAAAATTGAAAGAATTTTCCTACCTGATCTGTCTCAACCCCATTTGTGGCTCCGGGCTCTTTCCCTCTATCTACAATGTCTCTGCTCCGGTTTGAAACTTCTACCATTGCAGTCCCCTATTCTGAGGTTGACGCCTGTGTTTGTGGAGCAGCGTCACTCTCACTATTTAATTCTCTTGCAATCTCCCGGGTCGGATAGGTTGATACTGGTTCTTGTGCAACACCACCTTCCATATCCTGCAGTCTTTGAACAGACGATGCTGACACTGCTTCTCCCAACACATCATTGATAAAAATGGATTCTTGCATCCTTACATCAATTCCATCCATTATTCCCATAACCTCTCCTTCTGTCAGCCCCACGGTTCTTCTAGCTTCAGGCCCCTCTTATCCTGGTTCATCTTCCTCCATTGGTTCTTTGGTCGAGGGTGGTTCTTGTGGGACACCCCTAGCTGCAATATTAACGAATTCCTCCACCTCAGCTTGATGTGGTCCTTCTTTGCTTATAACAGTGCTACTGAATTGCTCTACTTGCTCCATGGTGGTGACCCTTTCTTTATTGGCCCCTTGCTGCAGCACTTCTTCTTCCATCGGTTCTGCAATCGAGGCTGGTTCTTGTGGAAAAACCTTGACTATCCTCTCTGGTTCATTCCCCTAGTTTTGTTCCAGCCCCTTGAGTTCCATCTCCATTTCCTCTGGTTCTTCTTAATCTATGTATTCATCCTCTGCTCCAGTTCCTTCCTCCATCGCTTCCAGCTCCTCTTCTCTAGCGGCTCTAATAGCTGCTATCTCTTCCTTCGTAGAGTCTCGGAGTGATTCCCATTGAATTTGAAGTTGGCCAATTGCATGCATCGCTATCAATCGGACCAGACCATGGTTGGTAATGATTGCTTCCACTTGTCGCGAATGCCGAGCAGAGTACGCCATCATATGGAGACTCTTCAACAAGAAAAAAGGCATATTCAATGATAAGGCTTCTGACTGTGGGAACTGGAATTGAGCCAAAATTCTAAGATGATATTTAAACACAGTGGTGTACCTCCCTTTGTAGGTTATATATCTCATTACAAAACCTGCTACCTCACCCCATGGCTGTGGCAATGAATTCTGGTCATACCCTCAGCCTTTCTTAACAACATTTTCTCCAACTTGTAGAAATGCCTCGGGGAACTCCAGAAGGGCGATTCTTCCTGAAAACCATTTCTTCCCCTACTAGGGTAGCTCGCTAACCTCTGCAATGGTTTCTTCTATAACAGGGATTTCTATCCCCCGGACCTGAGAGCTCCCTTCCTCTAAATTGAGTGCAAATTCAATCGCAATTTCCTCCTTAAACCCCTACAATATGTCGAAATAGATGTTCCACCCCGCATTTTCAAAACCCTACCATACTTCCTGGTTGTTTCAAACCAGTGTTGTGCCCTCCGGCTCATGGCACACAACCAACTCACCCATTGTTGTAGGAATTGGCTCAACACGATGGATACAGTCAGCTGGTTGGGAGAGAGCAACAGCAACCCAAATGATGATGGTAATAATGTTAGCATGGTGGCCGCAGGGTGAGAGGATGGAAATAATGGCTGGTACACCTCAAAAAACACAGCAAATAATGGCAGGATATGACAGTACAGGTGAATGATTATGGTGATTGAATACAATGTACTAGGGAAATGATCGGTAAAGTTCTTGCCATCCAATTTCAAATTCCAATGCGTAAGAATCATGATCACAAAATTGCACGATTTTTGGTTTCTGTTTGCATTAGATTTGGAAATGATGAAATATGATTACGATTTTAGGTACGTCGTCATCTATTTGTGATGGGACCCCCCCCAACTTAAATGTGGCTGTCTGCGGCACGTACTAGTCTCTTTTTTGGAATATTTTAATTAAATCCGTAAGAGTCAATGAAGGCATACTTGGCGACCTACCTGGCGGTGGAGTAACAACAAAAATAACCGGTGGAGTAACAACACCAGTGGAGTAACAACAATGGCGGAGTAACAACACCGACGAAGTAACAACAATAGCGGAGTAACAACACTGATGGAGTAACAACAATAGTGGAGTAACAACACTGACGAAGTAACAACAATGGTGGAGTAACAACAACTGTAGAGTAACAACATTGATGGAGTAACACCAATGACGAAGTAACAAAATTGATGGAGTAACAGCAACAGCGGAGTAACAGCACCGATGGAGTAACAGTAGTGGCGGAGTAACAACACCAACTGTTACTTGAAAAATTTCCCCTTGCCATAATTCGGTTCTTATTTCTGCAAAAAGACAAGCAAGTAACTGGTAACAATAGATATTTATTGCTATTTTATATATATATATATATAGACACACACACACACACACACATATATATATATCTATTTTTATTTTATATATTTTTTAGATCAAAAGGTAGAGGGAGTACTCTCTACACCAACAACCATCAAACCAGATGTATTAGAAATATGTTTGATGAAGGTATCCTTAGAAGTTGGACAATGGTATAACTTCAGACTGTGTCTGTTCACTAGGAAGGAAGTATGATTTTCATCTACTGCAACTAATCTGACTGTTGCATTGTCAAATACAACATCCACTTCATAGGGTCCCATCCAACAAGTGCGAAGATTTCCTTTAAAATCTTTAAACTGGGAGTGATAGAGAAATGCCCAATCTCCTATATGAAACACCTTTTTCTTGATAAATTTATCATGCCATTTCATTCTCTCCTGTTGCATGGTAGTGGTTCTCTAGACAGCTACTAAATGAATCTCATCTAACTCATTGAGCTGCTATAGCCTGTGTTTCTAGGCCTCTAATAAGTCTAATCCCACTTCCAAAGTTGTTCTAAGCGTACTAACCTTAAACTCTACTAGAAACAAGGGGGATTTCCCATAGACTAGCTCAAATGGTGAAAACCCGGTTGTATTCCTCCATGTTGTCCTATACGCCCAAAGAGCTTCTGGAAGTTTTTGCGACCAATCTTGATGATGACTTGCTACAATTTTTGTCAAGATATTTTCCAATACCTTGTTTTTGATTTCTACTTGTCCATTCGCTTGGGGATGGTAAGGAGTTGTCACTCTGTGTTTAACCCCATATTTCAACATAAGCCTCTCTATCATGTGTGAT
This sequence comes from Pinus tabuliformis, assembly GCA_031772625.1. Classification (NCBI taxonomy): domain Eukaryota; kingdom Viridiplantae; phylum Streptophyta; class Pinopsida; order Pinales; family Pinaceae; genus Pinus; species Pinus tabuliformis. Next base: position 355,351,968 of record CM062814.1, on the reverse strand, counting down.
GTGAACTGTCCTCCTCCATCTGAAACAATTTCTCTCGGGGTACCATATCAAGAAAAAATCTCTTCAAAAACGAAATCTACCACCACCTATTTTATTGCTTTCGCAACGTCTCTGGCTTCCACCCACTTAGTCACATAATCAGTACAGACCAGGATGTGGACATTTTGGTGAGAAGGTGGGTTGATGGGTCCAACAAAATCGATGGCCCACTTCTCAAAAGGTTCAAGGACTATCTCGGGCTGTAATGGCATTTCATCTGATTTCCCACATTGTCCCATTCGTTGACAGCTGTCACATCTTCGGACATAATCTCTAGCATAACGAAAGATAGAAGGCCAGTACTATCCCATTTGCAGCACCTTGTGCCCTGTTCTTTTATCTGCAAAATGTCCTCCACAAGGTCCACCATGGGTGGCCTTCAATATCTCACAGATATCATCCATTGATACACAGCGCCGAATCTGTTGATCAACCCCTGTATGAAAGAGGTATCCTGCCATCAATGAGTATTGGGTACTATGATGAATAATTTTCCACTGATCCTTATATGACAAATGACGAGGTACCTTCCCTGTAGCAAGATAGTTACCAATATCTGCATACCACAGAGTGTTAGTGGAAATTGCAAAGAGATATTCATCTAGAAAGCTATCTTCAATAGGCGTACCTTCGGCATCATTTTATAATCTAGACAGAAAATCAACAACCACATTGTCCTTTCCTGGTTTATCTACTATGGTAATATCAAATTCTTGAAGTAGAAAAATCCATCTTGTAATACAACCAGGAGTAACGGGTTTATTCATCAAATACCTGATGGCTGCATGATGAGTGTGTATAAAGGTGGGGTAACCAGTGATATAGTGCCGAAACTTGTTGATGGCGTAGATGATAGTAAGGAATTCTCTTTTAGTCAGTGTGTAGTTTAACTCAGCAGGAGCCAAGTTCTTACTAACATAGTAAACTGCATATGGTACCTTATCCACTTGCTACCCCAAAACTGCCCCAATTGCTGTCTGGGAAGCATCAGCATGAATATGGAATGGTAATGCCCAGTCTGGCCCTCTAAGAATCAAGGCACTATAGACTAGTTCCTTGATCTTCACAAAGGCTACATTATAGTAATTTTTCCACACAAAGTCTGCATCTTTTGTCAATAATTGAAAATGTGGATGTGCTGTTTTGGAAAAATTTTCTATAAAGTGCCTGTAATAACCAGCACAACTGATAAGGCTACGTACCTGAGTGAGTTTTCTAGGTATTGGAAAATGTTGTATTACCTTTATCTTAGCTGGATCCATCTAGATTTCAGTAGCCGAAAGCAAGTGTCCCAACACTATTCCTTTGTCCATCATCATATGGCATTTCTTCGTACTTAAAGAGACATGCACCTGCTTGCTCTTTCAAGAACTTTTTCTAACTTCCCCAGTGCTTCTTCGAATGAATCTCCATATGCCATGAAATTGTACATATAAATCTCAATACTATCATCCATCAGATTAGAGAAAATCACTAAAATTTCCCTCTGGAATGTTGCAGGTGCATTAAAGAGACCAAATGGGAGGACTCTGTATGCGAACGTTCCCCAAGGGCATGTAAATGTAGTCTTATCCTGATCTTCAGGAGCTACCTGGATCTAGTTGTGCCTGCTAAATCCATCCAGGAAGGAGAAAAACTTCTTCCCAGCTAATGTATCCAAGACTTGGTCAATGAATGGTAATAGAAAATGGTCTTTCTGACTTGCCTTATTTATTTCTCTATAGTCCACACATATTCGCCATTTACCATTTTCCTTAGGGAGCAGTACCAATGGGGAAACCCATTGGCTATCTGAGATCAGGTAGATAAATCCCACTTCCAGCAGCTTTTGGAGCTCTTCTTTAACAATGTTTTTAGGGTAGGGTTCATTCTTCTCTGGGGTTGCATCACAGGATGACAGTCCTGCTTAATGTATATGTGATAGGTGCATAAATGAGCAGGAATCCATTTCATATTTGAGTAGTCCCAGGCGAAAGCTTCTTTGTGTTTCCAAAGAACATCCAAGAGTTGTTTCTTCTAGGGATCCGACAGATCTGGATTGATATTCAGGGTTTTTCCTAGTTCTATTTCCACGGAAATACTGTCATGGGCCATAGCTATAGGTAGCTCATCAAATCCGTCTATTGTTCCAATACTTCCCTGAGTCTCACATCTCAAGACAGACTCCAGGATTTGCTGATTCAAATCTGAAACAGAACAAGGATCACTGATAAAGGTAGTAATTGCATCATCTTTTGTTTCAGTTTTCAATTGGAGGGCATGTTCGATAGTAAGAACTGGTCTTAACTCCTCATTTTCTGATTCGGAGTCTTTCATGTATGAAGATTTCTTACGACCTACTGATTTTGTTGACGGATTAGGTTCTACTGGAGGATATAACACTAGATTCTTAGTATTTTTTCCATTTGAAATAATCATATGTCCAGACCGACACCCAATATAAGCATCTGCAGTTGCCAGCCATGGTCTTCCCAGAATCAGGGGGTGTCCTCCAGCTGGAGATTGTGTTTGGAGTATTAGGAAGTCCACAGGGTAGTGCCATGAATCAACCGAAATTGTGATGTCTTCTAACTTTCCTACCAGTTTCACTGTAGACTGATCTGCCAGTTCTAACATCGTAGGTGTGTGTTTCAAGTTAAGAAAACCTAATGCATGCATAGTTTCAGCAGTGATGACATTTATGGCAGCACCCAAATCTACCAGTACATCTGAAATTTATACCCCATTGATTTGCATAGTTAAAATTAGGTTCCCGGGATCCCCATACTTTACAGGAATGGACCTTCCCATCATGAGATCTGATAACTTTCCCATTACGGGAATGGTGAGAGAGTCTCTTGATTTCTTTTTACGCTTCTTAACACAATATTCCATAAGAGTTTTTGCATATATAGGTACATATCTCTTAGCTTGCAACAGGGGAATCTCAACGAATAAATTCTGCAACTCCCCTAACAGGTCAAACTCAGCTTTACGGGTTGGTTTACTCAAGGCCAACCTTTAGGGATAGGGCAGTTCAGCTAGGTGTTTTTGAGTCCCTGGCAGTTGAGGTGGTGTATGATTTTATTAATTCGGTTTGATTCCCCTTCAACCATTTCTGTTTCTTTTTCCTCACTATCAATTTGTTCAATAATAACTGGTGAGGTTTTAGCATCTATTATCTGCCCAGATCGTAAATTCATCTCATAGAATTCTGCAGTAAAGATGTTCTATGAAGGTAGGTTGAGGGTGTCAGCTTGTTGAGCCCCTTTATTGTTAGGGTTCTAAATGGGTTGTATGGGAAGTTAGGGACGAACAAGATGATTACTAGGAGGCACATTAGAGGGTATCTGAAGTTGTTGTTGTGGAATTGACTGGGGAAACTGACCAAGAGGAGGAGGAGGAGGCTCCTTCCAGTTTAGAGCCCACGAGGAACTCAAACTAGCTCGAGGAGCCCAATGCTGCCAAGGTGGAAACTGGTATTGTGGCCACACAGGTGGATAAGGCATGGCTTGAGGACCCATATTAAAATTGCTAAAATATTGAGATGGATTTAGAAACATACCTTGATTTCCCATTGACAGCCAAGGTTTCCATGGCTTTTTAGGTCCCATAAAGTACAACTGCTCCATCTCTTTGCCTGTTCCTTGAAAAATAGCTTTTAGCCCTGGCAAGGATGGGCAAGAACTTGTCACATGATTTAATTCATAGATTGCACACTCCTCTACAGATTTCAGTGGAGATTCCCTCTATGGGTGTTTCTTCCTGCATGTTGGGCAAAATACGGCCATAGTTCTTTCTAATTCTAACTGTTTCTGTTTTACCTGCAGCGTGTCTATTTTTTCAAACAAGGTAGTGAGGATATTAGTCCTCAAATTGTCCAACAGATTCCCAATTTTTTCTTTTGTAACACCTCCACCAAATATTTTGTTGATTGGATCCCTTGTTTATTCCTTGCAATTCCTCTTGAGCACTGGATACACAACTCATAGATGGTGTCAAAGTTCTCCTTTGATATATCTCCCTTTCCGACTATATTCAACAATTCCAAAGAGTCTTCTCGGAAGGCCTGGAAAAGGATAATTTTCAAACTATCCTTATCCAAGTTAGAGTGACCTGATCTCTGCAATGTGTATTTAAAGCATTCCACACAGTCTTCCATATTTTCGTCCTCTTTCTGTGCAAATTTGAAAATTTCTTCCTTAATATCCAGTGATTTACAGTAATCCTGGTATTTCTCCAAGAAAGCAGTTCTCGTCTCTTCCCATGTGGTAATAGTCCTTCCCCCAAGACCCATAAACCACCGCAGGGTTGTCCCTTTGAGCATAGCAGGGAATATTTTCAATTTCTAAGCATCCATTATATTATCATATCCTAGACACACAATGTCAAATTCAAACAAAAATGTGTCGGGGTTTTCTGACATGATCCCAAGGAAACTAGGTAAAGTTGTTAAAGGAACGAGCTTTGTTGGTGCACCAGTCCCAAGATCCCCAATTGGGAAGTCAATAGTAAAGGTTGTAGGTGCCATGAATATCCTCCAATACTCACTAGGGATTTCAGCAGGCTCCGCAGGAAGGGCTTTTATCACAGGGATTCGAGTTGCCTTAATAGCACTCCCTTTATCCTTTGGTGATAGAAATGTCTCTACAATCTCTTCCTCCCTGTCACAGTGGCTTGACCCTTCATATCTCCTCTCTGCAACTTCTTTTTCCCTACTAGGATGGACCGTTCCTTCAGATGCTTTACTTGTAACTTCTTCTTCTTCTGTTACCAACAACGGGATCCCTTTATCAAGCGTACTATTGCTTATCTCTCTAGCTACTGGAAGGGGATGTTGTATCGAATCAGCAAGGGGTGCTAAGGACCGCACTGGTTGATCTACAGATTTTCCCTCAGATCTTGTTCACACACCTGGTCTCACAACTACATGTGAAGACGCTTCTGATTTAGCTTTTGCAATGATTAGCTGGATATAAGTATTCCTTCCCAAATCATATCCTCCCTTCTTTAGGTCTCTCCCTCTGCCCCTTTTATTTGGCTCTCTGTTCATACAAGTTGGTGTGATGAAAGATGTGTTACCAAATAATAGTACACAAGACCTAGAGTAGGGCGTCAAAAGACCCCTCCCTCCCTAGGGCAAGATATTATGTTAAAAGGAGAATAGTTAACAAAAAAGAAAAGAAAACAAGGGCATAAGGTTCAGGGCCTAGAGCAGGGCATCCAAGGACTCCTCCCTCCCTGGGATAAGAAACCAATAAACAAATAATATGCACGGGAGAAAACCTAACACTTCAAGACCTGAAGTAGGGTATCAAAGGACCCCTCCCTCCCTAGGGCGAGAGATTGGGTTTCTCAAAATCAAAACAACAAAAAAAATGCTAAGGAAATCTATGCTCAGGGCTTGGATCAAGGCATCAAAGGACTCATCTCTCCCAAGGGCAAGAGATTGGCCCTAATAAATAGGAAAGCAATAAAACTGCAAAACAAACAAAATACCTACGCTCAGGACCTGGAGCAGAGTGATAAAACGCGTTCTCTCTCCAAGACGAGAGATTGACCCTCTGGTTGACACAGATCGTGTCTTGCACCTCGTTAGCCTCCCTGGAAATGGCGCCAAAATGTTGGGGTCCAGGTATGAACAATTTATCCACCCTTTTTCCCACATTAATGTATCAATCTGGGTGCATATTCTTTTCAAGGAAACATGCAAAGTATATGCAGGGGCAAGGTTACACTCTATCATCGACCAAGGGTTCGTGATTACTAAATCAAAGCATTGCTGAAACAGAAATAGAAACTCAATTGCAGAATTTAAAAAAGGTATTCACAGTTATCTAAAGAATATGCAACAATAATCAAGAACTAAACACAACAATAAACAATACACACACAACAAAGAAATATGCAGCACCTGATCAGAAGAGTGGGCCCAGCACTCTGATCAGGGCTGTGTTACTCACAACGAAAGATAGATCAACAAAAAGGGTTGTATTTTATTAATCTGAACAATATTGTTACAATACAATGCAGGGTCTCCCCGATACAGGAACAAACCCTATCTTTTATACAGTACAAAGAGGAATAACATCTGTCCCCCCAAAACCCAGCAACTATATGCCAAAAGATATACATTAGTTCAACCAAAGCACTAGTGCCAAGAGAGCAAGAATAGCAATGATCCAAAATAGGCTGAGAACAACTGCAAATTAGTTATGTTGCTTTGTCGTGGTCGATCAGTTGCCGTGAATCATGGAACCGCTATGATATGCCATGAGGTCAACTCTTGCGCTCCATAATCTACAGTCATAACACATTTTAGTAGTTCGCATAGGCAAAACCCTCATGACTTCATTAATTAAATATCCCAAGAGACGATGAAAGGGAATTACCTCACGGTTTTGCAAGGTAAATGTATGCAAATGAATAGAAAAAGGGATGAAAAGAGGAGTGGAAATGACGAGAAAAGAAAGGCCAATTTGGTACCCAACAGGTCTCTCCTTTACTGTTGGTTTCAAATGAAAATGGGAAGTGGAGGATTTGTGTTGATTAGAGAGAGAGTTAAACAAAGCAACAAGGAAGCACCATTTCCCTCTACCTTTCGTTGACCAAGTTCTAGATGGCCTCGCGGGGGAAAAGTTTTTCTCTTTCCTAGATGGGTTGACTGGGTACAATCAAATTCAGATCAGCCTGGAATACCATGATAAAACCACCTTCACTTGTCGTTGGGGTACTTTCACCTATAGGGTCCTTCCTTTTAGCCTATGCAATGCCCCTGCCACTTTCAAGAGGGCATTCTTCAGTATCTTTGTCGAGCTAGTCCATGATGCAGTAGAAATTTATATGGATGATTTTACACCCTATGGGTGTGATTTCTAGGAGGCTTTGTCCAACTTAGGTAAGGTGCTGAACAAATGAATTGAAATGAACCTTTCCCTTAGTCCCGAAAAATGTGAATTCTTGATGACTGCAAGGACTATTCTAAGTCATTCAATATCCCTCAAAGGACTGCAGGTGGACCCAAATAAGATAGCCATCATCAAAAGGGTCCCACCTGCGCAAAAAAAGAGAGATGTCAAGAGTTTTCTAGATTTATCTGGATACTACCGGAGATTCCTGAAAGACTTCAACAAGTTAGCTTCTCCTTTATTTGTGTTATTAGCTAAAGACTCTAAATTTTTGTGGTCAAAAAGATGTCAAGAGAACTTGGACACCCTGAAGGATAAGTTGACCATTGCACCTATTCTTTGAGGCCAACATTGGGCCCTTCCTTTCCGTATACATGTTGATCCCTCTCACTGTTAAGAAATTTACTGCATAACATAAATAATTACTGAGAGGAATAAAGATAAAAATAACCAGCAACAACCATAAACACATAAACACAAATGTTTATCTGGGAAAACACCAAATCCGGGGAAAAACCCAACCTAATAAGATCTCATTAGCATTGGCCAAAACCCTGGCCAATCCGACCAAGTGAGCCTTCACCGCTCACCTCCAGGTCTTGCATTACAATGAAGTCCTTCTAGCCTTTTATAAGCTCAATTACATATAATACCATGGGCAGAATACTATGGGTGCACAATACCATGTGCCCCAAAACCATCACTGTTTAACCTGGTCAACTTTGACTCTATCCCGAGTCAAGTTTACCTAACAATTCCCCCCTTAAACTTGACTTGGGGTTCCTTGAGTAACTCCAGCCAAACCTGCTAAGTGAGACAATCTCACTCACTCTAACCCTTACCCCCCTCAGAGTTTTTACCCGGGGTATTGTTAACCCGACATCCCCCCTGTCACCTAGGTCTAACCCAAACTTTACCGGTGATCACCAAGGGGTACACATGCCTTACCAAGTCTTATAGTAGTATGCCCATTTACATGCAATAATTTTGACTTCATTAATTTTTATTTTTTATTTTTTTTGTTTATTATTGCTGCGATTCTGATCCATCCTCTCTCAATTTGATTTGCTCAAAAACTTCTATCAAACCACTCCAACTGCGAGCCTGATGAGAACCTCATAGATTCCAGCACCGGTGGCCTCACATAGAAAAAAACGAACAATTTTCGAAGCAGCATGAACAATTTTCTTCTGCTGACCTTCTTTAAATAGCCGCATGAATCCCGAACAATTCGTCAGCATGTTCCAAACCGGTAAATATCGCAAATGCACTGCGATCCCTGGCAGTTATGGCACTATCTTCCGCACATTCTCCTCGAGGTTCTTCCGTGTACGATTGTTCCACCATTATTTTCAGACCCAGATCTGTAAAAAGCTGCATTGATCTCATCAGGCCATATAAACTCCTGGCATCAAAGAATCCCTTTGAAGCCAATATCTGGCTCTGATACCAGTTGTTAAGAAATTTACTGCATAACATAAATAATTACTGAGAGGAATAAATATAAAAATAACCAGCAACAACCATAAACACATAAACACAAATGTTTATCTGGGAAAACCCCAAATCCGGGGAAAAACCCAACCTAATAAGATCTCATTAGCATTGGCCAAAACCCTAGCCAATCCGACCAAGTGAGCCTTCACCGCTCACCTCCAGGTCTTGCATTACAATGAAGTCCTTCTAGCCTTTTATAAGCTCCATTACATATAATACCACGGGCAGAATACTATGGGTGCACAATACCATGTGCCCCAAAACCATCATTGTTTAACCTGGTCAACTTTGACTCTATCCCGAGTCAAGTTTACCTAACACTCACAAAGCCATATGAGTAGCTCTAGGCCAAATAAATGACAAGTTACCTTATGCCATTTACTTCATCAGCAAGAATCTGTCAAAGGCCAAACTGAACTACATAGTAACTAAAAAGGAGCTCATAGATGTTGTGCATTCATTGAACAAATTTAGGCATTACATTACAAGTTACCAAACATTTGTATGTACTAACCATGCTACAATTAAATACTTGATGAACAAACCTAATGTGAATGCCTGGATTATTAGATGGTTACTCTTATTACAACAGTTTGATATATCTATTATTGATAAGCTTGGCAAGGAGAATATTGTTGCAGATTTTTTATCCATGTTAACATTGCTTGCAAGGGAGGAAGAAATGGTTGATGATCATTTACCAGATGAACACTTATTAGCCATTTCATTTCTCTCTCCATGGTTTGATGACAAAGAAAACTACTTGGTGTCTGCACAGTTCCCACCGAATTTTTCCTCCAAAGAGAAAACAAAGATTGTGAGGAAGAGCACCCCATTCACTTGGATTGGGGGAAACCTCTTCAAACTAGGCCTGAATCAAATTCTAAGAAGATGTGTCAGGGAGGAAGAATTCATTGACATCCTTCTGGCTTGTCATGATGGGCCTTGTGGAGGTCAATTTGTGGCCAAGAGGACATCATTCAAGGTGCTACAAGCTGGGTATTATTGTCCCACTCTTCATCAGGATGTGAGAAGGTATACTAGTCAGTGTGATCAGTGCCAAAGGATGGGAAAGCCTACTCCAAGGGATTAAACGCCTCTACAACCTCAAGTGATTTTTGAGCCATTTGACAAGTGGGGCATCGATTTCATTGGACCTATTGACCCTCCATCCAAGCAAAATAAGTACATCATTGTGTGCACTGACTATTTGACCAAGTGGGCTGAAACCAAAGCAATCAAGGCAGCAACAAAGGAGAAAGTGGATGAGTTCTTAAGGGAAAATGTATTTTATAAGTTTAGGTACCCTAGAGAACTGGTCACTGATCAAGGTAGCCAATTTACATCTCAAGTGATTGAAAACATGTTAAGCCAACACAACATCAAGCATACAGTGTCCACTCCTTACCACCCATAAGCTAATGGGCAAGTGGAGGTGACCAAGAGAGCACTGAAGGGAATTCTGACCAAAGTGATTAGCAACAACAGAAAATATTGGGTGGATAGATTAGTTGAGGCCACTTGGGCCTACAATACCACCTGGAAGACCACCACTGGATTCACTCCCTATGAGTTGGTTTATGGGAAAAAGGCCCTGCTGTCCATTGAAGTTGAGTACAATACATTGAGAATGGCAACACAACTAGATCTAGATCTCACAAGTGCACAACAAGAGAGATTTCTCCAGCTGAATGGGCTAGATGAGTTTATAATGCAGGCCCTCCTGCACATAGAGGTGACTGAAGTTCAAATGAAGATCGGGCATGACAAGAGCATAAAGGACAAAAAGTTTCAAGAAGGTGATTGGGCTTTGTTGTATGATTCCAAATACAAAGATTTTAAAGGAAAGTTAAGGAATAGATGGTTAGGTCCTTATATCATAGAGAAATGTTATGATAATGGTTTAGTGTAGATAAGAACCATTCATGTAGAGGTTATTCCCTTACTTTTCAATGGGCACAGATTGAAGGTATACAAGAATCCCTTGTCAAAGAAAGAATTCATTAACGGCATCAGCAAGACAGTAATGCTGGTGGCTAAAATCTTAGCTTCTACCCCATCAATTCACTGAAAAAGAAAAAGAAAAATGCACAAAAAATTAAGGAGACTCAAGGGAAAACCTCCATGAGGCACCTGAGTCCCACTATTGGGTTGAAAACCTCTTGAGGCGGCCCAATGTTGTCAAAACAAAAACAAAAACAAATAAAAAGATCTCTGGGAGAAAACCTGTTTTGAGGCACGCAAGGCAAGCATCTAGGATGAAAACCTCTTGGGGGCAGACTAGTTGTTTTCAAAAAAAAAATACAAAAAAAGAGATTAAAAAAAAGAGAAAAAAACTTTCAAAATGTTATTTGCAGGTCAGCGGAAGGAGGATTAGAGAAGTAAGAGAGGATCAAGAGCACCTATATAGTTCATGTTTTCATTCCTCCATTCCATATCCTTCATCATTCCATCATTCCCTCCATTTTTATACTCATCTAGCTTAGTTTGCAACGGTTCTATGTTTTCTACATGATTCCCTGTAAACCTATAGGATTCCCTGAAAACATACAAGATGATCTTGTAGGAATTACAGTGACTTGGGAATCCTAAGGAAAGTAACCCTAGAGCAAGGGGATGACCTACTTATGTTAAAAAAAAAAGGTGTCTACTTCACCATCTCATCACCATGTCTGTCTTCACCATGATCACCCCTGCATTCATCCAATAAAGTTAGTTTAAAAAAAAATTACTATAGTTTTCAAAACAAATAAAAAAGAATAAAGACAGAGAACGAGGAGACAACACCTGCAAGCTATACCTCTCATTCACCAATCCCAACACCCCTTCTCTACCCATGCCAACCATCCTCATGCTCTATAAGTGAAGGATCGATCAAAAAATTTGAGGGAGAGGCAGCTACATGACATTTTGTAGGAAATCCTGTAGCAACCTATCCCACAAAACAGAAAATCACAGGTTGCAGTCAGGTTCAGCATGGAGATCTAGAGGTCAAAGAATCTCCTCTAGAGCTTTACAGTAGCACCAGGATCATCAACATCACCATCCACTACCTGCACATCAAACAAAAACATCAAAGGAGGACAATAAGAAAATAAGAAGAGAAAAACACATACAGAAAACACGCAACAAGGACTTCACTCTCCAACAAAGTAGCATCAAGGAATCTCACCATAGGTATGTCTCTGGCTTCCACTCTCTCGTTAGCATAATATGATCAAACATGTAGATTTGTGAAAGAGTTGGTTTTATAAGAAAAATGTGGTCAGTTAACTTGGCCACCTTCGGTCAGTCAACAAGGAGAATACAATTAGTTCATTACACACGTGGCAGCAGTCAAGTCAAGAGAAAGGGGAGATGAGGTTGAAAGTGGTTAAGTTACGGATGCACGAAGTGGGAGTTGATTACGAGATAAGGAGAACAATGATGTGGTAGTGGGACCAATGGTCAAAAAATGTATACTCGTACCTCGGTTGCCAGCACACCATCCCACTCAAATCACCCATATGAGGAAATAAAATGTTGATTCCCATGCATAGACGCAATCGAAATCTCAAGGCTACATCAAATAAAAGTTACTCTCAGCCCTTGAAGCAGTCTATAGGAAAGACAGTGAGCGGTTTTTTCCAGCGCAGGGGAACCTATAGGATCCTACAGGAAAACCTATAGGATCCTACAGGAGATCCTACAGGATATAGAACAGTCACCTATAGGATTGGAAGTGAGCATTTTTAAAGGGAAAAATCAAAAGTTGGCTTCATCAGGTAGTGATAAGAAGGTAGGAGTTACACCTTCCCACCTTTTCCAGGTAAAAAATATATATATAAGCCTTCTATTTTGTTGAAAATATTGTAGTCTAGGGGAATTATACACAAAATTTTCATTTAAAATTCCTCATCCATTAGAATTTGGTATCAAACATATACAACCCTCCACATCCATCAAAGAAAAAAGACAAGGGGATTTAACAAGAGGGAACCCACAAACACAGTGAGAATTCATCAGCACCCTCCTGTAGTATAGATATTCACAAGGCACAATTGGATGGGTTTCTTTGAAAAATTTAGGGGATATGATGATGAAGTGGCTAGAGTCTTTGCTTTCTCCCTCATACCACTAACTAGGAACCATGCCACTAGTTTGGTGAAAGGCCTCTCTGTAGAACTCACCCCTGAAATCATAGGAAGAATCACCACACTTCCTTTAGGGTTGCCTTGGAGAAAGGAAGATAAGGGTAACAACCAAATTACAAGGAAGAAATTCTTTTTAGAAGGAGAGGAGGCAATGGAAGATAAAAATGGGGTCAAAAGAGAAGGCCTGCCATATCCTTGGAATGAAATTAGCTACCACCTCATTAAGTATATATCATGCGAAGGTAGGTACAGTGTGGTATATGGGTACCATTTTAGGCTTCTCCAAGAGCTAAGGTTCGAAGCAGACACACCTCCTCAAAACAGACTAAGCATACCCTACTTTCTTCTTCAACTAGTGATAGATATGAGTATTAAGGTGTAGGGAGGAAACCATCAATAGCTAGCCCATCATGGGTTAATTATTCTTATCATAGAAGATACCCTCCAAAACCTAAGACTCCCTATCACATGGGCAAATTTCAGAGACATACAGAGAGAGGAAGACATAAAAGCCTTTGAATATGACAAAATCCCCGCTACTAATGAAAGGGATGAAGGAGAAATAGAGAGGGCTGAAGAAGAATAGAGAAGGATGAATAGGAAATAGAAGAGGAAGAAGAGAAAGAAAAGGAGAAGGAAAGTGGTGAAGAGATAGAAGAAGATGGAAAGGAAGAAATTGATGAAAGAAGTGAGGAACTAGAGGGAGAAGAAGAGGAGAAAGACAAGAGTGAGAAGGAGAATGGAAAAGGGGAGAGAGAGGATAAGAAAGAACAGAGGTTGAAAATGCAAGGAAAATAAGGCGAGGACTCACCTAGGGTATCTCCAGAACCCACTGAGAAAGAGGAAACAACTGCCCTCACTGCCCTAAGTACCTTATCAGGGAAAAAGGGAAGAGACAAAGACAAACTCCATTGCACTTTAGGACAAGAAAAAGTACAAGGATCAGCCAAGGAAAACCTTAAACACCACCAAAGCTCCTATTGTCGTTGAAGACTCACCAAAACAATAGGAAAATATAGCTCCTCTTGTGGAAAATCAATGGGAATGATCATCAGGACAAGCCTCTCCCAAGTCTCCTATCACTTACGATAGGAGGCCAGTCACTAGATCTACCTCATCCAAAGGACAAGGTCTCCTACAAGAGACACAAAAGGACCTACAGGAAGCAAGGGCCATCCTACATGAAGCTTTGCTAAACCTATAGGAAACACAGAAATTGGACAAAGAAGGGACCATGCAGCAAGAAACAAAGAAGGAGGGTCTAGAGCTGAGGGAACCTAGTCCTCAACTTAACCTTGACTCCTACTATAGGTTCATTGAAGGGGGTAGGGTCATTCCACAGAAATTTGACACCCCCTTATTCTTTGAACTTGATAAAGAAAGGGCAGGAACACATAGGTGGATGCAAATTTCCAAATATAAAGGAGTGGAGGACATAGCTCACATGGAGGAGAAAGTAAAGGAGATGGGAAGAGAACTGAGCAACCTGAGATACAGAGAGGCAATGATGAAATATCATTTGGAGGAATAGAATGCATGGTTAAGGGGACATCTACAATAATGATAGAATCAACTGGCATCCATGGCCAATATATCCTTAGAGGAAATCCAATGCAGGATTCCAACAAAGTCCTATGCATTGTATCTTAAGGAACAATCGCTGCAATTCCAAATAAAAACTTTAGCATAGAGAGGCACTATTCTCTTCCAAGATTATATACAATTCATTGATATTTGTGATCAAAGCACCTTGGAGGATAGAGCTAAAATGTATGAGTTTTACCTCCACAACTTGGCCTTGATTGATTTGAACGTGTGAGATCCAAATTCAAAACTAGGGGACTTACAGTTGATGGCTTTCACATCATGGATGAATCATGAGGAAGCAAGGGCTGGAGAAATGAAGAAAGTAATGGAAAGAGAAGAAATAGAACCCCTCATGATAAGATATGAGCAATCAAATCCGATGGTTGTCATCATCACCCATAACTTGATTACAAATGACCCTCAACTTGCACCTAGGTACCTTGCTACCAAAGATCAAGAAATCACACACTTTGATGACATGCTCAAGTTGTTAGGGAATGAAAACATGCAATCTTTCCAAAGGAGATGGAACACTTTTCCCTACAACTTGAAAATCACAAAGTACCATTCTCCTTAGAGAACGAGAGAGGCATTGAACAAAACACCCATGTACAAGCAAGCTCTCGAAAGACTCAAAGTCAATTGTATTGGCTTGAGACTCAGTCCACCACTACTCTTAGGAATGTTGGAAGGAAGGAAGGAAGAAGAAGAAAGAAATCAGTGGGAGGAGATAGAGAGGAAGGCAAGATTCTATGCACAGGAAGAGGAAACTATAGCAGAAGCATGGGATGTTGGGGAGGCCACTAGAGCAATGAAAGACAGGGATATAGATTGATTTTCTCAAAGGATGAGAAACACTTTCAGTAGGGGGTGATGGTGACCCTCATCATTGGGTAACTATATGGACCTTAATACACCTCCTAGCTTATTCAAATCGACTCTTCTAATAATTTCTTACATATTTTGATTATATTTTTCTTAATGAGATGAGTCAAAGTGAGATATTATGCGTAGTGGACTAATGTGCATTAATTACATGTTTTTGAGACAAACTCATGGAAATTTTAGCTAATTAAGGGATGAAACTTGAATGAGACAAGAAAGAGAGATTGTAGGAGATAGATCCTCCTCATTTACTCATCACTCATTTGAATATTCCTCCATCAAATCATACTAGCTCGGAGTTACAAGTAGCCAAGTCATGAATATCAAAAGCCAGTCGAGCTAGTGACTGTTAAAGAGCATGTTCATCTTGAGTTTGGGAGCCGAGCCTCCCTAGATTTAAGGAAGTCATTAGAGACTTCAATTGTATAAATAAGGAGGCATAGAGCCTCATTAGGATTCAAATTTTTGATGTAAAAACACTAGGCATTTTCAAGCTCAAGACTTGTGGAAGACATTGTTATGTAATTTTTTGATTTGATAATAAGAATGAGCATTTCCTTGATCTAGCACTGAGTTGAATTAGAGGGATGAATCTCTTGGGTTAGGGCTCAAACCTAGCAGCAAAGGCTCCTCTTCTTGTATTTATATGCTTAGTTGATTTCATAGATTAATGGTTGAATTGTATTTAGTATTATTTCATTACAAGTAGTTGTGGATTTGATTAGTTTGCTTCCATTTGTGCATTTCTTCAGAATTAGCTTAGGAATATAAAGGAATATCAAAATGATGTTAGTAGGTAGATTTGGCCTCACCCATCCCTTCAGGGATTGTGGTTTGAGGAAAGAACTCCTATGCAGCTCCAAAAAGATAGAATTCTCATTTCACATGGAATTTAGGGTTTTCTGTTACTTAGGTCAATGTTTTACTAGTTTTCAAGAATAGGATTTAATTGTCATTTCTGCTATCTTTAGTCTTACATTAGATCTCATCAAGGTTTCATATGATTCTGCAATTTTTCCCTTGCATGAAATAGGCAACTGGCTCATGAAATTATGTTTTCCTTAGTTAATTGAAATCCTTCTTGTTTACATGATTTATGGATAAATGTCAATGATTGATGCAGTGTAGGAGTTTCAGTAGTACAAAGTGATTTCATGATTAGAAACCCCATCCTAGCCTCATCTATCCATGGTTATCACTTTCTTTCACTAAATCCCTCACCAAATTCATCATTCCAGAAGAATACTTCTCTAAGCTTATTGAGCAAATCCAGCCATCTCACAACCCGGTTTTGAGCTCTGGAGGAGTCATATGCACTCCCTTACCCCATTTCACCCACCACTCACCTTCTATAAGCCTTAAATCACCTTCCAAATCCCTCCTCTTTCTCTCAGTTGTATCCTATAGGAATACAAGGGATCCTATAGAGCATTAGGACATCCTATAGGATGCATTAGGACATCATGTAGGTTGACCTGTAGTGGGCTGTTTTGACGCCGAATTGTGGAAAAGCCACCTAGGAAGCTAGAAAAGGACCCTTACTTGCCTCCCAAGCGATCTAACCATCCACCGTCATCACTAATCCACCTGTCACATCACTAAAAGAAGTTAGCATTCACACTTTCACACAAAAAAAGACAAAAAGGAAAAAAGAGTTATTTTGTGCATTTACATGCACAACAGTAGAATGTTTGATGTTTCAAATTCCATGCCTAGGACACTAGGATTGCAGATATGATAACTTATCAGTCTCTTGAAGCAAATCCTCTTAGTAGTTAGATTAGATGAATGGTGTGTTTAAGCATTTGATTCCCGGTCTTTTCCTTACTGCAGTAGACAAGATTTATTTTAGTGTAGATTTCCCTTTTCCTCATTGGTAATCAAGGTTCTTCTAAATCAATAGAAGTATTGTTTGAAAAACCTTAGTGGTATATCGCCAGCTTAGTAGTGACAAAGAGCGGACCCATCACATTTACTTGTGTATACAGCACTGTCACCTCCAAGTTGGTACAAACCCCGGGTTGATAAAGTAAAGTTGGTAGCCCGAGGAGTTGCAACATTCTTGCTACAATACTAGTGCTCATCACTAGCCATGACAAAAATTTCATCAAACATGTCACAAACATGAAACCTATAGGTCTTAATAGCAGAACTGAGCATAGTGGTCTCATACTTATCTGATAACCACTAAGAATCATTGATTCTTCTACACATTAGCTGCAATTTCATCTATTAGGCCATAGATACATTTTCATTCATTTATAAATAAAAACAAGTAGAGATCCATACTTAGCCACTGTTATAATACATGCTCATAATCAACATAATAAAAACAAAATCAACAAGGAAATAATAGAAATATAATGCACATATACTCATGAATTAACAAGGAGATATAACCTCATATTAATTATGCAGAGGCCAACTAGGTTTGGGACTTCCAAGAACCACCCAACCATAGACATGGCTAAGCCAAATCTCTCTTTAGCCAGTCATCTCCATGCCATATTCGAAGCGTGAATGTGCTATCTTATGGAACAATACATTAAAAATGAATCAGGGCTTCCAAAGGCCAAACCACCTCAACCCATCAAATGGTGATTCCACCTCACGGTCGGACATCAAAAACCATCACCAGATTGGTGTCTGCCCAAGACTTCTAGGGATCTAGAGCGTTTGTTCCAACCAGGGCTTCCAGGACTAGTAAATCAACCCATAAATGTTTCCGTGTTGTAAAGAGTTTTTCCAACGAAATCTCCAAGACTAGTAACTCACCTCACAATTGATGTAGATATCCAGGTCATTTGTCTAGCCAAGGCTCCAGGACTAGTAACTCAACCCACCAAGGGCTCTAGATAATTTGTCCAACCAAGGTTCTAGGAATAGTAACTCAACTCAAGCTATTACAGGGCTTCTAGATTGTTTTTCCAACCAAGGTTCAGGGACTAGTTATGCAACCCAAACCGTTACAAGGCTTCTAGAGTGTCTGTCCAACCAAGGTTCCATGAACTAGTAACTCAACCAAAGCTAAATGAAACATGAGAACCAACCTAAAAACAAGACCATGGTTATCCTAGAAATGGGAAGGCGGGGAAAATCCACTATCAATCCAAGCAATCGTCCATGCCAATGATAGATCATGACCAATAAACCACATGCATGTGCCATGCATGCTAAAACTAGTGAGGAAAACATACATTCAACTTGATACCTGCAAGAAAACCAATTGTATCTCCTGAGTCTGATGTCCTCTTATGATTTCCTTCTTTTCCTTTTCCTTCTTTCTCCAAGAATCCAAGTATGCCACACTCTCCAAGAGTGGTCCAAGAAAAATCTAAGTGTCCAAGAGTATCAGAGAGAGAGAATAGAATGAGAGCTCCAAAACTGAACTGAAAAAAGATTAAACTGCCCAAACCTGAGCAAAGGCTTCAACCAAAATCTTGCCAGCTGATCCTAAGAAACCTTTTTATCAATGAGGCCTCTATTTTCTTAATTTTCCATTATTTTGCTTCAATTTCATCCTCACATGCAAATTGTGATGTTTCACCTTCCTTTTCTCCTATTTTCCATTATTTTCATAAATAAAATGCCAATTAATGCCACTTTGCCTTTCTAAAGCCTTTTCCATTTCCTTTGCCAATTTCCTTAACCATAATAAACTGAATGAACACCCACTAGTATGTTTTTCCCAACATTTATCTTGGAATACATGTCCCATGACTGTGGTCTTATATTTTTAAATTTACATGGATTTTTAGCTAGGGTTGTTACAATATTCCTCTCATGTTTTATATCAAAACTATTGTAATAATCCTTCAATGCATTAGTACAATAATCTCAATTGTTATATGTCCTCAAACAATTGATTAGTTTGTTTTCCTCTCTTTCAAGAGAAACATCAAATTTTTGAAATATCTCAAACACCTAACCCATGATTTACATGGCATTATCCCAAATGTTTTTTGATGCATCATCAATGAATGTGAAAATATAGAAGCTTCCATCTAAAGACTTGACATTAACTAGCTCAAACACATTGAAGTTTACCAATTCGAAAATATTTGTTTCTTCTCATGGCCACCTCTCATAAATATATCTCTTCATTTCCTACCACATTTAAAATCTCACAAAGGTCAAGTTCATAATATTTTCAACCTAGAAGCACATTTTTTTAGGCCCATTTTGCTCATGTGATCGAGGCTCTTACACCATAAATCCATTGAGTCTCTTTCTTCTACAACTTCAACCGCATCTAATATTTCTATTATTTCCCTCAATGTGTAAAATGTTCTTATCTTGAATCATTTAACCATAATAAGTGACTCTTTGGTAATTTTCCAACCACCTTGAACAAATCTTGTGCAGTAACCATCATCATCTTATTGTCCCATAGAGATCAAGCTTATATACATCTATAGAATATGCTTAATATGTTCTATCATTAATCTTTATTCACACATCTCCTCGAATAATATTACAGAAGTGATTGTTTCCCTAATGTACAATACCATAATCACCTACTTCACATCCAAAAAAAATGTTTTTGCATCGAGTTACATCGCAAGAGTCCCTAGACTGAAGTATAAAATCAATGATAGCAGTAGAAGTATGTAAATATGCTTCTTGTATTAAAAGAGTAAATAAAGAACAACTTTCTAAAACCACAACAATGGTCTCACATTTGTTTGATGTTGTTTTTTTCTCAAAGAACTCATGCAATATTTTCCAAAGTCTTTCTATTCTCTTCTTTTTAGTCACATTTAAGTATACATTATTTGCTAGGTAATGTTGTATTGTAGAAATGGCCATTTTGCCTACTAATTTCACCGCTTCAGTTGTAATGGATGAGGGTTTCTTTGTCACACCTTGAATTTGAAAATTGATCCTTTACAATTTGTATATAAGCTTCACTTTTATTTTAATAGGGTGAAATCGGGCCCATTCACTTGTCCATATCACTTACTGGAGTATAATATTCATAATTCTTAAGATACCTAGCTTACACCAAGAGAAACAATATCATGTGGCTTGGTACATATTGTTAATGATAAAACAAAAAATCATAGAAATAAACTTTAAAAAAATGACCGAGTAAAGATAAAATTTACCAAAATAAACTAAATTCAGGTGCAAAGGTAAACAATGATAAAAACTACGAAAAAAAGATTATCATCTCTATTTAACCAACAAATGAAAATGATCCCTCACAAATCCTTTTATCTTATATAATTATTAGCCTATAAATAAGGTTTGTTACAATGCCATGGGATAATACCATGTGCTAGTACCATGCATTATCAATACCATGTGACCAAGGAAACGTACATGAATTTACTCCTTTAGTAACAATCCATAAGCATGACTAGGAAGAAAAAATAGTATATATTTTAATTTAGTTAGATTTGGTTTAACATCCAACATTTGTGTAGTTTTCACTATCAATTTTCTTGTCCACGCATATGCTCAATCAAACCTGGGATTCTTTCTAGTATATAAATTTTGTAATATCTTTTTAATGTTATATAGCATTTTGGGTATGATAAAATATCAGATAACAATAATGAAAGAGACAATATAGCTCTTATGCTTTGGATTTTTCAAAGTTTTTTGTTTACTTGTGTAAAATATGTTTTTGAGTGTATAAATGGATTTAAGGATAAAAAGTTCCTCTTCACAAAAAAATACACTGACCAAAAAATATGCCAAATGAAAGCCAAGTTATACAAGATTTAGATGACTTCATACTAAGATTCTATAAATATTAAAGTAATTTTGAGTAATACACATCGTGCAAAAAATTCTCAAAACAATTCATATTATTTAATCACAAAGCATAGATACATGCCACATAAATAATGTTTTATGAGATCCAACAATTTCCAAACTCAAAGATTATTGTTAAGAAAATATCTCAACAAGAAAATCCACTCAAAAAACCAGTCATACCTATATACTAATGTAATAATTATTGCAATTTTCCCCTTTAATGGTTACATTACATCATTACAAAGATTATTATAGAAATCATAAATTACATACATTCACATCTATCTTACTAGTCTTCATCAACACTTTTATCCACTTTGGAATCTTGCAAACAATGCTCTTTCTTCACTGCCTCATCTTTGATCGGTCACTTGAACTCCATTTAAAACATAAATTCCTCTGACCATCTTTGAAAAACTTGCATGATAAAAAATGTTTACATACTTTATTCTGCAAAATTACATAGCTCATTGTAACTGTTAGAAAAAGTAGGCAAGTAGTGAACCATCCTATGGACAAGCTTCTATCTATTAGATGACATAGCTTGTTGTGTCTAACACTTATATAGGATAGTTTTCTGGTTATTGAATGTGATTAAACTTTGACCATACAACTTGACCTATTTGACACACATGAATCTCATAAAAATATCTTGTAACTGATGTTCTTGAGTTCACACGACCCATCAACTTTATAACATAAAGTAAGAACAATCAAATTAGTGAAATGTTCTCATGGCACCATATATAGTGAGAACCACTAATTTGAATATGTTACTCTTTTCTATGGAATTGATTTTGCACCTTTTTTCTAGTTTTTTTTTACAAACAAAACTAAAAGAAAAAAAAACATCCAAACTAGTGCCAAAATATCACAAAGCACCAAAACCAGACTAAGACAAAACCAATGGAAATTATTTTATATCACAATGACCGGTGAACTCTTATCAATCTCACTTATTTTTTGTTCAAATGAATAGTCTGGAAAGAGCCATGCTCCTGCTAAAAAAATCATAATACTATTTAACCATCAGTTGTTGTTCATGTACAAATAAATTTCCTCTTATGATCCTAGTAATAAGAACGCCATAACAAACTTACTAGATATACTTAAAATTATGTTCAAACTTAGGACCACTTTCGAGCCAAGGAAAATTCAAACACTTGAGGATTGTTTTTTTTCCTCTGACTTGAAAGGAGTGCGCTGATAAATACTAAGAAGCACCCTTGCTGTAATGGTCAATACAAAATTGAGCTTCAAAGAAAAATAAAGATCATTGGTGGTCATTAAACTCATAGCTACTTCAGTGGCCTGGGCAGTGTTAACAACTCCAACAAGATTCTCTGCAAACCCCTTCAATGACTTAGTCAACGAGGCATACCCATTCTTTTTTAGGCCAACCAATCCCACTCACTTAAAACCATAACGAAGAAGTCTCATAAATTCTTTCTGACCAACCTTATACCGCAAAAGCACAATATCAGATCACAAGATACATTGAGCTTGGGGATGTATGAATCTGAATGTCGCTGTAAGAATCAACAATTATCTGGACATATGGCAGGAATCTTTATTCTTACTCTTGAAGAGATTAAAAAAATAGGTATAGCATCTGCTTTATAGATGAAGCTAGCATTAATAGATGAAGACTCCAACTTAATCAATCTCTAGAACTTAGAAGATGATTAGCATGGATTTTGTCTAGAAACCCTAGTAGTGTGTCTCCAAATCCACCTTCCATAAAAATCCAGCAAAAGAAAAAATTATTAACACCACAAGAAAAACATCTAATTAATGATGTTACAACTAATGGTGTATCGCAATGCACTCTCAAAAGGTTCTTCCACTTATGCTAACAATTATGTACAATTGTAAATATGGAAAATGATCACAACTCCCTCAAACCTCAAGGGGTTGATCCCCTTATCAGTATGGTAGTCAACTCTTCACAATTCATAAAACTCTCTGCCAAGTTCACAAACTCTGTTAGACACTCATGCAACTTTTGCACAGTGAATTTAAAACACAATCATATCTAAACTTAACACTTAGTCATATCTACAATGTATATAAGATTTAGAAATTTGCGACTTCCCATCTCATAGGCCCTCCCTTAAGGAATTTGTTGTTATCTTTCATACCATCTTGTATTTGTCTAAAACAGTCCTATATTTCATCCCTCGTATAGATAAGGAAAGGTGTAATCTACATATACTAAATGGAAATGAAAAGGGAGAGTCGAAGTTCAAAAGCCAAAACTTGGAAGTCGGAAGCCAAAAAGAAGAGGAAGAGTTGAAATTTCGGGAGCTAAAATTCAGAAGGTTGGTCATATTGTAACATTGGAGATTAGAATCTCCTAAGTTCTTAAGAATAGTGATTCTTTAGAAGTGCAAAAGTA
Organism: Pinus tabuliformis; assembly: GCA_031772625.1. Classification (NCBI taxonomy): domain Eukaryota; kingdom Viridiplantae; phylum Streptophyta; class Pinopsida; order Pinales; family Pinaceae; genus Pinus; species Pinus tabuliformis. Next base: position 355,328,776 of record CM062814.1, on the reverse strand, counting down.
ACCAGGAGTGGGGATTTATAAAGGAAAGAGTTCACAAAACCAAGGACCCCAGGGACGCTTTTATCTCTCCTCCAATAGGACATAGGGTAGTAGGGGATTGGCTCTGAGAAGTAGATGAGGTAGATGAAATTAGCATGACATCATCTCGGAGGTCAGTATATCAAAGGATATAGATTTGTAACTCCTATGTAAATGGTATTTAAAAAATTCATGATGGAAGGGGGCTATGATGTTGAGTGGCACTTGGGAGTGACGACCCAAAGGACCAAGGGCATAGAGCAGGCCTTAGAACCCAAGTGATATGGACCATATTGGGGATGTCAATATATGAACTCCAGAGTAAGAGAATTTTGGAAACTTTACGATGAAATGCACTTCCGAAGTGATTGGCAATTGGTCATGGAGCTTAGAAAAATAAAATGCGGGCCCCTTCTTAAAGACCGAGTAGCTAATTTCAGGGGGGAACTCACACGATAAATATGGTGGAGCCACCATTGTATTTGAAAAGTCAATAGGGCAAGATGAACTAATTGACAATCCATATTAACTCATGGACGTCTCAGATTGAACCAGACTCCTGCTTCCTCACTCGTTAGAGAGAGGTGGGGACCACACCTGCAATGCATCGAGTTGCTAACAACACCATCAAGCAACGAGGTAATGGTAAGGTACCCCCTCCATGGTCCACTTGTCACCCTTCCAATCATATTACACCACACCCCCCCCTCATGACCTCATCTAATGTCAAACGATCATTCCCATCCACCTATAAAAGGCCCTACCATATTTAGAATTTGAATTCAAATTCATTATTCTCATAAACAAAATTCTCCTATCGTTTAACTAGTATGTGACGCCATTCATCTACGAGACTGCTCCAGAGCTCCTGCCAATGATGTTCTCCCAATTCTCACCTAGTCAACCAGGTAACTCATCAGCCTCTTGCCTATAATTTTTGTCCCGATGCTAAAAATGAAGAAACAAACCGCAAAGACACCCAAATCATAGGAATCTAAACTGTCATCCTACATGGAGCCACTCATGGACACATAGGCACAAATTTTTCACCCGTCCTGCCCTTATCACCTATTGGACATCGGTTTGACATATATGGTTGCGACCTCAGTGGAGAGGACCCTTTTAGAGTAGTTTACTCTAGTGTATATTACCAAATTACTACCTTTGTATATCATTTTGCTGAGATCATTTCATGGCTTGCTTCATCCTACGTCAATAAGAAGAATTGTTTGATGTCTTCTACCAGTGCAAAAAACTTGGAGGTGACCCCAAAGCTGATTCAAAGAATCTAGTATACCTAGTCTCTCCTAAACCATAAAAATTCACTAAAACAACCTTGTTCTACAGTTACAGTTCCCTCTTTGTTGGGAAACAACAATCCTTTTTGCAAATGATTTTGGCCCCTGGCCACCAATCCTTGCCTATTGCTCACACTTTCCCAATATCTACCTTTCAAGAGGAAGTGCAATGTATCCTTACTGTAATTGCTCATTTATTTAGGGAGGATGATTCCAAGATTACCATCAAGGCCATCATAGGGTTTATTAGAGAGATGATGTAACTAGAACATATGTTTGACATAGCTTCCTTCTTGGCTAAGTCCATCAAATTCTAGTTGCACCACTTTTTTGTCACCTCATTTTTCAAATATTCCTCCATAATGTTTTATTTGTTCCTATATAGCCATGTAGATGAATTTGAATACTTGGGTCTGAGTTTAATGGATTCAAACAAGAAGATAAAGTTTTTCTTTGATTGGGATGTTTTTTCTAGGAAAAAATACAATAATGAGGGCTACTCTCCATTCATATACTCTTATATGGCTATTGCATATAGAATCATCCATAATGTCTCCCCACTAAGAATATTGCCCTAGTAGAAAGAGATCCTCTATCTTAGAAAGGACACTAGGGTGGGTGATTGGTATTTTTTTTAGAATTACATTGAAATTAGGGTTAATGGGTGTGAGCTTCCTCCTTATCATCTACCTTTGTTCATGCCAATGAGAATATTTTCTACATATTTAATCAGAAAGAGCCTACATGTGGATATAATCCACTTTGTCGCTACTAAGAAAGGTTATATGTTCAAAATGGGCAAGCCTATAAGCCCTTTCATTGTCAATAACTCAAAAGCCTTTCAGCTAGCTAAGAATCTGTTGAAAGAAATGAATTTTGAAATGGGGGATATTTGGAACTATGACCCTCGTGGTGTCATTCCAAATAAAATGAAAGGCATTAATGCTTCAACTTATGATCATGAATCTAGTCCAGAAATTGAGTGGAAAGTAATGTGATTCTTCTCCTATTAACATGTAAATGGAGATTGAGACCCCAACAACAAAGGACAAGACATAGAAAAGGAGTGTGGAAGAGACAGAGAATGTGGAAATGGAAGATGTTTACAACAATAAAAGGGCCAAAATCTAAGAAGCATAGGAGGAGGAGATTGAAACTAGGCTGATGGAGATAAATCCAGACCAGCAAGGCTTCCAGGTGACCTTAGAATATCCATTGAAATATTTTTCCTCCTCATCAATAGGAGTAGCCCTTATGAGATCGGTAGGGAGTTCAACGATCAAATAATATAGCTAGCCTACTGGCAATGCTATAGAGGAAATGAAGAAAAGGGTTAGAGCACAGATCGAACATCAACTGGCATCAAATTCGTTCCCCTACCATACCTAACTCTTAGCTTCAATGCACCTGGAGAGGAATCAGATGAAGTTTTCACTGCACCACCCCTTGGCATTGTCCCTCCCATTATGCTAACAATTTAAGGCTTTGGATGTGTCTTTGGACCTGACAAGTGTCCCTCTGCCTTACAAAATCAAGTTTCATAGGGAGGTAGGAGAAATGTTGTATAGTGAAATTAGCAGGAATTCCATGACCATTATCAAAGATGAAAAGTTGTTGGAGAAGGTTGTAATGAATCTGAAATAGGAGAGAACTAACTCTAAAGCCATACATATGAAACATGATAACTTTAAGGAACTAATTGTGAATATGGGAGTGAATCTAAAAGACAAAGATTCCTTAGATACTCTTGCACTATTAAGTAATATAACAGAGAACATGAATAATTACCGAGGGGAAAAATAAAAATAGCTAGCAACAAGTATTAACATAAAAAATACACATAATATTTAATCGGGAAAAACCCAAATCCAGGAAAAAACCCAACCCAAGGAGATCTCATTATCCTTGGCTAAAACCCTGGCCAAGATGGCCAAGTGAGCCTTCACCACTCACCTCCAAGCCTACATTACAATGAATTATTCCCAGCCTTTTATAGGCTCCATTACATGCAATACCATAGGTAGAAAACTATGGGTGCATAATACCATGTGCCCAAAAACCATCACTGTTTAACCTAGTCAAATTTGACTCTATCCAGAGTCAAGTTTACCTAACAATTCCTCCATTAAAGTTGACTCGCGATTCGTTGACTAACTCCAACCAAACCTGCTAAGTGAGACAACCCCGCTCACTCTAGCCCTTACCCCCCTCAAAGTTTTTTACCAAAGATATTGCTAACCTGACATCCCCTATACCACCTAGGTCTAACCCTAAATTTATTGGTGATTACATAGGGTTATGCATGCCTTACTAGGTGTTACAACAGTATGACCATTTACATGCAATAAAACTTAACTCCGTTATAAAAAAAAAATTACCCTTGTTGTTGTCTTTCTACATATGACATCAATGTCCATATAAAAGGAACCCATCCATCAGATTAGATGGGTCACAAGCCATTGTGACTGATAGTCCTCTAGGAGTTCTCTTCAATTACATGGTTGAACAATTAGTTAATCCACGCGTACATATCCTATCTCACTTTCAATTTCTCCATACGGAAGCAAAAGCTTTGAAATTAAACTGCTTCAATTCCCATCAAACATCACTGTATAATTATCCTCTACCACTCATTCCTTCATTCTTGTGTCGAGTTAATAACCTTCCTCAACCTATGTTTCTTGATTCAAACATGTTTTCATCACCATTAAAATGTCTCCATTATTCCATAGTTGAATCCCTAACCACCTAGTGGCTTACCTTTTCCAAATGTAATGTCTTCATCTCCACCATGGTCACCTCAGCAAATGCTTCCTCGGATCTGACGGTAAAACAACGTAAAGCCATAGATTTTCCAATCAGAACATCATCTTCATTTTCATTAATGTTGATGTTTAGCCCTCTGTTGATTCTCTGATGCAACACTTAGATCTCTCGCTTCCTCTTTCCTGTCAACCAACCTCTACACTTAGAAATCATCTGTTGCGCTCATCTCATCATTTAGGATCTTGTGAACTCAGCAACAATGTTTTTTCATGCCAATGCCTACATCTTTTCTTTGATATGTCGATCTACACTTATCGATAGATTCAAAACATTCTATCTTTACAATGCAGTCCTATTTGTGACCTCTTCTTGGCACCATTATATATCAGGGCATCATCACATGTCTCCAACGAGTCCACCTACTATAGGTACCTGCACTTTAGGGCATCGACACCTCTGCTTCAGGGCGTCAACTTCAACCATGTACAAGATCCAATAATATTCTTCTTGATGCTAGATTCCCATCGGTGGAAATACTAAACAATGCCACTAATCATATTGGATTTGCAGCCGGTGAGACAACCCTCTTCCCCTGCATCCATCATTCTCGCAGAAAAAGAATTTGTCTGCACCAAGTGATCATGTCTTAGTAACCATATCTAATGGGTAGCTCAGTTATCCCTTTAGTGGCTTATATTTCACCCTCATGCAAGCCACGATTCAAGGCATTCTGTGGAATTTAGTCACTCCATAATTCCCTCCGGTTCCAATATTTGACATCGATAGTCCTAGGGCATGCTGCTCTAACTCACAGTTCGAACCTTGTGTTAATTGACGAGATCAATATTCCTAGAGGTGACACATGAGAAATCTCAAACCTGTCATTGTGCTACTTATGCAAGTCGTTTCATAAATTGTTGTGCATTCCTCACCATGGAGACATCTATTAGGATCAAATCATAAAGAGATTATTTTTCAGGTAGTGTAGAGAAATTAATGTTTGGTTTCTAAGCTTCATAAGATTCTGACTACCAACATGACAATACCATTTTTAATAACACCACAGTCATCCACACTTCATTCTAACATCCAATAACATGCATCCGCAATCACACATCCTAGGATTTTAGAGATTCTCACATCACTCCATCCACCACTAGCTCTGACAGTGTGCAATGCAATTACTATCGTAGGCTTGGACCACATCAACGTAACACCAACATTCCCTGACCATCATCATTTATCTAGATCCATAACAAATCTGAATTCTAGTAGCTCTTTAACGATTTTCAACGATGATCTCATGAGAAATAAGAACAAAATTTTGCGTTGATCTTTGTATCCATTGGGCCAAAATAAATCCTTTGTTGCAGAGGCGTACATCTGAAGCCCAAACCCTCAACCATGGATTTGATGCCAATTTTTAAGTAATATATCAGAGAACATAAATAATTATCAAGAGGAAAAATAAAGATAGCCAGCAACAAGTATTCACATAAACAATACACACAAGATTTAACCGGTAAAACCCCAAATCTAGGGAAAAACCCAACCCGATGAGATCTCATTATCCTTGGCCATGATCCTAGCCAAGATGTCCAAGTGAGCATTTAGTGCTCACCTCCAGTCCTACATTACATTGAAGTATTTCCATCCTTTTATAGGCTCCATTACATGCAATACCAGAGGCAGAAAAGCATGGGTGCACAATACCATGTGCCCCAAAACCATCATTGTTTAAGTTGGTCAACATTGATGTTATCCGAAGTCAAGTTTACCCCTTGGCATAGTTGCTCTGATCAGGCTAATAATTTAAGGCTTTGGAAGTATCTTTGGACCTGACAAGTATCCCTCTGCCTAACAAAATCAACTTTCATAGAGAGGTAGGAGAAATGTTGTATAGTGAAATAAGCAAGAATTCCATGACCATTAGAAAAGTTGAAAAGCTACTCAAGAAGGTTGTAGTGAAGATGAAATAGGACATATATAACTCTAGAGCCCTACATATGAAAAATGATAACTTCAAGGAACTAATTGTGACGATGGGAGTCAATCTAGAAGACAAATATTCCTTAGAAACTCTTGTCGAGAGGTCACAGGATGAGATACAAGAATGAGGCATAAGTTGAAGATGCTTATTAGTGAACATGTGTAGTCCAAAGAACTAGCATAGGTGGAGTATGAAAAAGATATTCTAGCTAAGGAGTTAACAGACTGAAATAACAAAATGGTGGCCCTCAAGAAATAGGTAGCAGACCTCCAATAGAAAATTGACTCCCACACGTGTGTAGTGCTTGTCCCAAACAATCCTCATAATCCCATTGAGAAGATCACTAAAGGTCTCACTAAGCTACAACTCTCTGAAGGAAGAATAAATAAGGTACAAGTTGACTTAGATAATGCCAAGATTTCCCTGGCACAAAAGGATAAACAACTAGAGACTGCCAAGAAAAATGAAGAACTAATCAATAAAAATCTACAGGCACCAAATCAAGAAATCACTAAACTGAAAGGAAAAATCAAAGGAAAATGTCTCTCCTCTAGGCTAAGTAGTTAATATGGGATGAAGTGATAACATATATGAAGAGAAATGGGAGTATATAACTCTGATGGCAACGGAAAAATTTATAATCAAGGATTATGAGTTCTTCATCTTATTTGACAAGGAGAAGGGTAAGAAGAATTTCAAGATAGCTAAAATAATTATCCAATATGTCAATGAAAAAAGCTAAGTGATTTGAGATCCATAGATGTGGTATATTGAGTGAATGCAATCACGAAGTTCTCCAAAATGGTCCAGAAAGAAGCTTCCAAAGCCAAAGGTGAGGAATATCTCGAGAAAGTGTTGAAGCATGTACCTGCTTTTGATTCAACTTTGAAGCACAAGGTACGAGCAGGACTACTAGTTGTTGGTACCTCATAGGAGGATTAATCCCATGGGAAAAGTACAATCAAATGTTGATATAGGCTAAGAGTAGAGTCGAATCCTCCCACAAGAAGACCTACTCCATAAAGGGAAGACAGTGGTGAACTATTTAAGGAGATATTTCCAACTGCTAGGGTAGGTGAAGACCTTGTTTTGCTCCAAGACAAATTATGCAGGGCTCACAAGCCTTAATGTGAGCTATCAGATTTTCTTTCATTCTCCTATATTGATTCCAGTATTGTGGAAGAGATGTGACTAGTTCATCAACCCTCCACATCTCTAGATTGTCAATTTAACAACCCTTCCTCCAGAACCAGTCTACCGTGAATGGATATTTTTGTGATTGTGTCAATCATGACACCTTACTATTTTACGTTTTCTGTAAATATTTTATTTTAAGAAATGAACTCGAGTTAGTTAGGTTTTTTTTAGCATAGTGGTGCAAGTAGCATGCTCATTATGTTTTGATGAATCATTGAGAAATCAAGAAGGAATATTTTGTAAGGAGTACTTATCTTGAGACCCTATAAAAAATAGTTTATGATACATTTTGAAGGCTTTTGAATTTAGTTCGAAAGAAGCTCTAGAAGTATTAATGGAGAAATGGAAAATCTATGCTCTATCTCAAGATTAATAAACAATTTTGGTGATTCTTCGTTCGTATCGATGTAGTATGTATTCTCTTATGTGTATGTTCCATTTATCTATGCTTTTTTCTTAGATAACATGTGATAATAGTTGCTAGGTGTAGTTTTATAAAATCATGGATTCATATATGTCTCAAATTTGTCTAAGATTCTTGTGAGTAATGCAATTTAACATCCTTAATGTGCACTCCATGTAATCTGAAAAATAATTCAAATGTCCATTCCTTCATTTCTTACTGAGGTCTAATGCATGGGATTCTATGTTTAGCCTTGTGTATTTGATTTGTACTCTACCTATTCTTCTTTCACACTTGTTGCAAAGACTAATGAACTCTAGGCTTCTAGAAGTTAGCCACCAAAGCTTAATATTTAGGTCTTCTATGAGTCTATTTTGATATAAATGGTAATCTACAATATTGAAAGAGATTTTGAATTAATTCTACTTAAAATATGTTCAATGTTGAGTGTAAGTGTATACTTGCAGTAGATCTTATGAACACTCTTTAAGATGTCCTAGGCATTGGTATCTCCTCAACTCAAGGGTTGTCTCTAGGAGCTACAACAGAAGCCAAGCCCATATAGGATTTGATACATAAAGTAATTTTTATAAATACACATGGTGCAAAAATTTCTCAAAACAATTTGTATTATTTAATCACAAATCCCAAATAAATGTCACATAAATAGTGCTTTATGAGATCCAACAATTTCTGAACTGAGAGATTATTGTTGAGAAATATCTCAACAAGACCATCCACTCAACAAACCAATCATACATATATATTAATGTAAGCATGTTTCCAAGTAATATAGAGCCCATGTAATATAGATATCCCATGTCATGTTTACATATATCTAGATGAGGAGAATATATCGATGAATAATATGACCAGTATTGAAGAGACGTTGTAATGTCTTATCATGTTAAGCATTTTGACTTTTGAAATTACATAAAAATAAAAATAAAAGTAAATAAATAAGAAATAAAATAAATAATTATAACTATAGTTATAATTAAATAATAATTAAACCATCCTAGATTCATTTTAACAGTGGATTTATTCAAGGTCGACAAGCCTCATATCTATTGAGGTGCAATCCTCTTTTAGAATGAAAACATATTTAATCCCTCATAAAACTTGGTATATCCAAAGTTAAAAGAGATCCAAACCATATATATATATATATATATATATCATTTAACCCATTTTCTATTAATTTTTTAATAAGATTGTATCGTAAAATAGATATTTTGGTATCTATACGGTTAAAAAAAATTAATGTATATCAACCATGGTCCAACATCAAATTGTGACAAGGATTTTTTTTTTTTTAAATCAACCATCATCAACCATATTTATTTTAGTGTTTATAACATTTATCTTAGGGTTTATATACATTGGGATTATAATATTAGTCCCTTGGGTTTATAATCCTTTGGGGTTTTAGTATTAATCTATTGGGTTTATTATTCCCTTGGGTTTTTAATGTCAATCCCTTGTTTTTATTATTCCCTTGGGTTTATAATATCAGTCATGGTCAACCAAGGTCAATCATAGCCAACCATGGTCAACCAAGGTCAACCATCGTCAAATGTTGCATTGTGACAAAGATTGTTTCAATATCAAAATCAACCATGGTCAATGATGGTTCAATGTTGTATTGTGACAAATATTTTCTCAATATGAAAATCAGTCTTGGTCAAGCATAGTCAATTGTAGTCCAATGTCACATTGTGAGAAGGATTGTCTAAACATTGCCATCAATCATGCTCAACCACACTCAAGCATATTTATTTGAGGGTTTATAATATTTATCTTAAGATTTATGTACATTCAATATATAATTTTTATAGCTTGGGTTTATTATTCCATGGGTTTATAATGTCAATCTCTTGGTTTTATTAATCGAAGGGTTCATATTCATAGGATTTAATTTTATTCCCTTAGGTTCATCGTCAACCATGGTTAAACATCGCATTATGACAAAGATTGTCTCAATATGAAAATCAATCATTTTCTCAACAATAGTCCAATGTCATATTATGACAAATATTATATCAATATGATAATTGATGAGTCCCAGAAATGGGTAATTATATGGGCTCATTTTGCCTCTTAATTCGACTTAATCCACCATTCTCATTAGTTTATTGCATGTTTTTTATTATATTTATGCTAATGGAGTGAATTGGGTTAGTCATTATGCCAAGAAGTCTAATGTGTGCTTTATGCAGATTTTTGGTCAATTTTGAGACAAAATCAAAGGTTTAATTAGAATTTGGCAGCCAAATTCAAGGAAGAACAAGGGAGAGGATTTGTAGGAGGGTGTCCCCTTCATTTATGAGCCCTTACCTTGAATTCTCCATCAGAAACTTGGAGTACAAAGGCCTACATTGATGATTCCAAGGGGTAGTCGAGCAAGTCAAGTAGGACTGCTATTATATTCAGTTCTAGGAAGCCGAGTTCCTTAATTTTAGGAGGACTGTTGGAGTCTCCATTTGTATAAATAATAATGCTTAGGGCCTTAGTTATTTTAGTTATTTTTTAGCCATTTGATAGTCTATTTTCGCACTTTAGTGCAGCCTTGTACTCAGCTCATTTTCAAGCTCTTTTTGCAGACAATTTTGTGATGTAACTATTATTTTTTTATCAATGAAGATGAATCTAGCTTTGAACCAGCACTGATCTTTCCTAGGGGGCTGTAGCTCTTGGGGTTGGGCCCAACCCAAGTGTCCATCACCTCCTTTGTGTATTTATATTCTTTTTCTTGCATTCATGAAATAATTTCTGTTGTTTAGGTTAAATCTTGTTTTGTTAATTAGGTTGCATTTGATGATTAGAATCGTTGTTCTTACTTCAGGTTGATTAGATAGTTTACTGCAATAATAGAAAAAGTTCCAAAAAGGCTACCAAGTAGGCCTTGATCTCCTTTCTCCCTCCTCGGGACCATGATTTGAGACCAAGGCATTCTTGCTGCCACCAAAACACTGTTTTTGCTTTCCAATGCAATTGCTAGTGTGAGATTTCAAGTTGGAGAAGTTGATATCAGTTGGATTTACATGCTTAGATTGTTCATGCTCATTTCCCATGGCTTTCTCACATAATTTTATGTCCATATAGTTCTGTTTAGCACTTTTCTAGTTTTTAGGTCAAAATTAGGTTAAATAGGCAAAACTCTGTTTTTTAGTTCTTGTTTGGGTCAGTTTTGAAAAGTAAGCATGCAGCTCACTTGTAGAACACTCCAGCTTATCATTCTTCCATCACACAGCCTGCTTCAGTCCATCCCTCAATATTTCCCCTACTCATTCGCCATACTTCTCCAAACTGCCCTAATTTCTACGTTTTTGTGCAAAATTACTTTCTTGGCCTTTGAACAAATCCAACCATCTCCTTCATTCCTGATCTTCATTTAAAAGGTCCTAGACCCCTTGACATTTCCATATAGCCTTCATTTCCCTTCTTCCACTGTTTTTCCACCTCCAAACCTCCAAAAACCATTTTCGGCCTCCTCCTGTAGATCCTCCTGTAGATCCCCTGCAACCTCCTGTAGAAGTTCATGCGAGTGATTTTTCAAAGTTTGATCGCAGTGGAAGTCTCCAGAAGGGTCCTAGGGACTCCTTAGGTCCTCTCCACACCTTCCATACATCCTGCAAATTCCAACTCCATCTCCCTTCGCCACCAAACCTCTGCACAGTCACAAATAGTTAAAACACAAGCTTAATAATTCTGCATAAAATTTCTCAAAAGTACAAAAAGATGATTTCTTCTCATTTTCCTTCAGAAGTAGCTTGAATACATGCATTTTACCTTTTCAATAGTCAATGGCATCCATTTTAGTAGTTTCCATCCCTTTTCTTACAAAAGTAGGGTTAGTGGGTAAAACTAGGGTTTGCTAGGGTTTATGTTTCCTTTCAGCTTTCATTATCCTTCTGCAAATAGAATAGCCTCTTTTGAGTTAGCTTTCTTCCATCATAGTTAAAAGCTTCTTCTGAGAACTCATGGAAGTTGGCATAAGCTCCTAGTGAACTTGTGCCAGCTGATCAAGTGGCAGCCTGCAGTAAGAGCTAGTACTTGTGCATATAGCATCGTCGCTTCTAAGTTTGTTACGAACTACCAGGTTGATAAAAGTAAAGTAGGGAGCCCTAGGAGTTGCAGCATCATTGCTGCGATACTAGAGCTCACCATCTTTTGGCGTCGTTTTCGAGGAAGCGTGAGAGTATTTTTTGATTACTGCTTTTCTTCTATTTTCTAATGCAAACATTCTGCTAAATAGTCTATTTCAGCAAGAGTAGAGTAGTTGTTTCATTTCAATTCTGCAATTTCAATTCTGCAAAAGTAGATTAGAAATTTCCTGCTTTCATTTCAATTCTGTAATTTCATTTCAGCAAGCATAGATTATCATTTCCTACTTTCATTTCAAATCTGCAATTTCATTTCAGCAAGCGTAAATTAGTCCTTTCCTGCTTTCATTTCAATTCTGGAATTTCATTTCAGCAAGTGTAAATTAGTCCTTTCCTTGCTTTCATTTCAATTCTGCAATTTCATTTCAGCTAGTTGCAATTCATTTTTCAATCAATTTTAGTTTTGCAGGTACAAGCAGAAAAAAACAAAAAATCAACCAGAAAGATTTCCTTTCATACCTCGTAGGAATAAAGATAATTCAGGAAAATTTTTGCCCAACACCCCCACTGCTTCACACACCCAACCTTCTCTCTTCTTCAATGGCTGTGATCAAGACAAACCCTTAGTTGGACAGTGAGACATATTTGAAGAACCTATAGGGGAGAAGAAGAAGAAAACATTCCTCTGGAGCCCATGGCTGAAAACAGAAATGTTGGGAGCAATACCTTTTCTTCCAACTCATCCCTTAGAGGTGAATGTGAAAATCTACTGGAAGGTTTCAAGAGCGAGATGAGGTAGATGCTTTCCATTCAAATGGATACCTTACAGATCCAAAGGAAGCAAGAGGAAGCTGAGAGGGCTTTGGCCATCTTTTTTCCTAGGTACACTAGAAAGCATCCTAGGAACGAATGTCCATTGCACTCCATAGAAGTGTGTTTTGTCTGCAAAGAAGACCATCCTATGAATCAGTGCCCTTCCTTGCCCATAATTAAAGTTGCATATCAAAGGGCCAAAGGTGACACTGAACCACTCTATTTCATGAACCAAAGGAGGCCACATGGACCCAAACCATACTAGCACGGGATGCAAGGGACATCTCAGCCATACTACAACCCCAACCAGGTCACATTCATACCTTCTTGGGGTCCCCCTTCTCATCCTTCCTGGTCCACACCCCCTCCTTGGTCATATCCTCCTCAATATCATGCTCAACCAGCTACTCATTTATTTCACTCCTATGCTCAGCCACAGCCTTAGTGGGATATACCTCATCAGGGGTGGAGGCCCCAGTACAACACTCCTCCCACTCTTTTTCCTCCACCACCTACTGAATCACAACCATATCCTCCTGCTCCACCGAGGCAGCCCCAAATGCCTGCTCAACCGAACCCGAACAACAGGCAGGCTCAGCAAGTGTATAGTGGGCAACCACCTGCCCAACCACAACACCATCCACATCCATCTCAAATATACACTCCCACTCAACTACCTGTACCACCATTTCCAAACCTGCACATTAGAGTAACTCAACCCAATTACAATGCTAAGGCACAACATTTCCAAACAACTCCTCCTGAGCTCCATGATATTCACCATAGCTCAGGAAGAGTATTGCAAAACAGAGATTATATTGATATCATTGAAGGACCACATCTAGCAGAAGAAGATGCAAAAGAGAAGATCAAAGAACCATAGGCTGCACTTTATAAAGAGAAGACAACAGAATCAGAGATTGAGAGAGCTCCCTCATGGTTACCATCAAATCCTCCATGTATTCAAGAGAAGAATCAGCAAAAAGAGGAAGATATGAAGGTCATGGTAGAAGAAGACATGAAGAATGATCCAAATTAACAGAAAGGCCAAGGACATCACAGCTATATTGAGATATGGTTCCAGACGGTCATTAAGGTGCAGCATCCCTCTCTTCCTCAACTATGCTTGATCCCTTCAAAGTCAAATCATTTGGTCTCTAAAATTCGGATACCTGTCAAAGCATGCATTTCAAGCCTCCACATCATTTTGTCTATCATCTCTATGTGCACATGGTTCCATTGGAAGTATTCTTATACTTGAAAATGATTTTTTTTTCAAGTAGGGTAGGGTAGAAAAGAAAGAGAAAAAAAAAAATGAAAAATAAGAGAAAAATAAAAATCTAAGGTGAAAACCTCTTCGGAGGCGCCTCAGATTAGCTGATTGATTGAAAACCTCCATGAGGCGGTCAATGGGTTGGAAAGAAGAGAAGACAAAAGGAGAATAAGATCCCTAGGTGAAAACCTCCCTTGGAGGCACCTAGGGCAGGCAATTAGGGTGAAAACCTCCTTGAGGCGCCCTAGTTGTTTTCAAAAAAAGAGAGAGAAAAAGAAAAAGAAAAAGAATGAATTTCCAGTTGTATTGCAGGTTTGCAGGAGAAATTCAGGAAGCAGCAGCAGGTTCCAAGAAAGCTCTAAAACCAATAACAGCACCTATCCAACATTCTCTCACCCTTCTCCATCATTTTTGACATTCTTTCCACCTCACTATGCTTCTTTTCTGAAAACTGTGTTTTCTACATGAGACTCCTGTAGAAATTACAGAGAGCTAGAAATGGATTTTAAAAGAAGTTTGGGGAACATGGAAGCTTCATAAAGGGTTTATAAATCCCCCTGCAATCTTCAAACCTCTCTTCCATCATTTCCAAGTCTAAATTACAGCCCAAGCTCATTTTTTTCTTACTGTCCAGAAAACTGTAGAATGCTCCGATACAAAAAATACATAGAGAAGAAATTTGTTTTTTCCCTAACTTGAAAACCATGCATCCATTTAGAAAATTGTTTCATGGGGAGTTGTATAGGGATGATGGAAACATTTCCAAGTAATTTCAGCCAATTCCAGTGCACGGTTTCCAAGAAATCAGCCTCCATCACCTTCAGCCATTTTTTCATTTTCTCCATATCCATGCATCCATTTAAAAACTTGTTTCATGGGGAGATGCATATTGGTGATAGTAACCTGCCCAAGCAATTTCAGCCAATTCCAATGCAAGGTTTCCATGAAATTGACCTTTGTCACCTTCAACAATTTTCAGTTTTTCTCGAAATTCGTGCATCCATTGACTGCAATTTTTCTATGGGAGGTGAATGATAATGATGGAAGCATGCTCAAAAAATTTCAAGTCAATCCAGTGTACCGTTTGGGAGCTATAGACAAAACAAGTCACTGTCCTACAAAAATCTAGCATCAACAGCATGAGGGTGCAAATCAGAAGGTTGAAGCAGACTCCTGCAGCTCAGATCTAGCCAGAGGATACTTGCACAAGAAAAATAGCCACATATCAACAACTAGACAAGCATGCATCCACAGAAACAAAGGCATACAACAGAAGGAAAGGCCATAGCACCTCACAGCAAACGCTTTCGACTTCCAAGTAAGTGACTAAACCCGTTCCTCTGTTGCATGAATGTAATTTAAAAACTGCATGGATAGTGAGATGGTTGTGATTAAACAAGATCGTTGACCAGCTAACTGGCCACCCTCGTCCAGTTCAGATATCCCCTCATCCAGTTCTACAACACTCAGCTGGAAATCATACAGCACATGTGTCTAGTCAACTCACGGGAAATCTAAAAAAACAGGTAGTGGCAGATGTTTTGAACTCGAGTACAGATAATGGGAAGTGATTACAGGCAGAAAGCGTAAAGTCTCATGATGGCATTGCAGTAAATAAAAACAGTCCAAATAATGCCAACGCACATTTTTGCCAACTCACCATCAGTGGAAATATCTCACAGAAAACATAAGTACTCTGCCTTGAACTCATTCACCACCTTTGTTTCCATTTGATCATCATCCCTGCAGCTGCAACAAACTCTATACCACCTACATAGCCTCGAAACCATCATTCTTTGTAATTTTTCTGCTATCGGCATTCTACAGGAAGCTGTAACAGTTCTACGAGAAGGCCAGTGAAGCAGCTCCCAGAGGAAAATTCGGGATTTTATGTCAAATTCAAACTTGAAAAGAGGTAGGCTTAGAAACTCACTCTACATGTCATATCTATACAAGGTGGTGGAATTAGAAGCAAAGTCTTTAGTTGAAAAAGGCAAGGAACGTGAGCACAAAAAGTATGCCTGTGTTTTTTTGAGTTATACACAGTCTCTCCGTTTTCTTCTCTACATTCAGAATCTGTCTTTTTCTTCCTCACATTCTTCTGTAAAAAAGGGGATGCAGCCATAGAATCCAGCCTATGAAAAAAAAATGAATTTGCAAGTCTGTCGACTCTTTGAAGAAAAAACACTGTGTTATATATTCTCTGTTCTATCACAATATTGATTTTTTTTTTCCAAGAATCAAATTCAGGTTAAAAATATTTTGAAGAAAGGGAAAAATTGCAAATTGATGTTGTGAAGAGAAAGAACATGGGAAAATTCCCTCTCTGGTTTCTAGAAAAAAAAACTCAGTTGTCCATCTGTTTCTGGTTTTGGAATTTTTTGCCTATCAGCTACCAGATCATGAAATATGTCAATTGTGAAGGCAGATTTAGTATAGTTTATGGTTATCACTTTAGGTTATTGCATGAATTGAGATATGGGATGGACCTACTTGCAGTGAGAAAACTCAGTCTCCCATATTTCCTCCTCCAATCTTTGATAGAATGTGGTACCAAGTTAAATGCAGGGGTCCCAGATGTTATAGACATATTTGGGCACTGCAACCCCAATCACATATGTCCATAAACCAAGGGCTTCTAAGTCCCTAAAGGTGTTGTTTAATACCCTAAAGGAGCAAGGTCAGCTGATTACATCATCTCCCAGAAGTTCTCCATGAAAAGCTACTCAAAACTGGTCAAAGCAGGACCATACAAACTGCCCAGTGTTAAAGGTGCGATGCATCTCACCTGCCACATGCAAAAAGTGTGATGCATATTGGAAAACCCTTCTATAGGGTGGGATGAGCGAGAGCAGACAAATGGCACAAGCAGTTTGCTAGGTGGAAACCCAGAGAATCTTCTAGAAACTGCTCATTTGACACTTGCCTCTCTGAGTTCGCCTAGGAATGAGTAAGAGATCTAAAATCTCCATGTGGAACTAAGAACTATCAGAGAGATGACACTAATCAAAATCCCAAAAGTTGACTCACCCCCCTGCAAATATCTATAAATGGATCCCTCATCCAAGAGATCCAAAGGTTGGAATTCGGTAATTTGCAAAGAGGTGCTACTGGTTTCTCTTTGAAGACATTGTTGGGTGATCTTGCTTTGTGTGGGGTGAAGAGGGCTTTCAAGCTGGGAGGATGGTGTTGGGTTAGACCAAGTGATTGTAATCCTCTCTTCTACGACTTTTACTAATAAAGCTATTTGAGTTTTCCTCCATATTCTTGTGTATCTCTGAATATTGTGGTGTTATATGCACTTATATGGTCAATATATATCTGATCCTATATTGTTTACAGTGAAAGATCTCTATGCTTTGATGGTATTATGCTGTTGTGAATCTACAGGTGCTCTTTGAAGCTAGATAAGTAAGGAAGCAGTGGCAAGATTCTGTCAAAGGGGAAAGGAAACAAGCAAGGAGCCAAGTGGAGGACTAAGGTTGGTACTCTCTACTTCTTTCTCATCTCTCTCTCGTAAAGGAAAAACAAGTGACTTTAATCTGTTTGTTTCTAAGATAGCTACCCATCTTAGTGGGACTAGTAGCTCTGAATAGACACTAGATTTCCCGATAAAAAAATTCCGACTCCACTAGGGAGCGATTAGTTTGATTGCTTGTCTCTATTTGTTTGATTCATAAACCACAGATGGAGCCTGAAGGGATTGATTAGTTTGATTGCTTGTCTCTATTTGTTTGATTCATAAACCACAGATGGAGCCTGAAGTTCAGCCAGCTAGCCTTTGAACTACATTTTCTATGCAAGTGCAAAGTAGATCAATGCTGCTTCAGTCAATCTCTGGGTTTTTTTATGAACTGAACAATTGATTTGCAAACATCCTAAGTGCCCTAGAGGTAGCTTGAGTAACCTCATTAGATCAGCCCTATACTTTGTAGTTACTGACTATCATTTCCTCAGCCTAAATCCCTGAACTAAACTACAAACTATGACCAAAGACCAAGTTAAAGTCTCGTTCCTGGACCATCGCACCATCTCCTTTAGGCAGACTAGATGCATTACACCTTCCATGTGCAGTAGGTGAGATGCATCCCTATTTCCCTGTGTTACAGGTGCGATGATTAGACAAGACTAAATCTGCCTCCAGATTTTGGTTTTTTCTTCACTGTCTTTAGTTTTATTCAGGAGTTTTACTGTCTATGATCAGTAGACCATTGTAGAAACCCCCTTTCTTTGCATCATCCAACCTCCATTGTACAAATAATTGTGAATGTTTTTATGTATTGTGCGCCATTTACAGTTCTCTTTTACAAAGAAGTAGCTTAATCGAACCGTCGTCTTTTGATTTGGAAGTGTCGCAAGTGTCATTTTCAATCAAAGAAAAGAATCCTACTATCCTTGATAGTCAATTGTACTATTACTCTTGTATTTGATATGAATTAGTAGTATTTCAAGTGTCGAAAGTAGTTTTCAATTCAAAATTGTAAAGTGTCATCCTGTCTCCTTTTCGTTTTTTGAAAAGAAAATTATTAGTATTATTGCTTTGAAAGAAGGAATAGTTCAGATTTGTATTTAGCATTCTTTTTGTCATTCACACATTAAGAAAGTGGAAAACAAATACATGCATGTGCATTTGCATTTAGACTGCTTGTTGATTTTGATTTAGGACAGTGCATCTAGTGTGTGCTCTCTACTCTATGTTGAAAAGATTTCATTTCTCTTTTCCTTAGTAGCTAGGATTTTCATTACAGAAAGAAGATTAAACCACTATTTATCATCTTAGATTTCATTTTAGGAATTGTATATCTACATCACGTGGTGAACCTGAAAGGCAGACTTCTTAAGAAAGATCAACTGTAAAATAAATTTAATGAACATAAAAATGCTTTGGAACCTAACGCACAACATCTAGAAGTCTAGGCTAGAGACGTATTCCGGCGTCGTAAAGCCTGGTAACTATTGCTTTCATTGTAGGTTGGGTGATTCCTCCTCTTTGAGACGACAAGTGCTAGTACGGAGTTGTGCTCCCACGTACCGTTGAGTATATATTGGGAGACCACAATAGGCTATATCCTTTATCCTTAGGGAGTCGTGTCTGCCGCCCTATCGATCACAATCCATTGAACACATCATTCGGGAAGATTGACTGCCGTACCATAAAAAGTATTCTGCAGTTTTGCGATTGGTTTGGTAATCCCTTTGTCTAGATTTCTAGAGCAGTCTCTTTCATTCCTTTTCAAACTCCTTAAAGGAAAAGGTCCATCTGAGCACTTTTCACTTCAAGCTCATTAAAAATCGAAGGTGACTAGAGTCATCTTTAGCTTTATCCCGACTCTTAAAAATTGAAAAAGCAAGTTGTGTCAAAGCATCTAAAATTCATTTAATTCAGAATAACATTTTTCCCTCTTATTTTTAGTTGAGCAAATAATCCGCAATCGTGGAAGAAATTCAATCAAAACCCCATCGTTCGCAGAGACTGACGAGTCAACTATCTTTGACTCCAGAAACCAAACCATTCCATGTCAAGCAAACTCGTTTAACTAGGTCAAAGTCTCCTGGTTTGTTTAAAACTTGTGTTTCAACATCCTCTAAGACTCTAGTTACTCCAACCATTTCTAGTACTTTTTCCTCTATAGAAGAAGTTCCGCAATTACAAGAGGACATTAGAACTGACCCTAGTGTAACAGTAAACACTTCTATTCCTAAACCAGCTCCATCCAGGGTTGATTTAGAAGGTGTTACCCCTCCAACTTCTGTCGCTACAAAATCTATACCTTCTTCGGCACCAGAAATATTTTACGGACCTGACGGTCTGCCTCTTCCACTTGGATTGATTGCTATAGAAGAGATTACGGAGGATCTTCCATCCATTACTCCATCGCATTTTGGGACTGAGATCCACCTATATCCTTCTACTTCAAAAGTTAATACCCCTTCATCGCAAGTTCCTGTAGAAGCGCTGGGAAGTCTTTTGGATAGACTCGATATGTCTGGACAACCATCGACATCTAGGACTATCTCGTCCGATACAGTGGTAGCAGAACCTCCTGCCACCACTCCGACGATGTTTGTTGGTATACCATCAGTCCCAACTAGCTCTCAACTAGTAGAAGGAGTCCACCCAGGGACTGTTTCGACAGTATGGTCTGTTCCCGTTTGTTCATCCGGAAACTTATCTAGAATCTCTTATGTTGAAACTTAACAAATTGATCCTTCACAACAATATCAATTTGGGCAGTCTGGTCTCCAAAGGCTAATCATTCCTTTGAGCACTGGATTGCCACCATATGGGGGGCACTACACCCTGTCATTGTTCCCTCCGAGAGAACAACCATATGTGAGTTCACAACCGAATTCAGGTCAAATTGGAATCACATCCAGCGGTTGGGTGCCAATACTGTATCAACAACCAAGAGTTTTATACTCAATGGAACTGAGTCTACCTGTGTCGAATATCCCCACTACACTAGCTATTGTGACAGTGTCACAAGTACAAGCATTGCCTGTTACATGCCAACCTCAAGTTTCTCAGGTGGTTGTACAACAGCCTCTTGTCTCATCGACACAACCACAATCGCCAGTTAGTGGCTCCTTAACTGGAGCAACTCAGGCTCAAACGGGTACTATTACCCCTCATCTTGGTCAAATATCCAGTATTGGGCAACAGCAAATGGTTTCACAACCATGGTTGGTGCAATATCAACAACCGCAATTCCAACAAGCTTACCAAGGACCTGAGTAGTAAAACTTTGTAGGTAATGGGCAGCCGTATATTCAAAATGGTTATAGCCAATCGTCTCAAATTGGTTATGCCCAACCACCTTATCAAAGTTATCAGCATCAAATGCATTATGCTGGTATGCAAAGACCCACTGCTCAGGTGATCCCATCTTATCCTGGGTACGCTTCGCCGAACCTGAATCAACAGTTGCCCTTTGTGGTGACTCTAGAGTTACCAAATCTAAATCGGCTAAAGAATGATCCAATCGCTTATGCCCCTTGGTGGCCAGCAATTCCTCATAAACTTCTATCAGATATTCCTAATTTTAATGGAAATCCGGGTGAAGACTCGTCGAATCATGTGATGACCTTTCATCTATGGTGTTCATCCAACACTCTCAATGATGATTCGATTCAACTTCGCCTTTATCAGCGAATGTTAACTGGTCCAGCAGCAAAATGGTACATCGAATTGCCTAGAGCTTCATTTGATAACTTCAGTGCCCTTTCCACAACCTTTTTAACCCATTTTCAATTACCAATAAGGTATGAAACAGGAATAGAGCTTCTTACCAATTTCAAGCAAATGATGGCCACTCACATATCCGATCATATTCATGAATGGCGACGTCGTCATAGAATGGTAAAAACATATGTCCCTGATCAGCTACTAGCTGAATCATTTATTAAGTCTTTGTTACCTTCTATAATAGAAGATGTGGCAAAGGGAGGGGTTGTCACTGAAGAGCAGGTGATTGATCGTGCGCAATATCTAAACTTGATCTATACTCAGTCTGGCATGCTCTATGACAAAATCCCCGATGCTCCGAGACCTGAATTCTCCATTCCTTCTCCTCCTAAATCAAACAAGGACTCTCACACTGGCGATGGCGTGATAGGTACGACGAGCACGAAATCCACAAAGGCTACATGTAAGAAAGCCCGTAAGATTTCTGATCAAAATGCAAATGAAGAAATTCTAGCCTCGGAGGTTAATACCGTGTCAACTGACAAAGGCAAAGAACCGAAGCAACCAGGAGGCAAGAATAAAGGGAAGAGGAAAAAGAAGAAACAGGATGATTCGTCTCTTGAAAAATCTTTTGCAAACCCTTCTGGGCAAAAGAACCTAGTCAGCCATGCCTCATATGCGATGAGGATCATTGGATGAGAGATTGTCCATATAAAGCTGAAGTTAAGAAATTCTTTAAGAATTCAAAAACCTCAGCAGTATTGACTGATCCATTTCCAAACCCAGGAACTAATCTGGTTGCTAGTGATAATGCTTCCCCATCCCAAGTCCTTATGCTATCCATTTCAAAATAGCAAAATGATGCTTTGATATCGATAAGGAATAAAGATTACGGGAATCCACAACTGTCGAACAACAAGGCTACTGATCAACCTAGTAGTTTGACAACAACTTCGACCGAAGTTGTGCCACCCATCACTCCCGAGCTAACGATAAAGCCGCCAAAGGGAGTAGTACACAAATCGACATTTAATCCTCATGCTAGAGTGGCACAAAATTATAATATAGTAGAGGACCTGGCCCAATCGTTGTCCGCTATGTCGACACTTGAAGTACTGCAAAATTGCCCCTCCCAAAAGCAGCCTCTATTATCAGCAATAGGTGGGATTGACCCAGCGGATTCTAATCTTGTGGCCTTTAATCATAAAGGATACGAACCTCAGTCACCATCTCAACTCGCTTTCCTCATTCAAGTGAAAGCCCTCAACAAAACTATTCAGCGAACGATTATTGATGAGGGGGCATCTACATGTATTATGTCGATGAGTTGCTGGAAAACTTTAGGCTCACCACCCTTTTCGCGATCGTCGATGACATTAAAAGCATTTTATGGATGAACATACACTCCATACGGGATTTTAAGTAACTTGCAAGTCGAACTGGGGTGCAAAACAGTAGAAATTGATGTGGAAGTTATCGATGGAAACCTCGATTACAACATCCTACTGGGAAGGCCCTGGTCTTATGCTATGGCTGCCGTTGTGTCGACATACTTCAGAAAGATTGCATTTCCTTTCCAATGGGAAATTACAATCGTCGATCAACAGACATTCCTCCCCAACAGTTCACAATTTACGGGAAGCATTCCGATGATCCACGAAAGCTCTCAGTCGCTTCAAAATATCAGAGTAGGCCTACTAAAAGACCCTACATTGATGGGTACTTTTGCCCTACCGCCTCCAAAAAAAATAGCAGAAGTGGCAACGGTGGGAACCTGCAATGTGGTATCTTCCATTCAGAAGATGTCCGAAAATGATATTAGCATGGATCGTCACCAAGTGTTGCCCCCAAGACCAATAGAAATATTGTAGCAATCAATGTTCCAGCATGGGAGGCAAACCCTAATCAACGCTCGTCAAGTGTTTGGGTAGATAGGTCTAAGGAGTATGGTACCTCTTCAGATCCTTGGTCGCATGTACATTCTACAGATGAAGGAATTGTTCAGTCAATGAACATATAGGGGGCACCATGGGAAGATTACCACCATCGTTCCCATCTTCCGGATTACAACGAAAATTACTCCATTGACCTTAATCATCCATCAGTTTTTTATTTTCTATCAAATATTGTAAATACGGTGGATTCCGAGCGAAATCTATCCAATATTGAAGAAACTATCGCCATAAATATCTCGACAAAACCAGATGTCATAGAAAATATTCGTGTTGGAAAATCTTTTTCTTCTTCAGAACTGGAAATATATTACGCTCTCTTTTGCGAGTTTAGAGATGTCTTTACATGGTGATATGAAGAAATGCTAGGCATCAACTCGAGCATAGTTGAACATGAAATTAAGATGTATCTAGATTTCAAACCAGTAAGACAACGGCTTTGGCAGGTGCACCCAAAGAAAGCTGCTGCCATCAAGGCAGAAGTTGAAAAACTTCTTCATGCTGGTTTCATTTACCCAGTTCCTCTAACCGATTGGGTATCGAACATTGTTCCTGTAATGAAAAAACAAGGAACAATTAGAGTGTGTGTCGATTACAAGGATGTAAACCAAGCTTGTCCAAAGGACAACTACCCTACACCCTTCATCGACCAGATAATTGATGAATGCGCCGGATGCAAAATCTTTTCATTTATGGATGGATTTTCTGGGTATAATCAAATAAATATCTGCCCATAGGACCAATCAAAGACTGCATTTATCTGTCCATGGGGAACATTCACGTGCCGTAAGCTACCCTTTCGTTTAAAGAACGCAGGGGAAACTTTTCAGAGGGAAATGAATTATGCATTCCATGACATCAAGAACATCGTTCAACCATACCTCGACGATCTTCTGGCTCACTCGCGAAAGCGGACTGATCATCTGCAGCATTTGAGAGCAATATTTCTACGTTGCCGACACTACAAAATAAGACTCAATCCACACAAGTGTTTGTTTTGTGTCGGTTCTGGTTGTTTACTTGGCTTTGTAGTTTCAAAGGACAGAATTCGTCTCGACCCGTACAAGGTTTAGGCAATCATTGATTTGCCTCCACCTTCAAATTTGCTTCAGATTCAGAAACTCCAAGGGAAAGCAAACTTTCTAAAGAGGTTCATTCCAAATTATGCCAAACTTGCTAAAGGTTATACACATCTCTTGAAAAAAGAAGTACCCTTCAACTGGGATCAGGTCGCGCAAGGTTCCTTTGATGCTCTAAAGGAATCCCTAATAAAAGCATCATTAATGTACGCTCCTGATTATCAAAGAGACTTTAACCTGTATCTGGCTATAGCAGATACAACCATCACAATGGTTTTAGTTCAAGAAGACAATGGAATCGAACATCTATTTTTTTTATTTAAGTTGAAACTTAAATGATACAGAAAGCAAATACTCATATGTTGAAAAGCTAGCTCTCACAGCTGTTCAAGCAATACAAAGATTTCGACAATATGTTCTCTTTCGAAAAACTATTGTTTTGTTAGATTGCAACCCCATGACTTACATCTTGTCGTGACAGTTCCTTGGGGGCAAATATTCAAAATGGATAGAAACTTTGCAAGAGTTTGATCTGGAATTTGTAAAATCCAAATCAAAGAAAGCTTTAGTATTTGTAGAGTTACTATGTGATTTCCCATCATCATCCAACGATTCAACATCAAAAGTAACAATCTTGGATGAATCTTTGTTTTTGATATCTTCAAGCGATCCATGGTATGGAGATATAATCATTTATTTCCAAACCCAAACTTATAGGTCTAATACCTCTCGCTCAAAACAACGACGTACTCGATACCAAGCAAAAGACTACATGATCGTCGGTGATACACTATACCATCGTGCTGCCAACACTGTTCTATGAAGGTGCCTCACCCATGAGGAGGCTGAAAAAGTCTTGAATGATTGTCATTCAGGCGTGTGTGGGGGGAACCAATCTAGTTATGCTACGGCCCAAAAGATTTTACAAGCAGGATACTTCTGGCCAACAATGCTCAAATATTGCATAACCACAGTCAGAAGTTGCCATGCTTATCAAATCTTCGACCGCAAAACCACAATACCACCCGCACCTCTGTAGCCAGTAGTTGTTGTTGGGCCATTCGCCAAATGGGGCATAGATTTCATGCAATGTAACCCCACCTCGGCCGGTGGGCATGGGTATATCATAGTCGCAGTTGACTATTTTACGAAATGGGCCGAGGCGCTGCCTACATTAAACAATAGCGGCGAAACGACTGCTCTTTTCTTTTTCAATCATGTAGTTGCCAGGTTCGGCGTCCCACAAGCTATAGTCACAGATCATGGATCGCATTTCCACAATCACATGATGGTTGAATTGGCTGCCAAATTAGGACTGTCCCATGACAGCTCTACTCCGTATTATCCATAAGCGAACGGTCAAGTTGAAGCGTTCAACAAAGTCCTGAAACACATGCTGCAAAGGATGATTGGAATCCATAAACAAAGTTGGCACCTAATCCTATACTCATCCTTATGGGCATACTAGACATCGGTGAGAAATGCGACCGGTTTACACCCTTTCAACCGATGTATGGCTTGGAAGTGATCTTAACAGTTCAGTGTAAGATTTCGTCTCTCAAGCTCGCAGTTGACCTCCTCCCTGGAACTTCAAAGGAAGAAGCTCGTTTCTTAGAATTAATCCAATTGGATGAAACTCATTGTGATGCCGCCTTGGCTAACGAAGGACATAAGAAACGAGTCAAAGTGCAATTTGACAAGAATGTCAAACCCCGCGTTTTCTCAGAAGGTGACCTAGTATTGCTCTACGATCAGGAATCCAATAAATTGGGAGCAGGTAAGTTCTAGTCTTTATGGATTGGTCCCTATATTGTTAACTGTGTATTAGAAAAAGGAGCCTACAAGCTAGTAGATTATGATGGGGTTCCACTGTCGCAAACCCGAAACGGGTTGTACCTTAAGCGTTACTATGCTTGACTCAGCATGGTGACCTCTTCATATGCTTTTGTTACATTTTTGTTTTCATTAAGAGTGATCGTTCTAGTTAGGTAATCCACTTTTGCATTTTGTTGCAGATGTCGAACCCATTGGAATCATTTGTTGGATATGCCAACGGGATGAGTCGTAGTACGCGGAACCTATCTTTTGCAGCTTGGGCCATCTTTGATCCAAGTGACGAGTTAGTGAGTTTCAGAGGGGTGTGTATTGGTCAATCAACGAACAACAACACTGAATATAGCGCATTGATAGAGCTCCTCTCTGATGCCATTGCGCATGGCATACGCCAACTTGTGGTCAGGCTAGACTCACAGCTCGTCATTCTACTGCTTACAGGCATCTATTCCATTCAGAATCCAGCTATATATCGCATGTTCCTAAGGGTAAAGATTTTGGAAAGATGGTTCAATTCTATTCAATATCAACATATTTCCATAAACTTAAACACATTAACCGATTCATTAGCAAATTATGTGTTAGATAGACATTTGCAACATTTGTGAAAGAAAAGAATTTTATCAATAAACTGCATCAGGATAATATAACTTAACCAAAATAAAGCTCGGAAAATAAAAATATATATAAATAATTGTTTATAGTTTGTACATAGTGTTTTGTGTCCAGGACAAAAGCGGTCACATGACCCAAAAACTAAAAATGCAAGGGGGTGCCCTAATCTAATGGTGCTCATGATAACTAGTCACCACCTGTGCAATCATATGTAAGAGCCTGGTCCATCGGCTCAGCACGCCAGTAGAGCCTGGTCCATCGGCTCAGCACGCCAGTGGTATGGCGCTGTAATTTTAGAGGAAGATCATCAATCCTCACATCTGGAATACCATGGTTGAGACCCTCGATCTGCTCCTGCAACACTGCAAGGGTCTCGGATACATCCAAGTCTGGAAGAATGGCCCTCCCTACAGCCTCTCCTACTAGAACGGCAGCTGCTCCTCTCAGATGCGCTGCTGGTCGCACTGGCCCAATATCTGCATAATCACATGAGTTTTGATTAGACTTGATAAACATTTAAAAAGCACAAGAACATTATGAGAACAATAAACAGAGATATGGTCAGAAATTTTTACCTATGACACCCCACTGCTCGCCATCCGACAGCACCAAATCCGAGTCACCCTGGAAACCCATCCCAACATATGGATACTCGGCATAAACCATCTGCTGACGGTTGAACCACTCAAAGAAGGCATCAGAGAATGAAACCTGCGGTTGACCAACATGTCTAGCCATAAGGTCGACCCATCTCTGAATCCGTGCCTCAGCTGGTGGTGGGAGGCCAAGTGAAATGTACTGTGGCTGCATCAATGGGATCTTCTCCAAGGAAAAAGCAATCAGAATAGAACCATAGCAAAATTTTTTGGATCTTTCATTTTTCACCTTGGTGATCTGTTCTTTGATAACTAGAAGTACTACATCACACCAGTTGAATACCTTTGGTTCGAGGCATTCCAAGGTGTACTGCATATAGGACATGTTAGCCAAGTGAAGGGCCGCGCTGCCAGCCAATCTAGCAAAGATGAATAAAATAGTCCTCAAAGTCCAGTCAGTGATAGCTCAAATGCTGATCTTACCATCCCTGCACAGCTAAGATCCTTCCCTATAGTATCGATGAATATAATCCCTCACGGATTCACCCCCACAGGCAGAACCTAAAAGTGAGAGAGGGGCGCCACGCCTCGATAAACCGGTCAAAAAGTAGATGTCCTCGACAGTCATGGGGATGGATTTGCCTCTTATCTAGAACACTTGGTTGGTAGGATCCCATGCATCGAGGAAATATTGCAACAAATTGATTTGTTGCCTCATGCTGGAAATTCAGAAGAACTTGAGCAAGCCACAGTTCCGCAATGCAGTTACCGTACCCGGATCATGTATGGAAACCATGTCCTCTTCTTCATGCTCGTGTTCACGCCATGTAACGACCATTTTGCTCCGATGAATCTCTGAAAAACAAACAAGAGAAGAATTAGGGTCCTGATTTGGCAAAAAATAGGCAAAATTTCCATGAAAAATCAGTGCAAAAGTTTTCCTCCTTGCGCCCATCACACCCTGGCTAGGTACACAGTGCGATGCATACATTCTAGCTAGTGGATAGCTTAAGATGCATCACACCTTTTGATATACACTAAGTGTGATGGGGGCAGAACGAAATGTTCAAACCCCAGGGGCCCAGAAAAGCAGGAAAACATGCTCAGAATTCAAAAAGGAAAGAATGCAATTGAAGAGCTTAGGTTTAGCTCCTACCTGGTCCAGACGGCACCGAAAATCATCCACAGAATCTCCCAGAATCAGCTGGTGAAAATCAAAGGGGAAAACACCTCTAGAGCTCCAACAATCACAACTCCGAATGAAATGGTAGTACGACCGTCAAAAGAACATAGTGTCAACGATGAATCAGATATCAATGACCATTATCGCGCGAAGTTCAAGCTCGTTAAAATTAAACCTAGCAATGAGCATCGGTTCCACCAGAGGTTAAGCTCATTAAAAAATGAATCCATCTCCGGTAAATAACCATTGTGAATGCATTATCATCAGCTTTTGAGCCTTGGTCGTGTTCTTACCATCACCTCCACTCTGTTGTTGCCGATCATTCACCTCCATTTGATTGTTTGCCCCTTTTGAGGAACGACTACAACGAGTGATCCTATTAGGCACCTTTTTACACTGTCGTGATTGGAAAGTTCCAAACCTTACCTGGAACCAGCTGCTATCTGAAAACATCACTCGTTCCTCAAAAAACGAGTCTCCTTTAAGCTCTTTTAATTTGACTCGTAAAATATGAAAAGATTGCTGAGTGATTGGCCTCTCCAGCTCGTTAAAGTGATTGGAAGTGCTATCCATCCTCTAGATTTTAATCTTTCTGGACCTGATGGATTATTACACAAAAAGATCGAGCGTTTGTCTTGTTCGGCTCGTTAAAACTATCAAAAAGTCATCCCTTTCGCATTGTTTTATACTTTTTTGGACTTAAGGGATTATGTTAAAAAAAAGGAATATTGGAGTCTTCTTTCCATCTCTTTTTAGACTCTCTAAAATTGAAAAGAATCGAGTTATCCTTGTCGTTAAACTCGTTAAAACAATAGAGACAAACTTGTCCATTCGGACAAGAGAGAGTTTCATTGTTGCTAGACTCGTTAAAACATAGCGACGGGTTTGCCCGAAGGGAAAATTATAGAACAAGCATATGTTATCCTCCTCAAGCTTGACAAAAATAAAGAGGTACTGGTCAGAAATTACTGGGAAAAATTGGGAAGAAAACTTGAAGAAACCTTATTGGTAGCAGGTCGCTCTTGAACATGACACTTTTACTCCATCACCATGATTGAGTCGGGTTGGGTTATTCCATTCACCAGTCATATCACCATTGGTCCACCGTACCATCCACTTTTGGGGTTAACGCTACCAATCCATTTCAGTGTCGCCGATATGTTCAAGAGAAGTCACTCAGAGAATTCACCTACCCAGCTTGTGTCTCATCCACTACAATACCTTCACGCTTCATTCTTTCATGACCGCCATCCTAAACCTTGTATCATTAGATCATTTTCACCTCTACAAGATCATTTGCTCCATTCCGTGTCATAGATGTGGGATCCATTAATGCCCTCCTATGACGAGTCACTTCTTGTCAACATCAACTCATTATCCAAGAAGCCGACCTAGGGACAACCCTTCCAGTACTTTGAAGCTTGCATGCCTCAATGGCAAGTTTCTCACTACCGGCGACAGGTTTACACTAATGGCCTTCGACCGAAATATTTTATGTGGTGTTTGACATCAACTCATGTATTTAAACCACGTTAATTGTACTGCAGTACCTTGAGGGTCATCATCATCATCAGTGATTCCTCTCGCGTCTATTAACAGCTTACATCAATGGTTGGTAATCAAGTGAAGTCCTTCCATGTTCGACATCAGAATATCTTTTCACATGGATCGACTTGTACTTTCAGGCGAAGCTTGAATGAGTCTTTAAGACCCCGGATCTAGTTTCATCCATTCAGGCTGTGATATGATCAGGGAAATAAAGACATCAAATGTACATCATTGCTGCACAGATAATCATCCAAACTAAGGGATGATGGCTCTACCAAAATCATCAGTCTGCACACAGATGGTTGTCTATCCTATGTACTTGAAAATGAATTTATCAAGTTGAGCATGGGAATGCCCGCCTCAGCTAGATCATGAAAATATTATGAAGATAATGTATTGTATTGTATCTTATTACAGGTCACCTTCCAGTGGGAAAAACCTCGGATCCTCATTATAAAGCATTTCACCCGACATCAAAAGATTTACGACCTCATGCTTTAGGGGGCAACTGTTATAGACATATTTGGGCACTGCAACCCCAATCACATATGTCCATAAACCAAGGGCTTCTAAGTCCCTAAAAGTATTGTTCCATACCCTAAAGGAGCAAGGTCAGCTGATTACATCATCTCCCAAAAGTTCTCCATGAAAAGCTACTCAGAACTGGTCAAAGCAGGACCATACAGACTGCCCAGTGCTAAAGGTGCAATGCATCTCACCTACCATTGCATACTGGAAAGCCCTTCTATAGTGTGCGATGAGCAAGAACAGACAAATGGCACAAGCAGTTTACTAGGTGGAAACCCAGAGAATCTTCTAAAAACTTCTCATTTGACACTTACCTCTCTGAGTTCACCCAGGGATGAGTAAGAGATCTAAAATCTCCATGTGGAACTAAGAACTATCAGAGAGATGACACTCATCAGAATCCCAGAAGCTGACTCACCCCCCTGCAAATATCTATAAATGGATCCCTCATCTAGGAGATCCAAAGGTTGGAATTTGGTAATTTGCAAAGAGGTGTCACTGGTTTCTCTTTAAAGACATTGTTGGGTGATCTTTCTTTGTGTGAGGTGAAGAGGGCTTTCAAGCTGGGAGGATGGCACTCGGTCAGACCAAGTGGTCGTAATCCTCTCTTCTATAACTTTTACTAATAAAGCTATTTGAGTTTTCCTCCATATTCTTGTGTATCTCTGAATATTGTGTTGTTATATGCATTTATATGGTCAATATATATCTGATACTATATTTTTTACAATGAAATATCTCTATGCTTTGATGGTATTATGTTGTTGTGAATCTACAGGTGCTCTTTGAAGCTAGACAAGTAATGAAGTAGTGGTGAGATTCTGTCAAAGGGGAAAGGAAACAAGCAAGGAGCCAAGCGGAAGACTGAGGTTGGTACTCTCTGCTTCTTTCTCATCTCTCTCTCGTAAAGGAAAAACAAGTGACTTTAATCTGTTTGTTTCTAAGATAGCTACCCGTCTTAGTGGGACTAGCAGCTCTTAATAGACACTAGATTTCTTGATAACACCAGACCAGCTAGCCCACCATGGGCTCATCAAACTGTTGGTAGAAGATGCCCTACACACATACACCATCCCTATAGCATGGGAAGTCTTCAAAAACATGACAGCAGAAGGTGACATAAAAACCCTCACCTATTATATCACTCCTTCTGACAGTGAGAAAGAAGAGCAGAAAGGGGGAGAAGATGAAGCAACTGATAACTCAGCAAGACAAGAAAAGGAGAAGGAAGAAACTAAAATAGAAGAGGAGAAGGATGAAGAGACAAAACAGGAAGAAACAGACAAAACAGAGAAAGAAAAAGAGACAGAAGGAGGAGAGAAAGAGGAAGCATAGGAAAAACAAAGAAAAGGGTCCCCTGAGACTCCGGAAAGAGAGGCAGCAACTAGCCTCATTGCCCTAAGCACACCAATTAAGCCAAAAGAAAAGCGCAAAAGGCAGGCCTCCATGTATTTCAAGGCCAGGAAATGCATAAGAATTCAAACAAGTAGAGTAGGAGGAGCAGTGGAAGAACATGGAAAAGAAGGAAAAAATTTATGGCACACATGAGCAGACCACATCAGAAGCTTGGGATGATAGGGAGGCCACCAGGGCCATCAAATATGAGGAGATAGACTAGTTGCTCAAAGGATGAGCAACACCTTCAATAGGGGGGTGATGATGAGCCCCAGAAATGAGTAATTATATGGGCTCATTTTGCCTCTTAATTCGACTTAATCCACCATTCTCATTAGTTTATTGCATGTTTTTTATTATATTTATGCTAATGGAGTGAATTGCGTTAGTCATTATGCCAAGAAGTCTAATGTGTGCTTTATTCAGAATTTTTTTGAATTTTAAGACAAAATCAAAGGTTTAATGAGCATTTGACAACCAAATTTGAGGAAGAACAAGGGAGAGGATTTGTAGGAGGTTGTACCCTTCATTTATGAGCCCTTACCTTGAATTCTCCATAAAAAACTCAGAGTAAAAAGGCCCACATTGATGATTCCAAGGGGCAGCCGAGCAAGTCAAGTAGGACTGCTGTTATCTTCAGTTTTAGGACGCCGAGTTCCTTAATTTTAGGAGGACTGTTGGGAGTCTCCATTTGTATAAATAGGAAGGCTTAGGGCCTCAGTTTTTTAGTTATTTTTTAGCCATTTGATAGTCTATTTTTACACTTTAGTGCAGCCTTGTACTCAGCTCATTTTCGAGCTCCTTTTGCAGACAGTTTTGTGATGTAACTATTATTTTTTGATCAATGAAGATGAATCCAGCTTTGAACTAGTACTGATCTTTCCTAGGTGGCTGTAGCTCTTGGGGTTGGGCCCAACCCAAGTGCACAACGCCTCCTTTGTTTATTTATGTTCTTTTTCTTACATTCATGAAATAATTTCTGTTGTTTAGGTTAAGTCTTGTTTTGTTAATTAGGTTGCTTTTGATGATTAGAATCATTGTTCTTGCTTCAAGTTGATTAGATAGTTTGTTGCAATAACAAAAAAAAGTTCCAAAAAGACTACCAAATAGGCCTTGATCTCCTTTCTCCCTCCTCGGGACCATGATTTGAGACCAAGGCACTCTTGCTGCCACCAAAACATTGTTTTTGCTTTCCAATGCAATTGCTAGTCTGAGATTTCAAGTTGGAGAAGTTGATATCATTTGGATTTACATGCTTAGATGATTTCAGGCTCATTTCCCATGGCTTTCGCACATAATTTTCTGTCCATAGAGTTCTGTTCAACACTTTTCTTGTTTTTAGGTCAGAATTAGGTTAAATAGGCAAGAATCTATTTTTTAGTTCTTGCTTGGGTCAGTTTCGAAAAGTAAGTGTGAAGCTCACTTGTAGAACACTCCAGCTTATCATTCTTCCATCACACAACTTGCTTCAGTCCATCTCTCAAGATTTCCCCCACTCATTCGCCATACTTCTCCAAATTGCCCTAATTTCTATGTTTTTGTGAAAAATTACTTTCTTGGCCTTTGAACAAATCCAACCATTTCCTTCATTCTTGGTCTTCATTTACAAGGTCCTAGACCCATTAACATCTCCATCCAGCCTTCATTTCCCTTCTCCCACCATTTTTCCACCTCCAAACCTCCAAAAACCACTTTCGGCCTCCTCCTGTAGATCCTCCTGTAGAACCTCCTGTAGATCCCCTGCAGCCTCCTGTAGAAGTTCATGCGGGTGATTTTTCGAAGTCTGATTGCAGTGGAAGTCTCCAGAAGGGTAATAGGGACTCCTTAGGTCCTCTCCACACCTTTCACACATCCTGCAAACACCAACTCCATCTCCCTTCTCCACCAAACCTCTGCACAGTCATAGATAGTTAAAACACAAGCTTAATAATTATACAAAAAATTGCTCAAAAGTACAAAAAGATGATTTCTTCTCATTTTCCTTCAGAAGTAGCTTAAATACATGCATTTTACCTTTTCAATAATCAATGGCATCCATTTTAGTAGTTTCCATCTCTTTTCTTGCAAAAGTAGGGTTAGTGGGTAAAACTAGGGTTTGCTAGGGTTTGTGCTTCCTTTCAGCTTTCATTATCTTTCTGCTAATAGAATAGCCTCTTTTGAGTTAGCTTTCTTCCATCACAGTTAAAAGCTTCTTTTGAGAACTCATAGAAGTTGGCCTAAGCTCCTAGTGAACTTGTGCCAGCGGATCAAGTGACAACCTGCAATAAGAGTTAGTACTTGTGCATATAGCACCGTCGCTTCCAAGTTTGTTACGAACTATCAGGTTGATAAAAGTAAAGTAGGGAGCCCCAGGAGTTGCAACATCATTGCTGCAATATTGGAGCTCACCAATAATCATGGTCAACCATGGTAAAAAATGATAAAGCATGATCAACCTTTGTTAAGCATGGTCAACCATGTTTTATAATAGAAAACATGGTCATCCATGGTCAATCATGGTCAACCATGGTTGAACGTCACATTATGACAAAGACTGTCTTGATATGGAAATCAATCATAGTTAAGCATGGTCAACAATGGTCCAATTTCGCATTGTGACAAGGATTGTATCCATATGAAAACAATCATGGTCAACCCTTTTTATATTAGTGTTTATAATATTTATCTTAGGGTTTATATACCATGGATTTATAATATTAGTCCCTTAGGTTTAATATCATTCCCTTGGGTTCATAATTTCTTGGGGTTTTACTATTAATCCCGTGCTCTTAATATTCCCTTGGGTTTATAATATCAATCATGGAAAAATATGGTCAATCATAGCGAACCATGGTCAACCATGGTAAAATGTTGAATTGTGGAAAACATTGTCTCAATATGAAAATAAACCATGGTCCAATGTTGCATTGTCACAACAGTTGTCTTCATATTAAAATCAATCTTAGTCAAGCATGGTCAACCATGGTCCAACTTTGCATTGTGACAAGGATTAGCTCAATATGGAAATCAATCATGCTCAACCATGCTCAACCATATTTAGTTTCAGTTTTAAAATATTTATTCCACGGAGAGGTGCTCTACAACCCAATATATGAGGGAGATGATGCCACGTAACGTTACATTAAAAAATATTAAAAAATAGGTAATGTTACATTAAAAAATATTTAAAAAAATATATGTGTCGGCTAATATATATTGTATACGTTGAAGATATGTGTAACGTTAATTTTAAAAAATTAATTAAATAAAAAATGTGTCGGCTAATATTAACAAACTCAATTTTGAAAATGATATATATATCCAATTCAAAAAGAGATCGATTAGCTTATTCATCGAATAACAAAGAAAATTAGGTAAAGGAAGCAGATGATTCAATTGGGCATATCTTGTAATAATAACTAGGTAATTTTCGTGGCGTTGGGTTGTGTGATTTCTGTAATACTGTAATAATAATAATTAGGTAAATTTGAGGTTTTGGGTTGTAGGAAGGTAAACTCAATGTAATGAAAGGCACTCAATAAAATTAGTAGGAGTGAGGGGAAATATTGAGTAGAATGTAATATTTAGGCTGGGGTGTGGCCTCAAATATTAGGTAAAATTTAATAATATTAGATTTTAATTAGTACTTCTCCCCACCACTCGCCACTATTTATTAGGTCAGGGTGGTTATAAATATTGGGTAACATATAATATTGTAATATTATATTTTATGTAGTCAATATATTTGTAACAATTAATATAGATGTGTTCCATCTATAAATTTAATTAATAAGCAGATAAAAACTTAATATTTATAATATGACAAGATTTTTAATCATGTATATTTACCATGGATATTATTAAATTCTATGTAGGTTTTTTTAGAATACCATGGGCCAATACCCACAAGACAAATATAGAAAGGGATAGGAGGGAAGAAAATTATAATACCTTGTGCTACTACCATGGTTTATCAATACCATGGGCCATCTAAAAGTTTGATTATTATGTTATGGATCTAGGCTTTTAATTGTTACAATACCATATGTCAATACCATGTCTTATCAATGCCACATGCCCAAAAACAATAACTTATTTAAAAATAAAAATATTTTACAAATATTTTATTTTATTTTTATTTTTTAACATTTTTTAATTAAATCTAAGAGCCAAAAATTTATAATTACTTTTGAGGTATATCTAGACCCTCCATCCTCACGACTACTAACAATATTTTCAAATAGATTAAATGGAGGTTTTAATATATTAAAAAATGAGAATACTTTTATATATACATATGTGATATTTATACAATATAACTAATGTTATAATGAACTAGGATAGATGAATCTTAACCAAGGTTCCAAGCGAAGTGAGAAAGAAAAAATATTAACAATGATAGAGGAAATATAGTGCATGATTGTTTTAATTTTTTTATTATTGTATTTTCTTTAACGTGATTGATCCAAAATATGGGTTTAATATTTTACAACCAATTATGTTTTTTAATTAATTTAGATACTTTCTTAGATACAATACAATGGGATCATATTTAAGAAAGAGAGTGAGATGGAAGTGGGAATAGAGTGTGGGAGAGAGACATAGAGGTGAGAGACACAATGAGAGAGAGAAAGAAAGAGATAGAGGAGGGGGAGAGAGGGAGAGAGGGAGATGGATTTGGAAGTGGAAAGAGAGGAAGTGACAAAGAAGAGATGAAGAGGGAATGATGGAGAGAGGAGACGAAGGAAGAGAGAGAAAAGAAGAGGATAAAGATAGGGAAAGAAGGGGAAGAGAGAGATAGGGAGACATAGATATGGAGGGGGGAGAGAGGGGCAGAGAGAGAAGGAGAGAGGAAGGGAGATTATGATAGAGTTGGAGGGTGGAGATAGAGTCTGTGTATTATGGGGGGAGAGACGAAGGGAGGTGGGAGAGAAGGGGAGAGAGAGGAAGGAAAAAGAGAGAGGACTTAAGAGAGAGGAGAGAGAGAGGGGAAGCAAGAGATGGATTTGGAAGGTGAAGAAAGACATAGAGAGAGAAAGGTGGAGAGGGAGTGGCAAGGGGGAGATGGAGAGCCAGTGAGAGAGAGAGAGAGAGAGAGAACATGTTTTGAGGGTGAGAGGGAGAGACAATGGGAGATAGAGATATAGATGGGGCGGGGGAGGGGGTATAATAGAGACTAAAAGAGAGGGAGGGAGGAAGAGGGATAGATGGGAGATATAGATATAGATGGTGGGGGTAGAGAGAGAGAGAGAGAGAAGGAGAAGAGATAGAGAGGGAAAGGAAGAGGGAGAGACATATGGATAGATAGATGTACATGGGGAGAGAGAGAGAGAGCATGAAATATGTTTAGGGGGTTGAGATGGAGAGACAAATAAGGAGTGATGGAGGGAGGTATAAATATAGATGGTATGTGAGAGAGGAAAGAAGAGAAATATAGAGAAACTTAGGGAGAGGCAGATAGAGTGAGATGAGGGAGAGAATGAGGGGAGGAAAGAGAAGGAGAGGTGGAGGTAGATATACACAAAATGGAAGGTAGAGAGAGAGGGAAGAAGAAAGAGTTTCACAAAGGCAAATACAAACATATAAGTTAGATATACAAAGTCATGAATATTTTAGTTTTTCACTAAAATAGATGTATTGATTTCAATGTAGTTGTTGATTTCTAATCCTATTTGATCACATGCACTATATGCACTGATTTCAATGTAGATGTCAATTTATAATTCTATTAATACCTTACACAAGATGGATTGATTTCATTGTCGATGTTGATTTCTACTCCTAGCTGATTGCTTCCACATGATGCATTGGTTTCAATGTAGATATTGATTTCTAATCCTATTTGATCACTTGCACTAGATGCATTGATTTCAAGGTAGATGTCGATTTCTAATCATATTTAATACCTTACACTAGATGCATTGATTTCAGCATAGATGTTCATTTCTGCTCATATTTGATTTTTCACATTAGATGCATTGGTTTCAGTGTAGATATTGATTTCTACTCCTATTTGATTACTTGCACAAGATGCATTGGTTTCAGTGCAGATTTTGATTTCTATTCCTATTTAATTGATTGCACTAGATGCATTGATTTCATTGTAGATGTCGATTTCTAATCATATTTAATACCTTAAACTAGATGCATTGATTTCATCGTAGATGTTGATTTCTACTCATATTTGATTTCTTACATTAGATGCATGTGTTTCAGTGTACATATTGATTTCTAATCCTATTTGATTTCTTGCATTATATGCACTGATTTCGGTATATATGTTTATTTCTAATCCTATTTGATTGTTTGCACTAGATGCATTGATTTTAGTGTAAATGTTGATTTCCGAATTCATGCAAGAAGACGTATGATGTACATTAATTTGAAAATAATTAGATTAATAGTGTGCATTGATTTCAGTGTAAGAACAACTCTACCTCCTCCATCTATATCTCTATCTACCATTGTCTCTCATTCTCTATCTCTCTATCTCAGCCCCTAAACATACACACTCTCTCCCTATATGTATCTATCTCTCTCTCCCTCACTCCCTTTCCCCTCCCTCTCTCTCTCTTCCCATTCTCTCTCTCTCTAACATTTATATCTCCATATATATATCTCTTCCTCCATCCCTATATTTGCTTCTCTCTTCTTCCCTCTCCCCCTCCCCAATCTATATCTATATCTCCCCTTGTATCTCCTTCTCATGCCCAAAGCACACACACTCTCTCTCAATGTAAGCACATAATAATTATTCAACCATAAATACAATACTTTAACTTTCATCCTAAATAAAATGTTTGCTTACCCCAAATGTTTGCTTCTTGAAACTATAAAGTATTTATAATTGGGTACATTCTTATTATTCCCATTTTCCATCATTTAACATTGTTAATTACTTTGCATTCAACCATAGTAATAGAAACTAACTACCATTGAAAATTATTTGTGGTTTAACACTCCATAAGTCACAATGATTGACTTTGGAGAGAAATTCTATTAATATTAGAGAGCAACAGAGACAAGGTATGTTGCTTAAGCTCAAGTTAAATATTTGAATGGTCTATGATTCCAACTATTCTTTTCATATGATCGATCTGAGAAAATGGAAAAACTAATAGGTGTCACAATAGGAACAATAGAAGAAAATAGTTTTCGATTGATTGCAATTAAAATTGTTTGTAATTTTCTATATTCTTAGTATTCACATTTTCTATCTATCAAAATTGTTACATTGACACTTTTCATTCAAAATTTGTATGTCATAATTTTTCATCATTCAAGTTACTAACAATCTCTCTCATCTCAACAAACTGAGATAACTAAGCAAATTTCAAATTAAATTGACCAGATTAATCTTAGAAATATTTAGCATATTTAAAATGATCAAAATAATTAGATGTTCAACAAATTTTGTATGACTACACACCACTGAAATAAGCCTAGATCCATCTTAACACCAGATCTATGAAGTTCCAGGAGGCATCAAATCTCTCAAGGTGAAAACCTTTCCTCAAGTTTTGCACTCAAAAATATGTGAACTGTGAACAACGATGATTAACAATGGTCAACCATGATTAACCATGGTCGAATTTCATCAGCCATGTTCAACATTGATTAAAGTCTCTTTGATCATGATCAATGATGATGGTCAACCATGGATAATCATGGTCAACCATGGCCAATCATGGTGAACCATGTTCTATAAAATCAAGCATGCTCCATGTAGTGCAGGTAAATTCTCAATGCGGACACAAACAATTCCTCTAGCCCGAGAGAGTGGGTCTAGCCACAAACAAACAATCTATGGAAAATATCCTTAAGATAGAATCAATTACGAGGTCCTACCTCTTAGAACGCTATTCTACTTGGTGATGATCATGCTTCCTCACTCCAGCTATCTTCCATTTCATTCCTTCGAATACATGAAACAAGTAAACACCAACAAAAACAAACATGATAGCAAACAATATTGTATTCAACCTACTTAATAGGTCAAGGAACATTAAGCCATAAAGATGTAAAATGACACCTCATGTAGGAAGTCAATCAATAGTTGCATTTATATAAATCAGAAAGAGATTACAATCGGTGCCTTGACGTTGCTGGTCTCCTCCGACATATCCGAGTTCCCACACTTCTGCTAGAAATTCATGGATAGCCCCAATAATATAAGTTGTAAGGCCTCTTTCCCTCTAGTATCAGACCAAATCAAAATCACACTATTCTCCCTCAAACATACACTAGAAAGCTACAAGCTATAGATGACTTGCTGATTATTCAAATTTGCTCCCAAAATCCAGCTAGATTTTGCTTGGGAAAAAGAGAGGTTTATATAGCTTGGATGGATGGGAGATGGTTCCTCTCATCATGGGAGAAGGCCTTATCTCTGAAGGTTGTTCCATCCTAAGAGCATAAAGGATTTGAAACTAATTTCCTCGGCTCTATCTGGCCCAAGCATCTACTAGACTTCCGTTACGAAGATTCTAGAGATGGAAGCTTGGGCTCCTTATTTAAAAAACCTTCCAAAAGAGCACTGGCATGACTAGAAAAGGGAACAGTCGATCTGAATAGCTTGAGGGCTAGTTTTAACCTCTGTAAATTGGCGCGAGGAGAAAATTGGTTAGTAGCGTTTGTCTTGTAAACTGGGATGAAATGAAGATTCTTGGGAAATGGTGTAAAGGGGAATTATTCTGCTCATGAAGAGGGACATATTGGGAGTTTTTTAATGTAGGAAAGCATGTCAGGTACACTATAGAGGTCCTCCAGGATCATAGATGGGAGTACATGGATAGTGACAAAATGTTGTGTAACATTTCCCCCCTAAAGCATGAAGGCTGAACTAGAGTGAGGGTGAAATTATTTATAAGTGAAAGTGGGGAACCGGAGTCCATCATCAGAAAACCTGCAAGCAAGCATAGTTACATATACATCACTGAAAACTCTGAATAATGATACATGAATCGTGGTATGGATGCAGCCATCCAGAGAATGATCATGTAAATGGATCCAAGGCATGGGCACAACCATCCAGTCAAAAGGATCATAACGAAACTAAGGTATGGTCACAGCCATCCAATAATGAGAAGGATCACATATAACAACTCATGGTATGCTCACAACCTTCCATCTAAAATAGACATGTATATCAACA
The DNA here is from genome assembly GCA_031772625.1 of Pinus tabuliformis. Classification (NCBI taxonomy): domain Eukaryota; kingdom Viridiplantae; phylum Streptophyta; class Pinopsida; order Pinales; family Pinaceae; genus Pinus; species Pinus tabuliformis. Next base: position 355,287,864 of record CM062814.1, on the reverse strand, counting down.
TGACCATGTCACATTGCCTCGCAACTTGGACTTGTGTAATCTTAGCCTAGGGTCTTACACTCCAAATGACCCGATCAAAGTACAAATCCTAACATGTGAATGAATGTGTTGAAGTCGAACATGCTAGGAAGTCGCTTGATTACTGATCAATGATGTGAACCATTAACAAGCATGAGAGAAACCACTAATAATGACACTGGCTCTCAAGGTACTAGCAGCATAGTTCATGGAATGTGAATAAAGGAACTAAAGTTGAACACCCGTGAAATCACCCGATCAAAATCCAATGAAGTGAACTTGTTGTCGAGTGCGAAGAACTTTCCATTAGGGCATGCAAGCTCTAATGTAGTGGAAGGGAATCTCTTGGCCAACTTCCTGGATAATGAGCTAAAGTCGATAAGAAGTGACTATGTCAAAGGAGGGACATGACGTATCCCACATCATCGACACGAGACAAAGGGATTCAATGATTTCAAGTGATATAGAGAATCAGGAATGAGGGTAACTGTAGAAGGACAACTCTTGAACATATCAGCAACATGAATCCGGAGTTTGGCAGCATTTGACATCATAGGATCAAAGGTCATGGCAACGTGGCAAAGATCATATGAGAGGTTTAAAATGGATAACCCAAAATTGAGGGAGGAAAGTGATAGAGTGGGGATGTCCCAAAACGGGACACAAAAAATAGATGAGTGTCAATGTTCAAGAGTGACAGGCTACCTCAAATGAATATAACTGATGAAATACTTCCAATTTTCTCCCACCATTTCTGGCGAGTACCCCAGTTGTTTTTACACAATCTTTACGGGGATAGCATATGCTTGTAACATAAGTCCATCATTTGGATGGATCCATCCTAGTAAGTTTTACAAGCCCTAGGAAGGAGTAGCTCAGTGTCGTCATAATGCCAAGTCCTATGTCATTTAATTTTTTAACGAGTCCAACAAAGGTGAAACTCGATATCTTTTTCATGTTTAGAGAGTTTGAAAAAGACATGGAAAAGAAAACTCCAAAACATCCCTTTTCGTACATTTGTATCTCTCAAGCCTGAAAGGGTAGAAAACAATACTTAAGAGAACCGCTTGACCATGTCAGCCAAGGAGTACCTTTTTCTTAAATAGTTTAGCCTAGCCCAAAAAAGGGGTAAATGTATACTGGGTAAACGATGTTTTGCATCCTTTAACAAGTTCAAAATGACAAGAGATTGGCAATCTTTTTGTGTTTTAAGAATCGGAAAAGAGCTAAAAGAAAACCTCCTATTTTTATTGTCTTTCAACGAGTCAAAAAGGGAAAAATACTCGACGATCTTTTAATTTTTTACAAGTCATAAAAGATATTAAAGGTGACCCGTCCTAGAGGAATGAGTGTTATAAAGGGTAGAAACTGTCTCCGGGTATAGTGGAACTTCTCAAAACTAAGAGGTTAGGAGGCTGGCTAGTAAAACCACTCATTTTTGCGGTTCCTTGGGAAAGGAAAAAGCAACCAAGTGAAAGGATATGATCATCCAAAGAGATGGTGGCGATGGAATGAAACAGACAAGGCTCATCTAGTAGAAATTAGCTGATTAAAATGACAATCACAAGATGTAAATTAGGCATGGGTTCATTTTTACACAAGCTTGAACCATGGGGAAATTTGCTTGAATTTGGTTTCATGTTTACACAATCTTGAAACGAAAAAATACGCTTGAGTTAAACTTGTATGCCCTCAGCATAATGACTTAATTCGAGGTACATGCCCCTCAAGCTTCATTTCATTCAGCAAGGTGGATGGAATGAAGGTTCACTTTCTAGATCTTGGAAAGAATCGACTGGGATTTTACGAGATCTTAATGAAAGACTCGCTTGGGAAAAGGGAGTTTCTTCATTTTTTAATGAGGTTGACACAATAAAAAAACTATCCTCAGACATCTATTTCATTTTTTCATGAGGTAGATACAAGAAGAAACTGTCCTTGGGATTGGTTTCATTTTTTAACAAGGTTGGCAGAGAAAAAGAACTATCCTCATAGTCCTTGTTGCATTTTTTAACAATGTTGACATAGTGACAAACCATCCTCGAAGTCTATTGATCATGGACTATACGAGAACATGGTCCCCAAGAGGTCCTCACTAGACAAGAGAGCTACGCTGCGGGAGGAACACATGTCAACTTGTAGAAATGACAGATTAGGTTCCAATGCCCCCAGTACATAATGTACTATACCATTTGTGTGATCATCAGCAGATGTGGAGACAGAATGGGTATCCACATAATTGACGTATGGCACGGAAGGTATTTCTTGAAAATAAGAGCCGATAGGGGATGATGGTTGCAAAGGAAGTGCCTGGTGACCAATGAATGACAATTGATAAATAGTCACAATTCTCCCTTCATGCCTAAAACAAACCACATGGAAAAGCGAAGAAACAATAGCTCCCATAACATAAACATAGTTGCATCCAAGGAGAATATTGAAATCTAAAGGACCTTGGAATACCATCACTTCTATATAGACGGTCTTCCCTCCCAAAATAATAGGGAATTTCAGAAGGACCCCTAAGGGCTGACTGGTTCCTCTGTTGAAAGCCAAAAAATTCTGAGTGACAGGCACAATCTTTGGGGAACCTAAATCTTGCCATGTAGTAGAAGAGATGATGCTAAAAAATGCACCTTCATCTAATATACTGCCATGTACTACCATATTCTAGGCTTGTACTATGATCTGGAAAGACACATAAGATGGGAGGCAAAAAGAAGTCCATTGACCCCAATCAAAAGAAACGACAGAACTACTTGGTGGGGTATCATATGATTACCCCCCTTCCTTGTAGGAGAAGGAGAAGGACTCTCCTAAACAACTGGGATGGGAGGGTCACTGTTCGATTCATGAGAATCTGAGGATACAAGAAGAACATGAGCAGTATGATCACTACTCCCTTCGGGGACAGAGTGAACAACTAAAGGCGGAGCCAAGTCACCACTCTTTTCGACCAATGGTTGGTCAATAACAGACACAAGAGAGTCATGATTAGGAAGAGTAGGATGGGCAAGAGATGAATCCAAGTCAATCTCTTTACCAACTAGGAGAGGGTTAGAAGAAAGCCTGTAATAACCAACAAGAATTTGGGGTTGAGGAGCTGTAAGGTCTTCCAAAACTTCGAATGCTCTACGCATAAGAGGACAAAGCTGAAGAAGATGCTTCCCTTCACATAACCTACAGGGGAATATAATATTTCCCATCTTCTTACCATCATTAGTTGAAGGTGTAGCATCGATGTGATCTCCAGAGGTCGACAGGGATGGTTGATTCAGGTCTTGAGACCATACCTCTAAGACTCTAGGAATGCCAGAATAGTCTCAAAGGAGATGGTCACCCTTACACAGCTTGCAAGGGAATCTGACCTTTCATGGAGGATGGGAAGGTTTGTCAACAAGAAGTGCATTTAAAGAAATAGTTGCATGGTTGGCCTCTCGCTTCTTTGACTTCTTCTTCTTCTTCTTAGCCTCCTAGTTATTGGATTTCAAACTTTCACCAGGCGAAGTAGAAGGGGAAAATGAAGAAAGAGGGGAAGAAGGTGAGAGGTCGACCTTAGAATCAATGTGATCTTGTTCAAATGAAGGATATGGCTGGATAGGGATCGGGACACTTTGGACCACTAAGGTTGAAAATAACCAGATTGGTAAACCAATGGTTAACCCAAGGAGTGACAATGTTGCCATATAAGGAGCACTGACATTTCCAAAAGAAGGGAAAGGACCAAGATTCCCATCCGAGGGGAATCCTTGACTGGTATACTATGGGAACGTTGCCATTGGAATCAAACCCAAAGAATCACTAAGGAAGATAACTTTAACCAGGAATATTTCGTGGGTAGTTAATTTTAAGACACTGAAACAAAACTTTGCCTTTTCATATTTTAAGAGTCGAGAAAAGGACAAAATGTGACTCTAGTCACTTTCGGAGTTAACGAGATCGAAAGGACAAGTTCTCAGTGATCTTTTAAATTTAAAGACTCAAAAATAGCAAAATGATTGCTGAGGATAATCTAGGCAAAAGGATTACTAGGTGACCGTGAACTACGGAATAGCTTCTGGCAAACTGAGAAGTACAGGCAAGCAATCTCCCTGAATATTGTGTTCAGTGTATCATGTTTACAAGGTAGTAGAATCAACTTCCTATAGATAAAGGATTTCAAACCTAGTGGGGTCTCCCTTTATATACATGATGGTATGGGGAGCACAAGTCCATACTAGCGCTATCTAGTGCTGAAGCAAATGACAACTGCTAGGTTTAAAGACGCCAAAACACGTCTCTAGCCTAGACCTCTAACTATAAGCATTAAGTTTCAATGATTCCTTAGGTTAATTCAATAGATTTTAATGGTTGATCTTGAATTAGGTTTCAATTACAAGGCCCAACCATTGTCAACTGAAAAAACTCTTACATGTAGCTATATGAGAAAGGAAATCTTTGTCTTCGATGAAAGTTAACACTAATTGAGAGATAGAGAACACACAATCAATACAACAATCAAAGAATAAAATCTTTCACTAATAAATCTCCAAAATGCACTGAATCTTCCTATTGAATTCACTTCAACTAGTCCTTTTAACAGTAAAGAGAATTCATTTTTTTTCCAATGCAAGTGACGATGCAACTCTAGCCTTCAATGATGCTAACTAATGTAACATATTGATTCAACAAACTAGAATTATGTATTTTTCAATGAAATGACAGAATGAATCTTTCACAAACACTTCAATGAAATATTCCCAATACAATCAATCACAAGCAAACACAAAGCACAAAAGAGAATTCCTTTCAAAACTAATTAAGCGAAGACCGAACCAAAAACAAGATGGGCAATGTGATCTATGCCCAAAAAGAAACGCTCAAACACTAAACAAAACTTTTCAAACTTTTTAAATGGAAATCAAAGCCACAAAAGGACTAATCAAATGAAATGCAAGGATAAAATTTGACTTTCAACTTGACTTTCTAAGCATGCAAACAAGTGAATGGGTCACGATCTAGATGCCCTAGGGTTATACACCATCCAAGAACTCAAGAAGCCAAGTGAAGAAAATGCAAATCAACTAATCATACAAACCAAGCTAAAAGAGCTTTCAAGTCAGGAAGAAGATAGTCAGAAGAAGCTGAGAGATAGAAATCATAAGGGAAAGACACATTGGCTATGATCTAGGGTAAACCCTGATCTTCGCCTATAGGAATCGGCGCGACTGCCTAACTAACAACACATGCCAAAAGGGGGTCGACGCGATTGTTTTTGAGAAACTCATGCCGATCGACGTGACTATCAGAAAAATAAATGCGCTGACCGAGGATTCAAGGAAAAAAATAAAAAAAATTCAAACGCTAAGACCAGACTTGCCACTATAAATTTTGGGCTCAAAGCAGTAAACCAAGCAAAGCAGAGAACACTAAAGAGAAATGGTGATACTAGAAAAGTTCACACAAAACCATAAAATTACAATCAATCAAATAGAAAGATTGGGTCGTCAGTGGAGTCGCCAATTTGTGGTGCTGGTAAATTATCAGTGCAGACCCAAACAATTCCTCTAGCCCGAGAGAGCGGGTCTAGCCACAAACAAACAATCTATGGAAAATATCCTTAAGATAAATCAATTAAGAGGGCATACCTCATAGAATGCTATTCCTCTTGGTGATGATCCCGCTTCCTCACTCCAACTATATTCCATTTCCTTCCTTCGAATACCTTAAACAAGAAAACAACAACAACAACAAACGTGATAACATACAATATTGTATTCAGCCTACTTAATAGGTCAAGGAACATTAAGCCATAAAGATGTAAAAGGAAACTTCATGTAGGAAATCAATCAATAGTTGCATTTATATAAATCAGAAGGAGATTACAATCGGTGCCTTGACATTGTTGGTCTCCTCCGACATATCCAGGTTCCCACACTTTTGTTAGCACTTCATGGATAGCCCCAACAATAGAAGCTTTAAGGCCTCTTTCCCTCTAGTCCCAAACCAAAACAAAATCACACTATTCTCCCTTGACAAAAGAAATAGCAATACAAAAATATAGAGAACAACAGCTACATCTCCTTGATTAGATAGCCAAAGAAATTACACAACCAAAAACTGAGAGTGGATTGTCTTCCTCTACTCAACATATGTATTTATACAAAAATAAATGTCGGTTACAATAATTAGAATATTATTTTCCGAGGTGGTGCTGCCCTTTCGTTTCTATAGATTTTGAGGCGGTGAGGTGGTGATGACCTCTGGAAGAATGAAGAGCTAAGGTGGTGGTAGTTGTGAAATAATTATTTTTACATTCCCCCCCTTAATTATTTCACAAAAAAGAACAAAACTTTGCTATTACATCAAAATGTCATTACATCATGCATACCCCTATGTTTTCCCTGTGAGTTCCAAATAGTTCTTTTCCCAAGGATTTTGTAAATATGTTTGCAAAATAGTCTTCTGATCTGTATAACTCCATACATATTTCATTATTGCTTACTAATTCTCGAATGAAATGATACCTCGTATCAATATGTTTACTCTTCTTATGGAAAACATGATTTCTTGATAATGCAATAGCATATTTGTTGTCACATAAAATATGAGTGGGTTCTTTCTATTCATGCAACAACTCTTTCAAAATTCTTCTCATCCACACAGTTTGACATGCTGTTGTTGTGGCTGCAACATACTCTGCTTCAGCTGATGATAGAGTCACAATGGATTGCTTCACTAATTCCCATGAAATTGCACCTAAACCTGAACCAAAACGAAACACATACCCAAATGTGCTCCTCCTGTCATCAATATTGCCTGCAAAATCACTATCTGTATATCCAATTAGTTTAAAATATAAATCAAATGCATATAGGATACCATAATTTCTTATTCCAACAACATATCTTAAAATCATTTTTCCAACTAGCCAATGGGTAATCTTCAGAGACTCCATGAATTTGGAAATTAAACTTACACCAAACATTATATCGGGCCTTATTGCAGTCAAACACATAAGACTTACAACCAATTGTTTAAACAAGGTTGGATCAATATCTAAACCATGACCATCCTTACTGAGTTTTGTACCAATTACAATTGGGGTTACAACTGGCTTACAGTTTTGCATCTTGAACCTTTTCAATATATCATTTGCATACTTACATTGAAAAATGAAAATACCATCTTCAGATTGAGTTACTTCAATACCAAGAAAATATTTCATTAGGCCTAAATCAGTCATATCAAATTCTCTTTTCATGCTTGTCTTAAAATCATATATTGAGAGATCTCTAGTGAAAATCAAATCATCAACATACAAGCACACAATCAAAATTTTACCATCCTCGTTTACTTTTGTATACAAAGTTGGCTCACTTGGACTCCTCATGAATCCATTGTTATTCAGATATTCATCAATTCTACTATACCATACTTGAGGTGCTTGTTTCAATCCATATAATGCTTTCTTTAATTTGTAAACTTTATCTTCTTGACCATCAATTTCATATCCACGAGGTTGTTTCACATAAACCTCTTCTTCCAGAAAACCATTTAAAAATGTAGACTTAACATCAATCTGATATATTTTCCATATATTTTGTGCATCCATAGCTAATACCCTTCTACTGTATCAAGTCTAGCTACAGGTGCAAAAGTTTCATTATAATAAATACTAGGTTGTTGACTAAACCCTTGAGCTACAAGTCTTGCTTTATCTTTTTCAATTTCGCCTTCAACATTCATTTTAGTTTTGTAAATCCATTTAACACCTATAGTATTTTTACCTTCAAGAAAATTTACAAGTTCCCAAGTATTATTTCTTTCTATAGCATCAATTTCTTCATCCATGGATTTATCCAAACTTTTTCTTTCACAGCTTCATCAAAATTTACTAGATCATATGCAAGTAATGCAAAGTTTGAAACTTGATCTATTTCATCATTCTGCTCATACAATTCCTTTAAACCTCTAGTCTTCTAACCTTTAATTCTATTCTTCAATGTAGCTAGTATAGGATTAGAATCATTAGTTACCTCTGATCCTGTTCTTTGTTGTCCACCATAACCTGATGGTTCACCATGTTCATGATTTCTCAGTGTTCTGAATTGTAATGGACTAACTCTTGGTGATTGGCTTACTGGCATGCTTGGAGCAGGTGTATATGGAATTGGTTGTCTATACTGTGCTTCTTGGTCATCTTCATCATCATCTCCATGAGATAATATAGTTGTATCTGCAACAGATTTATCTATGCTTCCATCCCAAGCTTCTTCTTCCTTGAACTCAACATCTCTACTGATAATATATTTCTTGGTGATGGGATTATAAAGTCTATATGCTTTAGACTCATCAATATATCAAATAAAGATACATTTCTCACTTATATCATCTAACTTCTTTCTCAATTCTTTAGGAACATGTGCATAAGAAACACAACCAAAATTTTTTAAATGAGATATATGACAACTCTTACCATTCCATGCTTCTTCGGGAACTTGATCCTTCACTCTCTTAGTCAGATTTATATTAGGAATATAAACAGCACAAGCTACTGCTTCTCCCCAATATTCATTTGGTAGATGCTTCTCCTTCAACATACTTCTAGCCATATTCATAATAGTTCGATTCTTCCTTTCAACTATTCCATTTTGTTATGGAGTATAACATGTAGTAAACTTCCTCTTGATTCCATGCGATTGACAAAACTCAATGAAATATGTTAGCATATATTCACCACCTCTATCTGCTCTCAAAATTTTAATATGATTTGCACTTTCCTTTTCAACCATAGCTTTAAATCTTTCAAATATAGAAAATGCTTCAAATTTCTGTTTCAGAAGATAAACCCATGTTTTTCGATTGTAGTCATCAATAAAAGTCAAAAATTAAACATTACCAGCCAAAGAAGGTGTTTGAATTGGTCCACATAAATTTGTATGAACAATCTCCAAAGGACCTCCAAAGGAGATCTCGCCCTGCACAAAACTCCATATACAAATTTCTGTCTATGATGTTTTACTTGTATACAACTTTCACATGAGCTCATCGGTTGTCGAATACTGGGTAACCCTTTCACCATCTGTTTCTTCTGTAGCAAATCTAGACCACCAAAATATAAATTACCATATCTTAAATTCCATAACCATGACTCGTCGAAATTCTTAGGTTTGTAAGCATTCAAGGATGGAGTCAATTCATTTCTCATTATAAGCAGAAACATCCTATCCTTTGTCATTTCTACTCTTGCTATTAGTTGCTTACTTAGCTATTTGTCAATGACAGGACACTCATTATTCTTGAATAACACTCTATACTTTTTCTCTATCAATTGTCAAATTCTCAATAAATTTCATTTCAATCTAGGTACATAATAAACATCATAAATTGTTCTTCTATCACCATCTCTACTATAAACAACAATCATTCCTTTGCCTTTAACACATACCTTAATATCATTACCCAACTTAACTTCATGCTGAATACTGGTGTCTAGATTGGAAAACAAATATTTGTTTCCAGTCATGTGATTGCTGCAGTCGATATCGAAAAACCAAATATCATTCAAACATTCTTGAGTCACGTTACAATTCATAAAGACTGGCTTCTGACTGTCTTCAAATTCCTCGGAGATGTGTGCAGATTCCTTACCAACATCTACCTACCTCTTCAAACACTTAGTAGAAAAATGGCCATATATTTTACAATAATAACATTGAACTTTAGACATATCATACCTTTTATTTCTTCGATTCGAGGCTCTATTGTAACTCCCCGTTAAATTAGGAGGATGTTGTTGATATTTCTCTTCATGATCATAATTATCTCATGGACATCTTTGAAATTAACTCTGCCACCTCATCCTCTATTACTCGATTGTCCTTTGCTTCTTCCTCTATGAAATTGAAGCTGAGTTTTGAAGGCATTCTCCAACAAGCTATCATCATATATTGACATCTTGGATTCATGTGCAATCAACGAACCAATCAACTCTTCAATTTTCATTTGACTTGTGTCCTTGAACTGTTCTATGGATACAACAATCACTTCAAATTTATTTGGCAAAATTCGAAGGACTTTCTCGATCACCCTCTTGTTTGAGAGGTCTTCTCTAAATTTTCGTAATTGATTAAGAACACTCATGACTTTAGTCATAAAAGCATCCATAGTTTCACTGTCTTTCATTTCAGATTCTCGAAATCTCTTCTCAAATTATGCAACTTGACATTCTTTACTTTCGCTACACCCTGATAATAGGATTCAAGGATGTCCCATGCCTCCTTCAAAGATTCTGCATTTGATACTTTGAAAGTATCACGTCATCTAAGCCTTGTTGAATAAGGCCAAGAGCTTTATTGTCCCTCTTTCTATTTTCTTTCAACAATATTCGTTTAGCATTTGTAAGAGCCATTATTGTTGCCTCATTAGCAGGCTCAGGATACCCATTTGTAACAAATCCCCAAAGATCATGAGAATGTAACAATGTTCTCATTCGAATAAACGAGGAATCATAACTTTTCTCAGTTAAAATAGGAATTGACTGAGTAGTATTAGTATTGGATGCCATCTCTCACAAATAATTGAAATCTTCAGATAAAATTTAAAACAAAACTCTCACACTATAATACTTTCAATTCCTTTCCAATACCCTTCCAAAGTACCCTTACAAATACTGTGTGCATCCTCTTTTAAAAAACAACTTTAAAATGCCCTTTTTAACTTCCTTAATAAACCTTTTATGAAAAATACTTTAGAACACCCTTTTAACTCCCTTAATACAATATATAAATCATTTTTTTTATTAAACAAACTTCAATGTGACTTTAAATGATATTGTCTTTCAAACTTTGCAAAGGGCTTTGAAAAAAGACAATTATTCACACTATTGAAAGAAATGTACACAGTGCAAATTTACCTCACTTGCTGACATAATGCAAACTGCGGCTCCATTTCACCAAAATTCATACAAAACTATCAAAGTTCGTTAGTCTGGTCTGCCACATCACAGAACTGCTCGAAACACCTTTGCAGCTCATCTAAACTCCTCTACCCAACTCCTCAGTCTTCAAATTTCATGTGAACAAACAAAGAACAAGAAATTATTCAGAACAACAAGCTCACTTCTCCATGTAAACATAGCATAGTTGCACTCTACAAACTTCAAATTTATCTCAGCTATGCAATAAAGAAGTTGTCCTCTCACGTACTCCATGTATGAAGATGCACATATCTATTGAATCATATAATCCAGTCGTCAATCCACCAAACCAGCTAACAACACAACCATACAACACACAACGTTGTGCTGTGTGATTCTCCACAAGACTTCAATCTACCGTGTTCACACTTACTCAATAGGTTGTGGCCTTTGGGCTAATCTGGCTCTGATACCAAATGAAAGAAATAGTAATACAGAAATACAGAGAACAACAACTATAGCTGCTTGATTACATAACCAAAGAAATTAGACAACCAAAAATAGAGAGTGGATTGTCTTCCTCAGCTCAGCATATGTATTTATACAAAAAATAATGTGGGTAACAATAATTAGAATATTAGTTTCTGAGGCACTTCTTCCCTTTCATTTCTGCAGACGGTGAGGCGGTGAGGCAGTGATGACCTCCAGAAGAATGAAGAGCCAAGGCGGTGGTAATCGTGAAATAATTATTTTTACAAAACATACACTACAAAGCTACAAGCTATAGATGACTTGCTAATTATTCAAATTTGCTCCAAAACTCCAACTAGCTTTTGTTTGAAAAAAGATAGGTTTATATAGCTTGGATGGATGGGAGATGGTTCCTCTCATAATGGGAGAAGGTCTTATCTCTTAAGGTTGTTCCATCCTAATAGGGGAAAGGATCCCAAATTGATTTCCTCGGCTCTATCCGGCCCGACCATCTACCAGCCTTTCGTTAGAAAGCTTCTAGACATGGAAGCTTCTGCTCCTTATTTAAAAAACCTTCCAAAAGAGGATTAGTGTGACTGGAAAAGGGCTCAGTCGATCCGAACGACGCGAGGGCTAGTTTTAATCTCTGTAAATCAGTGTGAGGAGAAAACTGGTTAGTAGCACCGATCTTGTAAACTCGTATAGAAGGAAGATTCTTTGGAAATGGTGTAAAGGGGCATTATTCTACTCATGAAGAGGGACATACTGGGAGTTTCTTCATCATGGGAAATCATGTCGGGTACACTATAGAGGTCCTCTAGGATCATAGACGGGGAGTACAGGGATAGTGAGCAAATGCTTTGTAACAGTCTCTCTCATCTCAACAAACTGGGGTAACTAAGAAAATTTTAAATTAAATTGACCAAATTAATCTTAGAAATATTTAGCATATTTAAAATGATCAAAATAATTAGATGTTCAACAAATTTTGTATGACTACACATGACTGAAACTAGCCTAGATCCATCTTAACACCAGATCTATCACGCGCCGAGAGGGATCAAATCTCTCAAGGTGCAAACCTTTCCTCAAGTTTTGCACTCAAAAAATAGGTGAGCCATGAACACCGATGATCAACAATGGTCAACCATGATTAACCATGGTCGAATTTCATCAACGATGTTCAACATTGATTAAAGTCTCTTTGATCATGATCAATGATGATGGTCAACCATGGATAATCATGGTCAATGGCCAATCATTGTGAACCATGTTCTGTAAAATCAAACATGCTCCACCATGGTCAATCGTGGTCAACTATCATCGAATGTCACATTGTGACAAAGATTGTCTCAATATGGAAATCAAATTGTGACAAGATCGTTTCAATATGAAAATCAACCATGGTCAACCGTGTTTACTTTAATGCTTATAGTATTTATCTTAGGGTTTATATACATTGGGTTTAAAATATTAGTCCCTTGGGTTTAATATTTTTCAACCATGACCAACCAGATTAACAACCCATCTTAATGTGGTTTAATTTATAATTATTAATTTATTGAGTATTATTAATATCACATCAATCCGTTTCATTTTTAATATTTATCCCTCTATGAAAAATAATTATAATAATTATTAATTATTAATAATTAATACATTTTTAATTATAATTAACAATTATTATTATAATTAGAATGAGAATGAGAATGCTAATGATAATGAGAATTAGAATTAGAATTGATTATAATTATTATAATTATAATTACTATAATGACTATAATAAATTATAATTATAACAAATTATAATTATCATTATCTAATTTTAATGTCACCACCAAGCCAAACAACAAATTTGTGTATGAGACCCCTTGTTGTCACGACCAAGCCAAACACCAAATTGATGTACGAGACACTATTATTCAAGGAAAACCACTCCACCTGCAATAACCCTTATGGTCTGCAATGGAGCAGGCGGTCTGCAATGGAACAAACTTTCACTCCGGCCAGATGTCAAACTAGTAGTGAGGAGAACCATCTCTAGCCGCTAACTGTGAATGTAGGTTGACTCATCACCGTTATTCAAGAAAAACCACTCCACCTCGAATAACCCTTAATGGTCTATAATGGAGCACGCTTTCACTCTGGCTAGATGTCTCTAGGTCTTGAGCAGTTAACTTATTTTCTAGATCTTTTGGTGTTAGCTTGTTTTCTTACCTCCGAAAAAAACAAGCTCTTAGCAAAACAAAAAATAATTTTATGACATACTCCACACCCAAAAAAATCACTATTTATTATTAACATTTATTAATAATTATTATTTATTATTAACAATTATTAATATCAATAAACATACTTAATTATTATTTATTATTAATAATTATTAATATTAATAAAAATAGTTAATATATATCTATCTATCTTTATCTTTATCTTTATGAAGCACATTTATTAATATAATTATGCTAATTTTAACTCATTTTAAATGATCATCCCAAGACAAAAATGTTAGCCACTCATTTTTATCCTACCCGTTAGATCCATGTGGATATGGAGGAGATAAAATATACGTAAACACTTTATTCAAAGATATTGACACGGGAACACATTGTGGACGAATAAAAGAAAGAAATTAATTTTCCGACGTAGGCCCAATACTACATGCCATGGCCATCTAATTTTATATTTTTGTCTTAAAATATTCGACAGCTGAAGTGTTTAATCTTATTTTTTAATAGTAGATTCAGCATTATCAAAATATGTATAGGCATTCAAAATCTCTAAACTTGACCACCACTACCTAGATTTTATTAGTAATTTTATGAAAATAATATTTAAAATTCTATTATTTTCCTGGCAAATTTAACGCCTAGTTAGACCTGGCTATTGCGTCGCTATTTCGGCGAAATCGTTATCAATGGATAATAACTTTCCATCGTTTTTCATGTCTACAGTTGTAATTAAAGTAACGTTGTCGTCATATAGCCTCCAATTCAGCGGCGAAGTTATCCAAAGAGCACGTGTTTTGATTCATATAAGGACTTCCCAGCTTGGACGATTGACAGAATATTCCCAAAAAAATTGTTCAGGAGCTACCATTTACTTGGATCCTCAATTTTGGATTCTCCTGGCACATCTCAGTCGACAATGAAAATAGCATTCCGCATCGACTCACGAATAGGAGAGGATGCATCTTTAAATACATTGAACATAATTTAACGACTTTTTAAAGGATCAACTCCCAATTTTAAGTCCAGAATAAGATGATTTTTCTTAATAGAATTTTTCTTAGTTTTGAGAATTCTCCATAACTTTTTTTGGGTAAATTTAATCAATTATTCTCTAGCAATTCTATTGATAAAAATAGAAAGAAAACAGCCACAACTTTTATCCTAAATTATTTGGGAGTGTTTAACTATTGTACAGCCTATTTTTCCTTTTTTTACTATTATTAATAATTTCAAGCACTTTTATTCATAACTATAATACCTTCATTATCGAGTATTAATAATTTCTTTATTATCACACTTATGTTAGAGATTTTCATTTTCCATCAAGGAATAGTAAGATTTTCGCTTTACATTAACGGTAATCTAGTTTGAAAAAAATGTAGTAAGATTTTCGCTTTACATCAGCAATAATTTAGTCAGAAATTTCGATTGATTGAGATGATAAGTTAACACAATTATAATTAAAAAACGTGTTCTCAAATATATTGGAAAAGACTAAATTTTTTTTGTTCAATGGATAAAAAAAAAATTTGTAAGCTAATGCGGTACTCTACTTTCCATTACTAAAACCAAAAGAAAATTACAAAATAGGACAGGTCTCTACCCGCCCTTAAGGGAAACCGGGCTTCGTTACCATCTGAAATTTTTCAAAGCCATCCAGAAAAAGTATGTCACCAACCTATCTATCCACGCTAAATATACATCTATCTTTACGAACAGTATATTGTTTTCCTTCTGAGACAGTAACATCTAAATATGCAAAGCAAAAAACAACAGAACAGCAACATATATAAAAACCTCCAAGCCTCAGCTGCAACTTTTACTGTTTCGGTGCATTCTTTGGTTCTTTCTCTAACTTGATGCCCAATCCCCTCGCTTGGAGTAGCTGCACGATATCATCCATCTTTTTGTCTTGCATCAGTAGAGTCACTTGAATGTTTTTCAACTCCTTTTTCATAGTTGGAATACCTTGAAGCAATTCAGCCACCTGTTCCATAGCCTTAGCTAATAAACGCTTCATGCCCCAATAGACATGTAAGGACTGTTTATATAATGACATTCGACCTCGCGTATGTCCAGGATCAGGGAGATATTGCTCCCAATCCTCCATCTCTGGCTCTGAGTACCCCTGCAATGCTTCTTCCTCCATCTGCTCTATCATCCTTCTGATATTAGGATTGGTGTCCAGAATATACGCAGCTTCTGCTTCCTGCAAGCGCCTCCTCAAGTCTTTCTTCCCTCGCTTTCTTCCTCGTGCCTCACCAGCTGCACCTTCCTCCATTTCCGAACGCATATTCATATTTCTATTCCCACGACTACCTCGCCCAGCAGGTCTCCCTCTCCCTCTTTGATTCGCTCTTCCCCGCGCTCCTCTGCCCCGGCCTCTTCCGTCCACCTCTTCTTCCTCATTTCTCTCCAGGTCTTCACTCTCCTCCTCGCTGTCTCCCGCTTTCCTCGTTTGGGTCTTCCCCATGCCCGCTTTTCCTTTCGCTCCCCGTTGAAACTCCTCCTCTGCAAAGAAATTCCGAATATCGAAGTCTTCTTCCGAATCATCCTGTTTATCAAGATAAACCCTCTGCATAGCTTCTGCAACAGTGCTCTTGCCTTTTTCCACTGGAGTCGCTGTTTTACTCCGCGTCCACCTGCCTATCCCCCGTTCATGGTGCTCCGCCATCTTACAATCCTTCTGCTGCTGCAATTCCTCTTTGCACTTCCTCACTCTGTTCAGCTGCATTTGGAGGTTCGGGCGATTACATGCAATACTTAAACAATCGTGAGGCTGCCACCTTGCCATCGTGAGCCTTCGCTGCAGCCTGGCTTTATCATTAATGTCCATTCCAGATACACTTCCATGATGGGAAATTAGTAGTACGTCGCCGCCATAACCACCACATCTCCTCGGTACCTTGCCCGATTTGCGTCTTGGGATGCTAAACCTTCCCATGGGTTGAATGCTGCCATCCTTCATAACATTAATCTCATAATCTCGAACTTGTGAATTATTTGATCTCGCATTAAGTACTCTGTCCTTCCCCCTCCTTACTATAAGCCAAGGTCTTCTAATGATTTCTCTGATGAGCGGTCGCATCATCATAATCCTGGTTTAAGATGGTGTTTAAGTCATTCCAACTTGGATCGTCTTGTAATGACATCCAGCTACAATCTACGCTCCTATTCGGCCCTCCACAACCCCAATTAGCCAGTAGATCGGCGGCACGGTTACCATTTCGTAGTACATGGGTTGTTGTTATGTATTCGATCCTACGCAACAGCTGCTCAATGTCCTGTAGGATCCCTGCTGTCCGCCAGCTCTTCGACACATGTATCCAGCTCTTCCCATCCCTTAACTTCTTCAGCATATCAACCGTAATTTGTGAGTCACCTTCTATTTCTAAACTCATATACCCGTTTCTAACTGCTATCCTGAGTCCATGATAAACTGCCCATAATTCCGCTTCATTGTTCGTCATATCTCCTCCATCCTCAGCATAAATCCACCGCGTATGACCACTACTATCTCTGAAAAGACCACCGAAACCTGCTTGTCCCGGGTTGCCCTTTGAGGCCCCGTCGAAGTTTAATTTAACTCGTCGCTCACCAGGCATCCTATAATGGTTGGGGCTCGGTATATCATTCTTAATCTTCCGTTCTGGATGGGGATAAATCATTTGAAAATCCATGTTTAACTTAGAAATTATCCGCTGTTCCTCCGGGTTCAATCTCCAATCCTCTTCGTCCCAGACTTCTGATAAAACCGTTTCTTTCAACGATCGACAGATTTCCTCCCAAAGTCTCGACTCTTGCCAATAATTATCCCTAAAGATTCGTCGATTCCTCTCTTTCCAAATCGCCCAAATGACAAAACCAGGTGCTAGACTCCATAGTCTCCTTACAACTTTACTTTGGAAATTCCCTCTGCCCCACTGAAACAGAGTATCTCTGATGCTACCAGGATCCCTCCTCGTCATACCGAAGAGCACTCTAGTTTCCTCCCAAATACTCTTAGTATACATACAGTTATTCAACAAATGCTCCTGGGTTTCGAAATCCTTAGTACATAGACTACATCTTGATGGACCAATCGTTCCTCGTTTCTGCATATTATCCCAAGTTAGGATCCTTCCTCTGCATACCAGCCAAGCAAAACATGTAACTTTAGGCCACCATTTGTCTTCCCAGATATGTTTCCATCCTATTGGTTCCTCCTCTCTATCCTCCTTCATGGCCCAATAATAAGCTTCTTTCACTGTAAACATTCCAACCATTGCCTTCCCCCACCTCAAGATATCGTTACCTTCTCGAAACTTGATTTTCCGTGACTCTATTGTTCTGTCAAACGATTGCCGAAATTTACATAAAGCAATTATATAAGTATTTATCCCAAAGCTTTTTATTTCAACCTCAGGTGGAAGAAGGCTCGTTGCCTTTTGTGTTTTTATTTTAATCGATGATCAAGATAATTTTTTATCTGAAGGTTTTATTTGCTGGCTTTTTTTGGATCGTTCGAGGGAATATGCCAAGCATCTTCTTAGTCTTAGTCGATGATCAATGGCTAGGAGGTTAAAGGAGCCCGGACCATCGACCAAAAAACCATAAAATATTGATTGAAAAAAAAAAGAAAAGGGTGGCTGCGATGTTAAAGGGATTGAAGAATCGGTCTGTAACTCACGTGCTCCAATCTCCGACGATTAGGTCGTGGCGATCTGTTATGAAACCAGCTCACAAAAAGATAGAAAAGAGAGATCCACGCCTTAGAATTCAGCCTCTTCGAGGGGGCAACCTCCTTTACATTACATAAATGAACAATTCTTGGATGATACAAATGACAAAACCTCCTTTCTATATATAGGAGTCTAGGGAGTCACAATATAATCCAACCGACCTAACAATAATAATATAAAGCCACAAAAATAACAATAGAGGGATTCTATGGGGCACAGAAATAACAATATGGGGGTAATAGGGGCACAACAATATAAATAAGGGGTATAACTACAATAGTAATGGGGTAATCACTAGTATTATAGGGACCCAACATGCCCCTCTCCTTCAAAAAAGTGTTGTCCTCAACGCTTGAGTAGTTCTGGATACTTCTGCATAAAATTCTCATCCTCCCATGTGGAATCTTCAGCGGATAAGTTCTTCCACTTGATAAGATACTCTGAAATTGATCGATTTCGTAGCTGTCGAGTTCTTGTTTCTGTGACTGCTTCCGGTTCCAATATAATTTTTCCTTCCTCGTCAAGTTCTGGCAATATTGTTTGAATTGGGAGCTTGTCACCTATAACCTTCTTTAAACATGAAACATGGAAAACTGGGTGCAATCGAGAAGCTGCAGGAAGCTCCAATTTGTATGCCATAGTACCAATCTTTTGCAACACCTTGTACGGACCATAATACTTTGGTGATAATTTATTATCCTTCTTAGCTTGCTTTAGGGACATTTGCTTATATGGTTGTAGCCGTAGGAATACCCAATCACCTACATCAAAACTTCTTTCACTGCGATGTTGATCTGCCTGTTGTTTCATTCTATTTTGTGCCAACACGAGGTTATCCTTTAAGAGTTGGAGGACTTGTTGTTGATGTTCGATGTGATGTTCCACTGCCTGAACCTTAGAATTTTCTCTTAAATATGATGTGATGGATGGTGGTTGATACCCATAAAGTGCCATAAATGGGGTCATTTTTGTTGCTGTATGGAAGGAAGTGTTATACCACCATTCAGCCAGAGGCAACCATTTGACCCATTGTGTCTGTTTATCAGATACAAAGCAACGAAGATATCCTTCCAAACATTTGTTTACTATCTCAGTTTGCCCATCAGATTGAGGATGATAAGATGAGCTATGAGCTAACTGAGTACCAAGACAAGAAAATAATTCTGTCCAAAAATTTCCAGTGAAAATGGGATCTCTGTCACTTACAATAATCTTTGGGTTTCCATGTAGCTTTTGAACTGTTTCCATAAATGCAGTAGAAACTGTACTGGCTTTAAATGGATGTGATAATGCACAAAAGTGTGCATACTTGGTAAGTCTGTCAACTACCACCATGATGACACTCTTTCCCTCAGACTTGGGTAAACCTGTGATAAAATCCATTGAAACCTCCTCCCAACGTTGGCTTGGAATGGATAAAGGTTGTAATAGACCCGGTGTCTTAATTGTTTCAACTTTATTTTGCTGGCAAACCAAACATTCCGCCACAAACTTTTGAATATCTGATTTAAGGCCATCCCAAAAAAATTCCTTCTTAACCCTGTGGTAAGTTTTTAAAAATCCTGAGTGCCCTCCTAAGGGAGAAGTGTGCAATTCCATAAGAATCTTTTGTTTTAGCTGGGAATTCTTACAGAGGTATAAGCGATCTTTGTACCATAACGAATCATTTTGCCAGCTAAATGTATCAGAAGTACTGGAATCTTGTTGTAACTTTCGAATAAGTGCCCACACTTCTTCGTCATTCTTCCATTCCTCCCTTGCTTCGTTTATCCAATCTGGTTGGATAATAGAAATGGCACACAACAATGCTTCCACATCCTCATCCTTTCTTGAGAGTGCATCTGCCACCACATTTTGCTTCCCTTTTTTGTAGATGATTTCAAAGTCATAACCCAACATCTTTGTGACCCACTTTTGTTGCTCTTCAGAGGATAATCTTTGTTCTAAAAAGTATTTAAGGCTATCATGATCCGTTTTTACCTTGAAGTGTCTTCCCATTAGGTAGGGTCGCCATTTCTTAAGTGCATGGAGTATTGCCAACATTTCCTTCTCATAAATAGCTTTGCTTAAAAACTTTCCCTTGATTGGACGACTTTCAAAAGCAATGGGTCTTTCATCTTGCATTAGAACAGCACCAATTCCATTTCCTGAAGCATCACATTCCACAATAAAGGTTTTTGTGAAGTCCGGTGTAGCTAAGACCGGTGCTTGGCACATTGCCTCTTTAAGATGTTCAAAGGCCTTTGTTGCTTCCGGAGTCCATGAAAATGAATCTTTCTTCAATAATGTTGTTAGAGGTGCTGCTATTCTCCCATAATTCTTAACAAACTTGCGATAATACCCTGTCAACCCAAGAAATCCTCGCAGATGCTTTATGGATGTGGGGATTTTCCATTCCTTAATGGCTTTAATTTTGCTAGGGTCTACCTTAACTCCTTCATGAGATACAATATGACCCAAATATTCCACCTCCTGGACTCCAAAGAAACATTTGGATCTTTTTGCATATAATTGTTTCTCCTCCAATAGTTGTAGCACCCTGTCAACATGTTCAACATGATCCTTCCAAGACTTGCTGTAGATTAGTATATCATCAAAAAATACTAACACAAATTTTCTAAGGAATGGTTTGAAAATTGAATTCATCAAACCTTGAAATGTTGAAGGTGCATTGGTAAGGCCAAAAGGCATGACCAAAAATTCATAATGACCCTCATGAGTTCTAAATGCCGTTTTCGGAATGTCTTCAATCTTCATTCTGATTTGATGATATCCTGAACGAAGATCCAACTTGGTGAAGTAAATTGATCCATGCAATTCATCCAGTAATTCATCAATAACAGGAATGGGGAACTTATCTTTAATAGTGAGCTTGTTGAGCTCCCTATAATCCGGACACATGCGCCATGATCCATCCTTCTTGTGCACCAATACTACTGGAGCTGAGAAAGAACTTTGACTCGGTTGAATTATACCAGCCTCTAGCATTTCTGCAACCATACGTTCAATTTCACTTTTTTGGACATAGGGATATCTGTACGGCCTGATGTTTGGAGGAACACTTCCTGGAATCAGATGAATAGCATGATCATGATCACGCATAGGTGGGAGACCTTTGGGAGTCTCAAATACCTTGGAATGATTGTCCAGGACTTTTTGGAGATCTGGAGAAATAGATGATTCCAATGTGGAAACATCTAGCGAACATAATTGTGCAATTACACCTCTTTGCTCCTTTTTTAGAAGCTTTGTCATGCCATTAGAGCTGATTATCTTTCCTGGTTTCCCTGCAATACCCCTTAATTCAACTTCCTTTCCTTCCACAGAAAATTTCATGAAAAGTTCTTGAAAATTAAAAGCTATTGTACCCAAGGATTGTAGCCATTGGACTCCTAGTACAACATCAGCACCTCCCATTGGAATGGAAAGCATTGGGCTAGTCAATACATATTCTCCCATGGATAGCTTGATATTATGGCACTTTCCAGAACAATTTATTGTTCCTCCATTTGCAATCATCACTTGACACTCTGGTGCTGGATATAGGAAGCAATTCAATTCTTTTGCTACCCTACAATGAATAAAATTGTGGGTGCTTCCTGAATCAATCAACACTATTACCTTTTTCTTCTTGATTTGTCCTTCTATCTTGATGGTTTGAGGAGTGGTAATTCCTGCCAATGCATTACAAGATATGGTCGGATTTATTTGTTCTTCATCTAGGCTTTGTTCCTGGAATATATCCTCTTCTTTTGACCTTTCTTGCTCCTTTTCTTCTTCCTCTTCACAATCTATGTAGAATAATTTCTTCTCAGCACACTTATGACCTTTTGTGTATTTGCTATCACAATTGTAACAAAGCCCTTTTGCTCTTTTTTCTTCCAATTGTTGTGGTGTCAACCTTGTAGGTTGTGGAAGACTATGGGCAACAACACTTCCGTCTTTATAGTTGTGAACGGTATGCTTCCTAGTTGCCATAATTTTGCTTTCCATTTTTCTTGCTAACCTGAATGCCTTCTCTAATGAATCAGGTTCCCAAAGGCGCACATCATGTTGGATATTATCCTTTAAAGACCCTATGAACACATCAATCCTATGCTCCTCTGGAATATCTTTTACCCTTATGTTCAATTTTTGGAACTCCTCAATGTGCTCCATTATTGAACCCTTTTGTTTGAGACTTATCAATTGGCTAAAAAAAGTGTTGCTTTTTGTATCCTCATAATGTGCTATCAATTCTTCCGTAAAAATTGCCCAAGTGATAAATTGTTTACGAGAACAAAGCCATTGATACCATACAAACTGATTTGGTTCCAAATATAAAGTTGCCATACGTACCTTTTGTGTGTTTTGCACATTATTGAGATCGAAGAATTGCTCCATCTGTAATATCCATGTGGCGGGATCCTTGCCATCAAACTTCCTCATATCGATTTTTGGAACATGGTGAGTCTTCGATCCAACATTAGAGTCTATGGAATCATGATTAACATTTCTTTTGTTCTCATCATGAGTTTCCTTTACTACCTTTTCACCATTAGTGACCCTTTCTTGTAGCAACTTCTTCAATTCATCCATCTTATCATCCATGCCATCAAATTTAGCGTCAATCTTAGCTTCCATGCCATCCATCTTAGCTTCCATTCCCTTTATCTTAGATTCCACGCCATTTACCTTAGATTCCACGCCACTTATCTTAGCTTCTGTTAGCTTTTGTGAGCGTGACATTTGTTGCACTTGTTCTTGTAATTTTGATATATCATGTAGCATTTCTTCCTCTTCTTCATGAGTCATGCTAGAGCTTTCAGGTTCCTTACTAGGTGTTTGCATTTTCTTTCCTCGGGGCATCAGTTACCGATAATAAAGTTTTACTATGCCCTTTGAATTCCGTTAAACCAAGCTTACACAAAAATTAAAAAAAACTACACACCTTTTTTCACTTTATAGAAGCCTGATATTGAATCTGATGTATCTCTGTAATTTCGAATCATCCAATTCTGAAATTGCTACCTGTAGTAGCCTTCTGCGTCCTCTTTCCAATGCCACAAGTCTGAGCCAAATTGGATTCTCCAAGGAAGAGTTATGTGAAATCTCCCATAGTGACTTGCTTTTAGACTGGTTCAGTAGAGCGAACTTGTACGACGTGCCACGAGTCACTGTTTCAACCTTTGAATCTGAAACACACGCACAAGAAACTACAGTCTGTCCTCTTTCTGTACCTTTTTACGAAATTTCAATCCGATCCTCAGAGAGAGAGTTATGACGATTTTCCCCAGGTCACCTGTTTTGAATGTAATTCAGGAGTCTGCAAAAAGACCAACTTCCTCAGATCATATCTCCGAAAATATCACGATAAAAGCTCTGAAATTTGGACCCAAGGTTCAGCGCCAATTCTTCTCAAATGGGTTTTTTTTGAGACTTCTGAAACGTCACAGAAAAAGAGTTATAGCGAAAATTCCACGATGACCTGTTTGGAGCAGTGAAACCCTAGAATCCAAAGCTCTGATACCAAATGTTATGAAACCAGCTCACAAAAAGATAGAAAAGAGAAATCCACGCCTTAGAATTCAGCCTCTTCGAGGGGGCAACCTCCTTTACAATACATAAATGAACAATTCTTGGATGATACAAATGACAAAACCTCCTTTCTATATATAGGAGTCTAGGGAGTCACAATATAATCCAGCCGACCTAACAATAATAATATAAAGCCACAAAAATAACAATAGAGGGATTCTATGGGGCACAGAAATAACAATATGGGGGTAGTAGGGGCACAACAATATAAATAAGGGGTATAACTACAATAGTAATGGGGTAATCACTAGTATTATAGGGACCCAACACGATCATGGCGTTTCAAGAGCTTGCACAACTTTACAAATTGGATTCCCTTCTAGGTGGTTCCAATCCCATCCGGCTCATTGCTTGAGCTGCTCTGAGGAAGTTGAGGTACGTTCTCGAGTGGTGTCTTGCTGTTCCAAAAGCCTGATAGCAGAGCGCAAGTGAAGACAATGTGGGCGATCTAGCCAAGGTTTACAAATCAAAGATCCCCCGAAGGTTTAAAAATCAGGTAAAATTGTTCCTCGAACCCAGAGAATGTTGGAAATAATAATTCCAACCACGGCTTTAAACACACTGACAACCATCATGTTTGCAGAGTCAACCATTACACCGTTGCGATTTTGTTTACAGGCAGAAGCACATGGGTTAGAACATTGCAGAGTCAACCATTACACGGTTGCAATTTTGTTTACAGGCAGAAGCACATGGGTAGAAGTTCAAAGCTGACCATTCCGCAACACATAAGAACAGAAATTCGGAGCGGACCATTCCGCAACACATTAAAGAGGTTAAAACATTTAATGAAGTTTAATAAATAGATGGCAAACATTCATTCCGCTACTGTTGCCCACACTCCACAACGCGTGCAAATTAAGAAAATCATTTAGTATGTAAAATTGCCCTTGTTGCGTATTAAATATTTTCTTTGTCATGTAATTAATGTGAAATTTGTATGTTAAGATAAATATGCAAGTAAAAGTCATTTGTAATGTAGGGCATGTTGGAGAAATTTTGGTGGGCGGGTGAAAACCAATTTTACAGAAGTTTACTCTGCAACCCAGTGATGCATAAATCGTAATAAGTACCCAGTGATGCATAAATCGTAGTAAGTTTGTTGTGTTTTTCACATGGAGCTGCAACGTCCATTTATCAAGCGAATGTAATTTCTTTATGTTTTCACATATGATATAAAGTGTGGTTAGTTGTGTTATGGTTTTAATTTTACACAATTAAATTTCCGCAACCTCTTTGATTTTACTCTGTTTTAAATCGTAATAAGTACCCAGTGATGCATAAATCGTAGTAAGTTTGTTGTGTTTTTCACATGGAGCTGCAACGTCCATTTATCAAGCGAATGTAATTTCTTTATGTTTTCACATATGATATAAAGTGTGGTTAGTTGTGTTATGGTTTTAATTTTACACAATTAAATTTCCGCAACCTCTTTGATTTTACTCTGTTTTAAATCGTAATAAGTACCCAGTGATGCATAAATCGTAGTAAGTTTGTTGTGTTTTTCACATGGAGCTGCAACGTCCATTTATCAAGCGAATGTAATTTCTTTATGTTTTCACATATGATATAAAGTGTGGTTAGTTGTGTTATGGTTTTAATTTTACACAATTAAATTTCCGCAACCTCTTTGATTTTACTCTGTTTTTCAGTGAGTGAACTCTGTGTTTTAATTAAGTACGGTTGCGATATCCTGGCCTGAAGTTGACCTTGCCTACTTTGCTGCCACTGATTTATGAGTTGCCACTGATTTATGAGTTCCTCCGCCCGTAAAATTATTTTTCTAACATGGTATCGGAGGGGTTAAATATTGTAAGTGTAAAAACAAGTGTTTTTACTAGCAATTAAAATTGTTTTGAAGGAAGATTGGTTTTTCCTTTGGAGCGAATTTACCAATGGGTATAAATTCTCTAAATGGCAAAATCAATCACAAGCTTGACTAATCCTCAAATACCTCAATTTAATGGCAAAAATTATGATTATTGGGCTATTACAATGAAGGCCCTATTTTCGTCTCAAGACATTTGGGATTTGGTGGAGAATGGTTTTCCAGAACCAACAGATGCAGCAGCGTACAATTCCTTGTCTCAAGAAGAAAGAGATCTATTGAAGGACAATAGGAAGAAGGATTCAAAAGTCGTGTTCTATATTTTCCAAGAAGTTCATGAAAGTATTTTCCCAAGACGAAGTCCGAGCAAGCATGGGACACCCTCTAGACAACCTACCAAGGTATGGCAAAAGTGAAGACAACAAAACTACAAATGTTCAGAAGAGATTTTGAAACACTTTGTATGAAAGAGTCTGAGAATGTGGATTCATTTTTTACACATGTAATTGGGTTGGTTACTCAAATCAAGTCTCATGGTGAGACACTTGAAGAAAGAAGAATAGTTGAGAAAGTTTTGAGAAGTTTGCCAGCAAGGTTTGAGGCCATTGTTATGGCCATAGAAGAGACAAATGATCTCTCATAGTTCTCAATGGATGAGCTTCATGCATCACTATTTATCATGAACATAAGCTGAATAGAGCAGCAAGCTCCTCATTGGAGCATGCCTTCAAGACACAAGTATCAGTTGGTCAAGGACAAGGCATAGGAAGATCATATACTAGAGGAAGAGGAAGAATCCCACACACAGGTGGAAGAAGCAGCCCTTCAAGCTCAAGTGGAAGGGGCAACAATCAAAATCCAAGTCAAGGCCCAAGCCAAAATCAAGCACAAGGTCAAAGGTATGATAAATCTCAAGTCCAATGTCATTACTATAAGAAGTATGGTCATTATGCAAATGAATGTAGAAAGAAGCAATATGATATTAGTAACAAACCAAGTGTAAATTTGACAAAAGAAAATCAAAACCATGACATCAGGTTTTTAGCTTGTAATATAGCACAAGAAAAACAAAGTGATATATGGTATTTAGATTCAGGGTGTAGCAACCATGTGCAAGGGAACATAGAAATGTTTTCCAATCTAGATGAAAGTGTGAAATCTGAAGTGACATTAGGGACTGATAACAAAGTCTTTTTCATGGGGAAAGGAAGAGTTAATATCCTAACAAAGAAGGGGGAGAAGAAATACATCTCAGATGCTTATTTTGTCCTCGGTCTGAAGCATAACCTCATAAGCATTGGACAACTCATGCAAAAGGGCTACAATGTCTTTTTCAAAATGATGAGTGCACAATTTTGGATAGGCCTCCAAGCAGACAGCTGATTGCAAAGGTTCAGATGACAAACAATAAAATGTTTCCCCTAAAGATAAGATCAGATTTGAAAGAAGGTTCACAACCATAACTGTCAATGAACTCACAAGAGGATGGAAGAAAAGGGGCAGTGGTCATACAAGTGAACTATCCAACCGAGGTCAAAGATCAAAACTGGTTATGGCATTTGAGATTTGGACATCTCAATTTTGGAGGTTTGAATTTGCTGCATAGGAAAGACATGGTGAAGGGCTTGCCACTCATAGAAAAACTGGACAGCCTATGTGAAGTATGTATCGTGGGCAAGCAACATAGAGAGACATTTCCAGCAGGAAAGTCAGTAAGGGAAAAGGTACCTTTGGAGATTGTCCACTCAGATTTATGTGGGCCAATGCAGACACCATCAATTGGTGGCAACCACTATGTATTGACCTTTATAGATGACTACGTAAGGGAGACATGGGTCTATCTCCTAAAACAAAAAACTGAAGTGTTTAAGCTCTTTCTCCAATACAAAGCTCTTGTTGAGAAGCAAAGTAGACACTGCATCAAAGTCCTTATGACTGACAAAGGTGGCAAATACATCTCAAATGATTTCCTACGTTTTTGTAGGGAACATGGAATTCACAAGCAATTTACAAAAAGATATACACCTCAACAAAATGGTGTGGCGGAAAGGAAGAATAGGACCATTATGGAAATGGAAAGGAGTATGTTGAAGGCAAAGCATTTGCCAAATGATTATTGGGCTAAAGCTGTCGCTTGTGCAACATATATCTTGAATAGATGTCCAACCAAAAGCGTCAAGAACATAGTTCCTAAAGAGGAATGGGGTGGAAGAAAGCATAGTGTCACCCACATGAGAGTTTTTGAATGTGTGGCTTATGCACATGTCCTGGATGAGTTGAGGAAGAAGTTGGACAACAAGGGGGAGAAATGTATATTTGTTGGATACAGTGATGAATCCAAAGCATACAAGCTCTAGAATCCATCAACTAAGAAGGTCATAATCAACAAAGATGTGCAATTCATAGAAGAGGAAGCATGGGATGGAAGTTTAGAGAAGACAGTCAATGAGAAAGCATGTATACCACATGAGGACAAAGAGGAATTTATAGCAACAAGCAATTCCTCAATAGTGACTACGTCTACACCTATACAAGCGCAACAAAGCAGGAAACAAGGAACAACATCAACAAATAATAGGACATCGTCATGCAATCAAGCAAGTCCTTCTCCAAGCATGTCGTAAAGCGCAACACAAAGTGACATATCAAGCCCATCTTCAGCAAGCACAAGAAGACCAAAATTTAGAAATTTAAATGAAATTTATGAGCAAGATGAAGTAGATAGCAGCGCTGGTCTGAATTCATTATTTGCTTTGTTTTTTCATATAGATGATCCAATCCATTTTGAAGATGTTGTCAAAGATGAAAAATAGGTTGTAGCAATGGAGGAAGAAATAGAAGCAATAGAAAGGAACGACACATAGGAGTTAGTGAACCTTCCGCAAGGAAAAGAAGTCATTGGAGTGAAGTGGGTCTATAAGACCAAGAGCAATGTCAATGGGAAGATTGAGAGGCACAAAGAAAGGATAGTTGTCAAAGGATACAAGCAACAACATGGAAGAGATTATGAGGAGACGTTCACACCAATCGCGAGCATGGAGACGATGCGTACAGTTGTGGCGATTACCGCGCAACATAAATGGAAAGTGTATCAAATGGATGTAAAGTCAGCGTTATTGAATGGAGTGCTAAAAGAGGAAGTTTATGTTGTGCAAACACCTAGTTATGAGGTAGAAGGCCAAGAAGAAAAAGTGTATCGATTGAGGAAATCTCTTTATGGGCTGAAGCAAGCACCGCATGCATGGTACAACAGGATAGATGCCTACTTGTTGGACAATGGTTTCAACAAATGTGACGGTGAGCCTACTCTCTACATCAAAGAGAATGATGGTAAGATTCTCATTGTTGTCTTATATGTAGTTGATTTAATTTTTACAGGTAGTGATGATTTTCTCATCCTTGTTTTCAAACAAGTCATGATGAATGAATTTGAAATGACTTACTTGGGGTTGTTAAGATATTTTTTGGGCATGGAAGTAAAGTAAACAGAAAATGGCATTTTTATCTCTCAAACAAAGTATGTGGAAGACATTTTGGAGAGGTTTAACATGCAAAACAGGAAGCCCGCACCAACTCCAATTATCATGGGGTTGAAGGTCAGCAAAGAATATTGCGGCAGCAATGTCAATTTGACATTATACAAAAGCCTGATAGGCAACTTGATGTATGCAGTGAGCTTAGTGTCGAGGTTGATGGAGACACCCAAGGAGAAGCATTGGAAAGCAGCGAAAAGGATTCTAAGGTATGTTAATGAGACAAGACAATATGGCATTTTGTACACCGCAACAGAAGATTTCAAGTTCGTCGGTTACACCAACAGTGATTGGGCAGGAAGTGTCGATGACAGAAAGAGCACGTCAGGATATGTTTTTCATTTGGGCTTTGGAGCCATTTCATGGGCCTCTAAGAAGCAGCCAATAGTGTCATTGTCAATAGAAGAATCTAAATATGTCATTGTCAGGCAGTTTATATGAGAAGGATGTTGAGGGATCTTCGTCGTGACCAAGAGGGAGTGACAACTATTTTCTACGATAACAAATCCACAATTGCATTATCAAAGAATTCGGTCTTTCACAAGAGGACCAAGCATATTGATGCTAAATATCATTTTATTAGAGACTTGATTAACAATGATGAAATTGTGTTGCAGCACTGCAAGTCACAAGAATAGTTTGTTGATACTTTCATAAAGCCATTGGCACGTGAAAATTTTGTTTATCTCAGAGATTGTATGGGAATAATCAATGGCGGCAATTGCGATTAAGGGGGAGTGTTGGAAATAATAATCCCAACCACCACCTTAAACACACTGACAACCATCATGTTTACCCAGTGAACCATTACACGGTTGCGATTTTGTTTACAGGCAGAAGCACAGGGGTTAGAATAGAAGTTCAGAGCAGACCATTCCACAACACATTAGAGAGGTTAAAGCATTTAATGAAGTTTAATATATAGATATGGGTAAACATTCATTCCATGACTGTTGCCCACACTCCACAACACCTGCAAGTTCATAAAATCATTTACTATGTAAAATCGCTCATGTTGTGTATTAAATATTTTCTCTGTCATGGAATTAATGTGAAATTTGTATGCCAAGATAAATATGCAAGTAAAAGTCATTTGTAATGTAGGGCATGTTGGGAAAGTTACAGAGCGAGAGTCTATGAGGTAGTGAGGAGAAAATCGTGGAGGAAATTTTGGTGGGCGTGTGAAAACCAGTTTTACGAAGTTTTACAGAAGTTTACTCCACAACCCAGTAATGCTTAAATTGCGGTAAGTTTGTTGTGTTTTTCACTTAGAGCTGCAACCTCCATTTATCAAGTGAATGTAATTTCTTTATGTTTTGACATATAATATAAAATGTGGTGAGTTTCATTATGGTTTTAACTTTACACACGTAAATTTCCGCAACCTCTTTTATTTTACTCTATTTTTTCATGAGTGAACTTTGTGTTTTAATTAAGTCCCTGTGTGGTTGCGATATCCTCGCCACAACCTAAGATTTACCTTTCTGCAACTGAATTTGACCTTGCCTACTTTTCCACAACTGATTTTTGAGTTCCTCTGCCCCGTAAATTTATTTTTCTAACATAGAAGAACTCGGAATATTAGATCGTGCAGTGCAAATTTTCATGTAATGCTATTATCTTTTCTTGCAATTTTGTGATATCATTTCATGCCTTTCAAAAATATTAACTGTAAAATTCTTCCCACATTTTTATAACACTACCCACAAAACATAGCATTGACTCACCACCCTAGAATTTATTCATGAGCTCTCAAAACCCTGTGGTGGATTGTAAGCTGCATTGCCTAGAGAAATATTTTCAAAAAACAGGTGGCCTATTCAGTTCGATTCAGTTTTCTGTATCTCGGTGTCTGCATGCAAATATTGACAATGGTTCCTGGCGTTAAATGGTTTTATTAATAATCTTGGCATCACAATCCCTGGATTTGAATATAGTGTTTCAGGCTATGAATATTTGGTTATTTGCAGAGTGTCTCCCTTCCAAAAATGTTTGTCTAGCATCTTTATGCTAATGATTTGGTAAAAAAGGGAAGATGTTATTGCTTCCCCAAGTCTTTCTACTAATCACACCTCAATTTCCCCAAAATCTGGCACCATCCCAAAAATTTGCCTCTAGTTCCACTACTCGAGCATTGATTCTACCTAATTCTGGGTGAATTTGTTGGATGTATTAAATGTCCATTGAGGCGTTAATTGCGAAAATTTGGGCCACATGAGGGGCCACGTGCCCAGGGCTAAGGAAAATGGCCCGCCATCACCATCTAGGCCTCCACTTCATTCTGCCCATGGCTCCGTTGGGTGGCACACGCCCATGGGCTGGCCCCTTTTTCGGATGGCACAACACGTTAGGTTTATATATACGCAATATTCCATTATATAAAAAACAACAAATTATGATTTGTTTGTTAGAATTGGTGCTTGGAGTTTGGAGATCATGGGTTCAACCCCCACCACTGCTGCTTGGACCTTAACCCAATTTTTGGTGGCCCGCAGGCTACCACGTGGCGGACCCTGGCTCGGCCAGATGGTAGCCTATGGTTGGCCACCAACTAACCAATAAAAATCACCGAAATCAACACCAATAAAATATTCCCACATTGAATCATCTAATTCACCGAAGGAAAACAATCATATCCATAGTCAACCTGCCATGTAGGCATCCCTAGTCAGCACGACGTCAGCAGTACGGACTGCTAACTAGTCTGCGTGCATATTTTTTTAAATTCATCTGTTTATTAAAATGAAAAAAACATGTTTCTGGGAGCATACATAGTCTCTTTCATGCAAAATGATTTGTGACAAATTTAGGACGATGAGCACTACGTGTTTATCCAAGTTCCACACCGATCCGACAACTTTGAATTTTGAGAATTTTTTTTAGCACCTGATCATTCCTCGCCACTAGAAGCTTTGGGACACCAAAATATCATTTTCAGTTGTTAACGAGGTGAGGGTACATTTGCCTCACCTTTCCAATCTCGATTGATTTGTATTTGGAAGGATTTTCTCCTTTGAGCCCCACACAAAGGTAATCCACATTCCCTCATTTTGAAGACCGTGTCCTTCTATCAAGAATGGTGTCTTGTTGTAGTTCATCAAGGTATTCAAGAGAGAAATATTCAATGGATGGAATTTGAACATTCACTCCTTGATCTTGAACCAAAGGAGGCTCATACAACCTTAAATTTTCCACATTAACAACAACATCAATTGCATATATTAAGGAAAATCCAACCTGAAGACATTGCTACCAATCTTTTCCAGAATTCTGAATGGACCATATCTAATTAGTTTCAACTTTTTACCTTCTCCTTGGAGCCTCTCTTTGATAATGTGAAGATAAACTTCATCACGGACTTGGAACTTTTGTTTTACTCGATGCTTGTCGTGCCTTGACTTGTACTTGCCTTGGCTCTTTTCAAGTTGATCTTGAACTGTTTGATGTACCATTTGGAATGGTTCAATTAACTTCTTGGCTTTTTCCATGTCACCATCAATAGAAACATACTTCTTACCAAGATGTTACAACAAATTATGATGCGAATGGTAATCAAATTCCCCTACTTGGTTCTCTTGACTCAAGCCTAAATGTACATTTTGAAAGTATGCATATGGATAAACATAACTTTCATGAAAAACAAAATTATGCTTGAATAAAGTAGTTGCACTAACAATAGTCCTAGAAATCATATCATAAAACTTTTTGTATATACCTTTCTTATACCTGTTGACCAAGTGGAATAGTTGTAAGGATCCCATCCGTCAAAATTTCCTTTATTGCTCCAACTTGGTCACTACACCATTGAAAATTTATGAATGACATGAAATTTACCTACCATATTGAATGAGGACACCGTCCAAGGCATAGTTGCTTGCAAGTACATGAGTTGAACCAATATTTTCTTTCAAGACATAAAACGCCTTTCGTTGATTTTCACCACACTAGAAGACCTTTTCCACACTAGTCAATGCATGAAAATGAGCTGCGATAGAAGAAACATTAGCAAAAAACTTTATCCAATATTGGGTTACTCCCAAAAAAATTATTACTCCAGTGAATATCTTGGGCGTTGGCCAATTCATCATGACATTGACCTTGGAGGGTTATATCTTCAACTCACCTCCTCCAACAATATGCCTCAATCACACTGAAGAAGTTTTACAGAATTCACACTTTGACATCTTCAAAAACATTTGTTCTTTATTCAAGACATCAAGTACTTTTCTCACATGCATAACATTTTCATCAAGAGATTTTTTGAAAACTAAGATGTCATTTAAATAGACTATCTCATCTAGAAATGGCTCCAATACACCATTCATCATACGCATGAAAGTAGGAGCATGGAAAATACCAAAAAGCATAACTAGACATTCAAAAAACCTTGCCTTGTTTTGAATGTCATCTTCCATGTGTTATCGGGAAATCTAGTGTCTATGCAGAGCTGCTAGTCCCACTAAGGCTGGTAGCTACCTTAGAAACAAACAAACTAAAACCACTTTTGTTTTCCTTTATGAGAGGTAGATAAGAGGGGAAAGAAGGAGACCAACCTCTGTCTTGCGCTTGGTTCCTTGCTTGATTCCTCTCCCTTCTGATAGATCTTTGCCACTTGCTTCCTCGTTTACCCAGCCTCAAAGAGTACCTGTAGAATAAAAGAAACATAACACTATCCAAGAATAGAGATCTAATATCATAAACAATATAAGACCAGATATATATTGACCACACAAATGCATATATCATCAATCATACAAGAATGTGGAGGAAAACTCGAATAGCTTTATTAATAATCAAGAATAGCAAGAGGATTACAACCAATTGTTCTGACCCAGCGTCATCCTCTCAACAAGAAAGCCCTTCTTCACCTCATGAAAAGCTTATATCACCCAACACTATGATGTTACACCAAGAAACCAGCAGCACTTCCTTACAAGATACAAAATTCCAGCCTCCGGATCTCTGGGATGAGGGATCCATATATAGATGTTTGCAAGGGGGGTGAGTCAGCTTTTGAGATTTGATTAGTGTCGTCTCTTTGATAGTTCTTGATTCCACTTGGAGATTGATGATCTCTTACTCATCCCTGGGCGAATGCAGAGAGGCAAGTGTCACAGGAGAAGTTTCTGGAAGATTCCATGATCCTCCACCTCACAGATTGACCCTGACATTTGTCCACTCTCGCCCATCGCACCCCATAGAAGGGATTTTCAGTATGCATCGCACCTCCCGTGTGCATTTAGGTGGGATGCAGTGCACTTTGACCATGGAGCAGGTGAGATGGTTCAATTTTGACCAGTTCTAAGTAGTTTTTCATGGAGAACTTCTGGGAGATGATGTAATCAGCTGACCTTGTTCTTTTAGGGGTTGGAAAAACACTTTTAGGGACTTAAGAGCCCTTGGTTTATGGACATTTATGATTGGGTTTGCAGTGCCCAAAAATGTCTATAACAATTGCCCCCTAAAGCATGAGGTCGTTAATATTTTTTGATGTCGGGTGAAATTCCTTATCATGAGGATCCAAAGTTTTTTCGAGCTAGAAGGTGACCTGTAATATGATACAATACAACACATTATCTTCATAACATCTTCATGATCTAGCTGAAGCGGGCATTCCCATGCTCAGCTTTATAAATTCATTTTCATGTACATAAGACAGACAATCGTCTGAATGTAGACTGATGATTCTGGTAGAGCCATCATCCCTTAGATTGGATGATTATCTATGCAGCAATGATGTACATTTGATGTCTTTATTTTCGTGAATATATATCGTAGCCTGGATGGATGAAACTAGATTCAGGGTCTTCAATCTCGTTCGATCTTCACTCAAAGTACAAGTCGATCCATGTGATAGATGTTCTGGAGTCGAACATGGAAAGACATCGCCTGATTACCAGCCAATGATGTAAGCTGTTAACAGGCGTGAGAGGAATCACCGATAATGATGATGACCCTCAAGGTACTACAGTACAATTCACGTGGTGTGAATAAGGGACTTGGCATCAAACACCATGTAAAATCTTTCGGTCAAAGGCCATTGATGTAAACCTATCGCCGGAAGTGAGAAACTTGCCATTGAGGCATGCAAGCTTAAAAGTACTGAAAGGGTTGTTCCTAGATCGACTTCTTGGATAATGAGTTGATGTCGACAAGAAGCGATCCGTCATAGGAGGGCCTTAGTGAATCCCACATCAATGACACGGAACGGAGCAAATGATTTTAATGGAGCTGAAAAAGATCTAATGACATAAGGTTCAGGGTGGCGGTCATGAAAGAATGGAGCGTAAATATATTGCAGTGGATGAGACACAGGTGAATTCTCTGAGCGACTTCTCTTGAACATATCGACGACACTGACATGATGGATTGGTAGCGTTAACCCCAAATATGGATGGTGTGACAAACCAATGGTGATATGACCAGTGAACGGAACAACCCAACCCGACTCGGATGCGGAGTGAAAGTGTCATGTTCAAGAGCGAATTGCTACCAATAAAGTTTCTTCAAGTTTTCTTCCCAATTTTTTCCCCAGTCATTGCTGACCAGTACCTCTTTATTTTTGTCAAGCTTGAGGAGGATAACATATTCTTGTTCTATAATTTGCCCTTCGGGCAAACCCATCGCTATTTTTTAACGAGCCTAGTGATAGTGAAACTCGTTCTTGTCTGTATGGACAAGTTTGTCGCTATTCGGTTTGAACGAGTTTAACGACAAAGATAACTCAATCCTTTTCAATTTTAGAGAGTATGAAAAGGGACGTAAAGAAAACTCCAATAATCCTTTTTCTTCATATAATCCCTTAAGTCCGAAAAAGTATAAAATAATACAAAAGGGATGAATTTTCGGTAATTTTAACGAGCCGAACAAAACAAGCGCTCGATCTTTTTGTGTAATAATCCCTCAGGTCCAAAAAGATTAAAATCTAAAGGAGGGATAGCACTTCCAGTCACTTTAACGAGCTGGAGAGGCCAATCGCTCGGAAATCTTTTCATATTTTACGAGTCAGTTGAAAAGAGCTTAAAGGAGACTCGTCTTTCAAGGAACGAGTGATAAATTCGGGTAGCAGCTAATTCCAGGTAAAGTTTGGAATTTTCCAATCACGGCAATGTCACAAGGATGGCTAACAGGATCACTCTTTGCAACTGTTCCTCAAAAAGGGTAAACAATCAAATGGAGGTGAATGATCGGCCAAAATAGAGTGGAGGTGATGATGAGAACACGACTAAGGCTTCAAAGGCTGATGATAATACATTCACGATGGTTATTTACCGGAAATTGGTTCATTTTTTAATGAGCTTAAACTCTGGGGGAACATTTGCTAATTTCTTATGTTTATTTTTTAACGAGCTTGAATTTCGCATTAAAACTGCTCGATATAATGGTCATTGATTACTTTGATTTTACCATTGACAACTTTGTTCCTTCAAAGGTTGTACTGCCTCTTCAATTGCTTCATCAAACTAGTTAGAAACGAATAATATATGCTTGAAAAATGAGTCAAAACACTAATATTTTACTTGAATTACGTGAAAAGTAATTTAAAAGTGGTTTTTTACCTCTCATTTTACCATTTCATTTGAACTTTGGTTTGTTGGAGCTTTGGAGGTGCTTTCCCCCTTGATTTTCACTAGCTGATTCCGGGAGATTCTGTGGACGATTCTCGGCGCCGTCTGGACCAGGTAGGAGCTAAACCTGAGCTCTTCAGTTTCATCCTTTCCTTTTTGAATTCTGAGCATGTTTTCTAGTTTTTCTGAGCCTCTGGGGTTTGAAAAACTCGCCCTGGCTCCATCGCACCTCTTCTATATCGAAAGGTGCGATGCATGCTGGCTTGGCCATTGGCTAGTCAGCATGCATCCCACCCAGAACACTGTTGGGGGTGCGATGGGCACAAAGAGGGAAATTTATGCACAGTTTCGCATGGAAATTTTTGCCTGTTTTTCACCAAATCAGGATCCTGACTCTTCTCTTATTTGTTTCAGAGATTCATTGGAGCAAAATGCCTGTTACATGGCGAGAACGTGAGCATGAAGAAGAAGACATGCTTGCTTTACATGATCCGATTACGGTAAATGCACTGCGGAACTGTGGCATGTTCAAGTTTTTCCGCATCTCTAGCATGAGGCGACAAATCAACTTGTTGCAATATTTTCTCGACGCATGGGATCCTACCACCCAGGTGTTCCATATTAGGGGCAATTCCATCCCCTTAACTGTCGTGGACATCTATTTTTTTGATTGGCTTATCGAGGCGGGGTGCCCCTATCTCATTATCAGGTTCAGCCCGTGGGGGTGAATCCGTGAGAGATTACATTCGCCGGTATTGCAAAGAGGGATCTCAGCCGAGTAAGGACAGCAAGATCAATATCCAAGATGTCACTGACAGGTCCTTGAGGACCATTCTGTATACTTTTTCTAGACTGGCTGGTAGTGCGGCTCTTCATGTGGCCAACAGGTCTTATATGCAGTATGCCTTGGAATGCCTTGAACCAAAGGTGTTCAACTAGTGTGATGCAGTACTCTCTGTGATGAAAGAACAACTGACCAAGGTGAAAAATGGAAGGTTGAAGAACTTTGGATATGGTTCTATCTTGACCGCTTTCGCCTTGGAAAAGATCCCGTTGATGCAGCCGTAGTATGTTTCACTTGGTTTACCTCCACCGACTGAGCCACAGATGCAAAGATGGGTCGACCTTATGGCCAGACATGCTGATCAGTCCCAGGTTTCCTTTTCTGATACTTTCTTTGAGTGGTTCAACCATCAGGAGATGGTTTTTTCCGAGTATCCATATGCTGGTATGGATTTCCGGGTTGACCCGGATTTGGTACTGCTGGTTGGCAAGCAGTGGGGTGTCATCGGTAAATTCTTTGACCATATCTCTATTTATCATTTCTCTTTATAATGTTCTTGTGATTTCTTCTATTAGGACTAATCAAAACTCATGTGCTCATGCAGATGTTGGACCAGTTCGGCCAGTAGTACGCCTGAGAGTGCCCGCTGCCGCTCCAGCAAGAGAGGCTGTGGGAAGGGTTATCCTTCGTGACCTTGATGTGGCCGAGACTCTTTCAACATTGCAGGATCAGGTCGAAGGCCTCATTCTTGGTATTCTGGACGTGAAGACTAACGAGCTGCCT
Organism: Pinus tabuliformis; assembly: GCA_031772625.1. NCBI lineage: Eukaryota > Viridiplantae > Streptophyta > Pinopsida > Pinales > Pinaceae > Pinus > Pinus tabuliformis. The sequence continues at coordinate 355,249,450 of CM062814.1, read as the reverse complement.
CTGAGGTTGTAGCGACATACTACCGGCGTGCCAAGTCGATGGACTAGGCTTTTACGCATGATTGCACAGGCGGTGACTTGTTATCACCAGCATCATTAGACTAGGGTGCCCCCTAGCGTTTTGAGTTTTGGGTCATCTGACCAATTTTGTCTTGGTTACAGAACATTATATGTAAACCATAAACAGTTATATATATATTTTTTATTTTCAGAGTTTTATTTTGGTTAAGTTACATGATCCTGATGCAAATATTGATGAAATGCTTCTTTTTATAAATGTTGCAAATGTCTATCTAACACATAATTTTCCAATGAGTCTGTTAATGTGTTTAAGTTTCTGGAAATATGTTGATATTGAATAAAATCAAATTACCTTTCCAAAATCTTTACCCTTAGGAACATGCGATAAATAGCTGGATTTCGGACGGAGTAGATACCAGTGAGCTGTAGGATGATGAGTTGTGAGTCTAGCCTGACGACAAGTCGGCTTATACCATGTTTGATGTCATCAGAGAGAAGTTCTATCAACGCGCTATATTCAGTGATGTTATTTGTTAACCGACCAATACATACCCCTCTGAAACTTACTAACTCGCCGCTTGGATCAAAAATGGCCCAGGCCGCAGAAGATAGGTTCCGCGAACTACGACTCGCTCCGTTGGCATATCCAATAAAAGATTCCAATAGGTTCGACATCTGCGACAAATGTAAAAATTGGATTACTTGACCAAAACAATTACCCTTAGCGAAAACAAAAATGTAACAAAAGCATCTGGGTTACTACACTAAATCATGCGTAGTAACGCTTAAGGTACAACATGTTACGGGGTTGCACCAGTGGAATCCCATCATAATCCATTAACTCGTAGGCTCCTTTTGCTAATACATGTTTAACAATATAGGGGTCCATCCACAAAGACTTGAATTTACCTGCTCCCAATTTATCGGATTCCTGGCGTAAAGTAAGACCAAGTCACCTTCTGACAAGACACGGGGTTTGACATTTTTGTCGAACTGCACCTTGACTCGTTTCTTATGGGCTTCGTTAGCCAAAGCGGCATCATGACGGGTTTCATCCAATTGGATTAGTTCCAAGAAACAAGCCTCCTCTTCTGAAGTTCCGGGGAGAAGGTCGACTGCGAGTTTGAGGGACGAGATTTCACACTGAATTGGTAAGATTGCTTCTAGGCCATACACCAGTTGAAAGGGTGTAAACCCGGTTGCATTCCTCACCGATGTTCGGTATGCCCATAAGGCTGAGTATAGAATCAGGTGCCAACTCCTTTTGCAGACTCCAATCATCCTTTGCAGCATCCGCTTCAGGACTTTGTTGATTGCTTCAACTTGTCCATTGGCCTGCGAGTAATATGGAGTAGAGCTGTCGTGGGACAACCCCAATTTGGCGACCATTTCAACCATCATGTGATTGCGAAAATGTGATCCATGATCTGTGACTATGGCCTGTGGAATGCCGAATCTGGCGACTACATGATTGAAAAAGAAAAGGGCAACTGTTTCACCGGTGTTATCTAATGTAGGCATCGCCTCGGCCCATTTGGTAAAATAGTCTACTGTGACTATGATATACCCATGCCCCCCGGTCGAGGTGGGGTTACATGTCATGAAATCAATGCCCCATTTGGCGAATGGCCCAATAGCAACTATCGGTTGTAGGGGTGCGGGTGGTTTTTTGGTTTTGCTATCGAAAACTTGACATGCATGGCAACTTCTAACTGCGGTTATGAAATCTTTCAACATTGTTGGCCAGAAGTATCCTGCTCGTAAAAATTTGTGCGTCGTAGCGTAACCAGATTGATGCCCCCCACACGCGCCTAAATGGCAATCATTCAGGACTTTTTCAGCCTCCTCATGGGTGAGGCACCTCCTCAGAACTGTATCGACACCACGACGGTAAAGTGTATCACCGACGATCATGTAGTCTTTTGATTGGTATCAAATACCTTTTTGTTCCAAGCGAGAGGTATTAGACCTATATTTTTGGGTTTGGAGATAGATGATTATATCTCCATACTACGGATTGCTTGAAGATATCAGAAACAAAGATTCATCCACAATGGTTTCTTCGGATGTTTCATCGTTGGACGACGATGGGAGATCGCATAGTAATTCCGCAAAAACCAGGGATTTCTTTCATTTGGATTTTACAAATTCCAAATCAAACTCTTGAAGAATTGCTATCCATTTTGAATATTTGCCCCCCAGCAACTGTCGCGACAATATATAAGTCATGGGGTTGCAATCTGACAAAATGGTAGTTTTTCGAAAGAGGACATAGTGTCGAAATCTTTGTATCGCTTGAACGGCTGCGAGAGCCAGCTCTTCAACATAGGAATACTTGCTTTCTGTATCATTTAAGTTTCTACTCAAATAATATATGGGATGTTCAATTCCATTGTCTTCTTGAACTAAAACCATTGCGATGGTTGTATCCGCTGCAGCCACATACAGGTTAAAGTCTTTTTGATAATCAAGAGTGTACATTAATGATGCTTTCATTAGTGATTCCTTTAAAGCATCAAAGGAAGCTTGCGCGACCTGATCCCAAACGAAGGGTACTTCTTTTTTCAATAGATGTGTATAACCTTTAGCTAGTTCGGCGTAATTTGGAATGAACCTTCTCAGAAAGTTTGCTTTCCCTTGGAGTTTCTGAATCTGAAGCAAATTTGAAGGTGGAGGCAAATTTATGATTGCCTAAACCTTACAGGGGTCGAGATGGATCCCATCCTTCGAGACTACAAAGCCAAGCAAACAACCAAAACTAACATAGAACACACATTTGTGTGGATTGAGTCGTATCTTGTAGTGTCGGCAACGTATAAATATCGCTCCCAAATGCTGCGGATGATCGTTTTGCTTTCACGAATGAGCCGGAAGGTCGTCGAGATATGGTTGAACGATGTTTTTGATGTCATGGAAGGCATAATTCATTGCCCTCTGAAATGTTGCCCCTGCGTTCTTTAAACCAAAGGGTAATTTGCGATATGCAAATGTGCCCCACGGACAAATAAATGCAGTCTTTGACTGGTCTTGTGGGTGGATATTTATTTGATTATACCTGGAGAATCCATCCATAAATGAAAATGTTTCACATCCGGCGCATTCATCAATTATCTGGTCAATAAAGGGTGTAGGGTAGTTGTCTTTTGGACAAGCTTGATTTACATCCCTATAATTGACGCACACTCTAATTGTTCCTTGTTTTTCCATCACAGGAACAATGTTTGATACCCAATCGGTTAGAGGAACCGGGTAAATAAAACCAGCATGGAGAAGTTTTTCAACTTTTGCCTTGATGGCAGCGGCTTTCTTGGGGTGCACCTGCCGTAGCCTTGTCGTACCGATTTGACATCTGGATACATCTTGATTTCGTGTTCAACGATATTCGAGTCAATGCCTGGAATTTCATCATATGACCAACCAAAGGCATCTCTGAATTCGCGAAAAAGAGCGTTATATATTTCCAGTTCTGAAGGAGAACAACATTTGCCAACATAAATATTCTCTACAACATCTATTTTCGTCGAGATATTTATGGCGATAGTCTCTTCAATATTGGACACATTTCGCTCGGAATCCACCATTTTTACAGTATTTGATAGGAAATCAAAAACTAAAGGATGATGAAGGTCATCAGAAGTATCTTCTTGACAATCCGGAAGATGGGAACGATGGTGGTAGTCTTCCCATGGCACCCCGTCAGTTATCATTGACTGAACAATTCCTTCATCGGTGTAATGCACTTGCGACCAAGGATCTAAAGGGGTGTCATATTCCTTAGACCTATCTATCCAAACGCTTGATGAACGTTGATTTGGGTCTGCCTCCTGTTATCACTCAGGTTGTCCCTTGGCTCCTTAAGGGATACGGCCGAGGTAACCACAAACCAATCTTTGGACTGCAGGTCCTAGCCTACCTGCAATCAGAGAGGGCTCTCTCTTTATAATTTAGCTTTGTTTTGGGTTGATTTTAGGCTAGTTATGATGTTCTTGGGTTTTGTTTTGATTTTGGTGGGAAGGAGGATTCTTTCAAGCAGAGTTGGGATGCATAGTGTGAGAAGTTCAAACCATTGGGCATGGAGTCATGGTTTAGGGCTTGCTGTTGCGTTTTCTTGGTCACAAGAGGAATACAGAGCAGGATAGCTATACATGAAACAATATCAATTGTTGAAAAAGATGGAATGAAGGCCAGAGATGAAAGGCAACTAAGAATCTTTCATCTGCTAACAGAGAAGGGAGGTGAATGAATGTTTATCTAGGAGCAGTCAAGAATTCCCAGATAACAGTCATATGTGAAAGAAACAGTGTAAACATGATCATTTAAGTATGCATATTCATAACTATTCCTGAGGAAAACATGTAGAAATAACAGAAATTGAGCATAGAGTGCTGCTAAGCAAATTCTAAACTATTCTTCCTTTCTGCTATTTAGATGGTGGCACATAGATGATATAGCAAACATAAAACTGAAAACAGATGTAAGAAACACTTATTGAGCCATGTAGAAGCGCAGGAATTCCATAGTCACTCTTCAGCCATTAAAAACACAACAGACAGTTTCAACATCCAAGCATTCCAGCAGTCTTTGATTATAGATGCTCTCAAAATATACAGCGCAAGTCTAAACTCTGGATTATCAACCAACCAACCCTTTAAAAAATGAATCAGGGTGGTTTATATAGGGAAAATATCCCAAAATATCTATTACAGCAGATCTTAAACAGATCTGAAGGAAATGAGTTCCTTTTAATCTAACTTATCCTGAAATAAATGCATAATGATATTTCTAAGTGCTGCGCTGGGCAGCTGCCTCAAAAATGAGTTGAAGTCTGTCCTTTGGCTCTGTGCTGTTCATATTGTCATAACTGCGTTTTGGGCTTTGATCCATCGATCTTATGTGGCTTTAAATGCCTTAAGTGGCTTCACCGCTTTCTTTGACTTTGCTTGGGGGGCTCTTTAATGTTTTCCTGCTTCGGGCTACTGATATTGTCCACTGATACAGTTCACCGCTTCACTGATACTCTTTAACACTTGAATCGGGCCACTATTTCTCCCCTTATATTCTTAAAACTATCAAATCGCCCCTTTTCTCTCTCTGATACTCTTTAACTGTCTAATCGCCCATTTTCTGCCTTTTCAAGGCAAAAATAACTGCTACAAATGATTTCCGTGGCCTTTGGAATGCTATCAGCGCTAGCCGATTGAATAAGAACATACATGAAGAAATATTGCATAATAAAGGCGGAGGAATGCTTTAAAGATAACTATGCTGGGCCATGCCTCTTGTCCGGAGCAAAATTTGGGCTTTGGAGCGATCAAAATGGCTTAAGAATGATGTTGGACCCATTGGATTTGGAGCGCGCAGGCGCCGAACTGTAAATAATGAAGAAATGGCCTTGCCGCCTTATAAAAGGCAAAAACCATTTTACAAAGGAAATTGGCGCATTTTCAAGCGGGAGCGACCAATATTGAAGAAATGGGAAAGAATTAAATTTGGGTCGTTGGATCGCGCGAAGGCAGATCCAACGGCCGGCGCTAAATCGACGATCGGCGGATCCCAAAACATAAACCTCCGATGAGCGATGAACCCCCGGACCCGAAATGTTATAGGCCCCTTCTTTTATGGATTTCGAGTCCGGCCCGTCCGCGAACCCAAATCGACGGATTTAAATGAAAATGGGTCATCGGACCCGAAATTCCTTTAACACTGCATTCTATACTATTTCGGCTCCGGCCAGTCGGAGCAACAAATGGGAGTGATGCGATTAAGTATGGGTCGTTGATCTGGGGACCCTGAATGGGCGGCTGCGATTAAATCACTGTTTCAGCAATCGGCGGGGCGGAGGGTTTATACATATGCGATCGCCGAAATGGGCGATCACCGAAATGATCTGGGCTGTTGATCCGAGGGCCCAATCCAACGGCTCCCGATAAGTCGGCAATATCACATCGGCAATGGACCAGGGTGCGGGCCTTTGTTTATTAGCAATGCGATATATATAATGCGATAGGGATATTATATGCAATGCGATATCGCATCGGCTAGGGGCCAAAAACATGGATTATGGGCATAAAACATTTGCGATACGTCGATCGCCGAAGTCGCGATCGGCGGAGGACCCATCGGACATACAAAATAAAGCCACCACTTAATCGCTGCAACCTCCGACAACGATATTGCGTCGGAGGGAGGGCACATGCATTTGGAGAAAGGCTTCAAAGGATGCGATAAGGCTCATTTTAACCAAAGGAAGGCTTAACAGATCAGATGAGGATTTATATGTATCGGAGGGTTCCGATAACAAAAGGAAGGCCTGTAATGCATCGGAGAAGAGTTTGCATGATCGGAGAAGGGCTTTTAAGCAAAAAGAGGGATTCTTGAGGCCTCGGAAGGGGTCTGATAACCAAAAAAGAGGGATTTCATGCCTTTGGAGGAGTCGAAAGGTACTTGAGAGGGGTTTTATGTGTTTTGAGAAGGGTTTTATGTGTTTTGAAAAGGGTTTTAGGCCTTTAAAAGGGGTTTATGCCTTGGAAAAGGTAGAAACAAGGCCAAAAGATGGATTTGTACATTTGGAGGGAGATTTTATGCATAGGAATGAGTCCTAATGCATTTAGAAGATGGTTTGAGAGGCAAATGAGGGTTCTTGCTAAGTTTCAGGCAAACTTTAGCAATTCCCAAGCATGGTTATGGTTATTTTTCAACCAGATGGAGGGGATATGTACATAGGGGAGCTATTTAACATATTTTAGTAAGGGGAAGGGGGAAAACATAGGGATTTACATAATAAAGTTAGAAGTTAATATGAAACTGTTGAAGAAAGCGCTAAGTATAGCACACTTAGGCTTCAAAGGGGAAATAGTACTTGCAGAGGAAATGTGAGCACTCCTAAGTAAAGCAGATCTTTACTTTAGGCAAATGATAAGAAACATGATGAAACTAAGAGATGTCAAGCAGATCTTGACCTCTTTAGGGGAAGTTAGTGAATGATTTGGGAAGAGAAAGAAGGGGAAGTTATACATGCCTCGCTTGAGCTGATCAAAATGGAAAACTGCCTCATACTTGCGATCTGAATAGATTTAACTCTTGAAAACACAAAACAAATCACAATTATTGATTCTGCAACCTCAAAACTACCTACCCAGCCTACTTACCTAACATTTTTTCTTCTTTTTGGTTTGGGTGCACTTGAACTAGCAAACCCAGCTTTCCACTTTTCTTTTGGCTATCCTCCTATCTAAATCTGCCCTTATAGCTTCCAGGGGCTCAGATTAAGCTGTTGAGCACCATTGCTTCTCTACCTATCTACAAATCTGCCAAGATTAAACAGTTTGGACAGATGTTTATTCTCTATATTCTAAAACAAGAAATTGAAACCTAGGGAGGCCAAGATTAAGCTGTTTGGCCTTCCCTTAACTGAAAATTATTCAAAAATGGCATGATTCATCAAATATGGAACTTTTGCAGCATCGAAAAGATGAACATATTTGGCACTTCCACTGTGAGTCATGAAATATGAACACCTATTGCAATAGGAGGCTAATAGTGGCTCCACATGGGGATGGCTTTTCCTTGTGAAAAGTCAAGAACAACAGGTCAGAATGCCTTAGTCTTCTATTGTTGCTGTAGACTGAAACTTCCCTTGTGCTGGCTGTTAAATGATTGAAACTTTGAAACCTAAACACAACATTCTCATAAACTGAATTTTTATACAATGACAGCACTACCTGCTTTCTTCTCCGTGCTCTATCATTACATGCACCTCTGCCTGAGAACCTACCTTTGAAATAAACACAAAATAGGGAACAAAACTGGAGCACTTCCCTTGATTCTGTCTTGAAAAAGGGTGCTGATGTAAACTGAAAATCCTCCTTTCTTTTTGATACTATTGACTGAAGACTGCAAGCTACAAACAGTTTCTTTTTAACTGGAATGCTGCGATATAACAGCGCTGCCTCCATTTCTTCACTGAGTGCTTTGAATATATTCAAAATTGCCTGCTCTTTTTCTTTTGAAATAAATCAAAACAGAGAACAGAGCTAGAGCATTTCCTCTCTCTATTTGCTACCAAATGATTGCAAATTTTGAAGCCTGTGTGCAGCACTCCTTTCAAGTTGATTCGTTGTACTATAACAGCACTGTCCTTGGCTGAACGCAGCCCTTTCTGCTTGCTCTATACATCTGTAAAACTGCCTGAACGCAGCTTTGGAAACCGCTTCAAAACAGGGAGCAAAAGGAGCATTTTCCTTCAAATTAATTCAAAGAACAAGGACTCGAATGCTGCGTTCTATTGGTCCTTCTCTTCAAAACTGTGCTGCGCTGCCCTCTTGAGAATAATGCCATGACAGAGCCTTAAAAGGGAGGACTGTGCGTTAGCTGCGCCTTTAAAACTTTGATATTGCTCCTCTAACAATCAGACTGCTATACAAAAATAGAAACAAAGCGCTGATATATACAAACATTTATGTATAACTATATACCCAGAGATGTGTTGTCTCTCATTACGAGGGATCATGATAATGCTTCAGCATACAGCCACTTACAGGGCCTTCTTCAACTGCGCTGCCATCTGTGGTCTTCAAAAAATATGTGTTGTTGCACTGAACAACAGAGATAACAAATGGCCCTTTCCAAAGGAAATCGAATTTTGCATGTTTTCCCTTGTCTTCCCTTCTTGAGTCCCACCTTAGGACTTTGTTGCCAACACAGAAATCCTCAGCTTTAGTCCTTTTGTCAAATATTTTCTTTAGCTTGTCTTGCAAGATCTGAGCTCTGTTGTAAACTTGCTCTCTGGTTTGCTGAAGATGGATGGTCTGGTTGATTCTTCGTTGAATATCATTTGGTTCAGCCTGAATTTCCTGTAGCAGCTTAATTACAGGAATGCCCAAAGAAGATGGAAATCTAGCCTCCATACCATATACAAGCTCATAAGGGCTCATCCCAATGGATCTCTTGGTTGAAAGTCTGTCTGCCCATAGGGCATTAACAAGGTTTTTGTGCCAATTTTTCTTGTTCTCCTCTAAGATCTTCTTGATAATATTAATGAGACTTTTATTGGAGGATTCGGCCAAGCCATTGCCTTGAGGGTAATAGGCTGTAGAGTGGCCTAAGGGGATGTGAAATTTATGGCAAAAATTGATCATTTTTTTGGATTTGAAGGCAGCGGCGTTATCTATAATCATCTTTTCAGGGCAGCCAAATCTGGAGAGGATGTTGGTTTCAAGAAATTGGATAATGGTGGAGTCATTGGCTTGCCTACATGGGATGGCTTCAATCCACTTGGTGAAATAGTCGGTGGCTGTTAGAATCCACTTATGTTGGCCTGAGGAAGAGGGATGGATTTCTCCAATGAAGTCAAGCCCCCATTGTTGAAAAGGCTTTTCGGTTGAGATGGGCTTGAGGGGCAAGGGCAGCAGCTTTCTTTTGCCCTCAAAGATTTGGCATTTGTGGCATGAGACAGCAAACTTTTTGACATCTGCAAATAGAGAGGGCCAATAGAAACCTGCCCTTAATATTTTATCAGCAGTGGACTTCCAATATAAATGTCCTCCACAATCACCTACATGGAATTCTTTCATAACATTGTCAGTTTCATTCACGGTTAAACAATTAAGCAATATGCCTTCATGATTCTTCCAAAACAGGGCACCATCTAAGGCACAAAACTTGGAAGCTTTCATCTTTAAAAATCTCTTTTTGGTCCTGGACAATCCTGGGGGAGCACACAGGTTTAACAATATATAACAAATATCAGCATACCAAGAGGATTGCAAGAAGGTCTCACTGATCTGTGGAGTCGCCAGCTCCGGTTCATTGTCCAGTTCATTAATGTCTAAGGCTTGAAAATTTGTTTCGGACATCAGTTTGGCTAAACCTTGTCCCTTTATGAGCTTGGTGGATTTTATCTCAATGTCATACTCAAGGATATTGGCAATCCATTTACCTCTTTTGCCTTCTATGCCCTCTTGAGTTAATATGTCTTTTACCACAGCATTTGGGACATAGGCAATTACATGTGAATATAAAATGTAAACTCTGAAATCTTTGATTGCTTTAACAAGGGCATATGCTTGCTTCTTCGTGATTTGGTACTTCAAGGGGGCATCTCTAAGGGCTCGGTTGAAAAATGCAATTGGCTTTTCATTTCCCTGATCATCTTTCTGCAAAAGGACAGCAGCAATGGTGTGTTGGGAAGCAAATGAAAAAATGATGAAATCCTTATCAAATTGAGGACTTGTGAGGACAGGGGCTTGGGTTAAGGAAGATTTTATGCCCTCAAAGGCTTGCTTGGCTTCTAAGGTCCATTTCACCTTGGAATCCTTCTTTAACATGTTATTCAGCATTCTTGTTAACTCAGCCAAGTTTGGGATAAATCTCCTTAGGAAATTGATCTTTCCTAAGAAAGCTTGCAACTCTTTGATGTTTCTTGGATAAGGGATTTGAAGAATGGCTTGGATCCTTTCCGGATCTATTCTAATTCCATCTTTTGAAATGATATGGCCCAGCAACTTGCCTTCTTCAAGGCCGAAGAGAGATTTCTTAGGGTTTAAAGATATGCCATACTTCCTACAAGTTAGGAACACTTGCCTTAGGTGTTTAAGGTGCTCTTGATCAGATTTTGAGAAAGGGGTAAGGTCATCAAGATAGACAACCAAGAAATCATGGATTTCCTTGGCAAATGCAATGTCCATGGCTCTTTGAAAGGTAGAACCTGCATTCTTTAGGCCGAAAGGCATCTTCACATACTTAAATGTTCCCCACGGTGTTGTAAAGGTTGTCTTGTCTTGATCATCTGGGTGAACCAGTATTTGATTAAAACCTGAAAAGCCATCTAGCAAAGAGATTCTAGATGACACTACTCTTTGTAGGATGTGGTCCATCTTTGGCAATGGGTAGTGGTCTTTAAGGGAGACTTGGTTTAAGTTTCTCAAATCTACATAAAGCCTAATCTCACCTGTTTTCTTTCTTGTGGAAACAAGATTGGATACCCATTCAGAAAATCTTATGGGTGCTATTATGCCAGCCTCAAACATTCTTTTCACTTCCTTTTCAATCAAAGGGAGAAGCACAGGATTGATTCTCCTTAGTTTCTGTTTGAAGGGCTTTTGATTTGGCTTTAAGGGAATGGTATGTTGAATCACAGAGGTGTCATAGGACTTAAGGTCCTCATAACTCCAGGCAAAGACATCTTGGAACTCTTTAAACAAGTCAACATATTTTGGTTTTTGATCGGGAGGCAAAGACTTGGACAGTTTAATCATTTTGGGCTTCTTTGCTGTCCCAATATTACAGTCTTCCACAACAGCGTTTAATGGTTTCATTTTTGGCTTTTTGGGGACATCATTTGAATCAAATATGTCTTCTAATGGAGTGAGGCCAGCAAGGAGAAAATTGTCTTTTAAATCAATGATTTCAGCCTCTGTTTCAGCTCTTTCTTCTAAATGCATTTGCTTCAGCTCTTGCATGTTTTTCTCATCAAAAATGGTTGGGTGCAGCATTTGATTTGTTGTTTCAGCTGTTATGGTCTGCTCATTTTGGTTGACTGCTTGTTGTGGATCATCCATGGCATCCATATCAATGTTTAAGCTTGAAAATTCTTGCTGTAAAGTCAAGAAATTGTTAATCTGTGCATCATTTTCAAACACTTGCCAGTCTTTGACATTGTTAGGGACAATGGGCCTGTGCTTTATCTCAGTAGTAAAGTGGTGATTGGGCTTAAAAGGAAGCTTGCAAGTGCTAGCAAAAGTAGTTAGACTATGAACATGCATGTTATGGCTTCTAGAAATCTTAGCAAGCTTGGATTCGGTGAAGGAATTGAGTACTTCTGTGGCAGCAGACCTATAAGCTCTTAGCCTATTGTCATTAGTAACAAAGTTACCTTTCATCTATTGAATGATCAAATCGGAGTCACCTAGAATGGACACTTTTGCAGCTCCTAGAGCTTTGAGCAGTTTAAGGCCTAAAAGGAGAGCCTCATACTCTGCCATGTTGTTGGTGCATTTGAAGTTTAGTCTGTAAGCATGACCCTCTGCATGGCTATCATGTGTATTGTGAATCCATATTCCTGCCCCTGCTCCTAGCTTATTAACAGAACCATCAAACTCTAAATACCATGTGATTTCTTGCTTGTGGTTAGTATTAAGAGTTTCAATCATTTTAGGATTGGGCGGACCTAGGTTTTGTGCTTCATGTGGTTCTTCTTTTATGCTGGTTGCACTAATTGTGTTAACATTTTCACAGGTATGGGAAACCGACTCTTGATTGATGCATGTTTCTTGTTCTAAAGCCAACGGCTTATCATCAGTGGGAGGAGACATATCATTATTAAACAAAATAAATGAATCCATATCAGAATGGATTGAATAGATTGGGAAGTTTTGGGGCTTTTCCTCACTACTTACCACATATTTCATGAGTGTTTCCCTATACAGTCTCTTTGGTTGCCCAAAGACTGAAATAGTGGCATAGGAGAGATCTAGTTGGAGAGATCCTTGGAGTTTTGCTCCCCAAGATCTTGATAAGAGCATGCCATAATTTGGTGGAATGTCAGCAACCACCACGTCCATTAGGATCGTTTTGTTGGGAAATTGGACTAAAGACACACAAAGGTCTTTGATTAAGCCTAAACACTTGACCTGACTAGAATCAAATGAGAATAAGTCTTTGTAGGGTCTAGTGACATCAAGGTTTAGCTTCTCCATTACAGCTTTGGGCATTAGATTGTGTGAAGCACCTGAATCAAACATAGCATTGTGCAACACTTTATCATGAATTTGCAAACTGACATAAAAGGGTAGAACAGCTCCATGTCCTGATTTACCATTAACTTCAGGACCAAAAAGTAATTCAAGTTGATAATCTAAGACATTAACATCATCCCTGTTCTCTGGCATTTGCAGTGATCTTTTGATTTGCTGTCTGTACACATCATGTTTGGCAAGCTCAGAGAGAGGAATAGATATCTTTAATTTGCCAATTTCTGCTTCTAAATCAAAAGGTTTTTCTGACTGTGTTTTAGTATTGTGACTGGCAGATTTTCCCTTTTCAATTGTATCTTCAGTGATCTTCTCTTGGTTATCAGTGATTTCTTGAGATTTCTCTGTTTTGGGAAGGCTTTCAGGAGTGCTGTTTACATTGTCTTTTGAGGGAAAAGATACACAAGGTTGGTTGTTAGAGGGTTGCATGTCTGTTACATCCTCTATGGTTACTCCCTTTGGATTTGGAACTGTTTTATCAGCAGATTCTGTGAGATCAACCTTGCCTTTAATCTTCTTAGGTTGCTTGGTATCATTTGGTTTAACATTTTCGGGCACATCTATGGTTCTTGTCCTCAGCTTATACTGTTTGTGGACCTCATAAACAGCTGAATCATAACCTTGTTTAAAGTCAAAAGACTCACCAGACTTAGTCTGAAATTGATTTATATCATGGTCATCTTGGTCTTCTTGGGTTAGAAAAACTTGTTGTTCATTCTTCAAACCCATCAAGTTTATGTGAGTGTCCTCTATCTGCTCACTAGATGTGGATGCTTCAGCATAGTTTTCATGAAAAGGAGGTCTTATATCATGGTTGGGGCTAGCCCTTCCAACGTTTGGGTTTTGGTTTTTCCTAAAATTTGGGTTTCTGATAGTATTGGCTTGTTTTCCTTCCCATGATGTTTTTCTTTCCATAGTTCCCATTCTATCTTCAAAACTGTTCACTTTATTTAAGATTACATCCAACTTTTGCTCAGATAGTGGAGGTTCTTCTTTAAAAGTGGTTCTTCTCTCGGCTCTTGCTCTGTTTCTCTTGGCAATCAGGTTTGCCTCCACACTAATAGCTACATTCTCCATGTCTGCTAAGGTTTGAGGGGCTCTTTCCCTTAACTGATATGCCATGTCGGTATCAAAACCATCTGGGAATTTATACAAAGCAAGATCAGGTGGAGGTCTAAGGTTCTGTGGGATTGCATTGTAAATATTGTTAAACCTGGCACAATAGTCTAAGACAGCTTCTTGAGGGCCTCTTTTGATAGTGTCATATTCAGCTAGAATGTGCAGTGGATCTTTCCTTTTCTCCCATCTATTAAGAAATGTTTGGTACAGGGCCTCTGGGTCAGCTATGGAATTAGCAGTAAGAGCTCTAAACCAGGGCCTTACATCTCCAGTCAAACTTTGGACAAAAATCTTCATTCTTACACTATCATCATCTATTTCATAACTCTCAAAATAGTCCTGCATTCTCTTGGTATGTTGCAGGGCTGTGCAAGAACCAGTACCATCGAAATATGTGATTTTGGTTTGATAATCCTGAGGCATAGCCCCTGGATTTGCAGGTAACTGTAAAGGTGCATATCTGTTAGCCATATTTACAGGGATAAATAGAACAGCTGGAATAGCTGTAACCATAGTGGTGGTAGTGGTAGTATGTGCAGTGAATGGAGGTGTGGAAAAGGTGCTTGGAGAGGTGGATGATGAACAAGGGGAAGTAGGGGTTGAACAAAACAAAACTTTAACAGGGGTTGGAAAACAGCTTGGCTGAACTGTTTCAGGACTGGAATCAGCAAACTCTTCTTGTTTTTGTTTGCTAAGGTTTCTAGGGATTAAATTGGGATTTTCAAAAATAGCTGGTGGATTTGGGTCTGGATTTGACCTAGTATTACGTGTTTTCTTCTTGGGAGCCAGCTTCTAACTTGTTTTTTGGAATTTTCTGAATAAGGACCCCAGTGGAGTCTTGATTGAAAATGATGTGGAGTCGCCAGGTGGATGACTTTAACTTTGGTGTATCTGATCCCTGTCCACCATCACAGATCAGAACTAAACTTGTAAAATGGTTCTGAAGAAAAAGATGACTTTCTCCAGAAAACGAGATTTCCTCTTTGGAGCCAGCTTCTAAGTTGCTTTTTTGGAATTTTCTAAATAATTCCCCAGCGGAGTTGCCAATGATGTTATCACTCAGGTTGTCCCTTGGCTCCTTAAGGGATACGGCCGAGGTAACCACAAACCAATCTTTAGACTGCAGGTCCTAGCCTACCTGCAATCAGAGAGGGCTCTCTCTTTATAATTTAGCTTTGTTTTGGGTTGATTTTAGGCTAGTTATGATGTTCTTGGGTTTTGTTTTGATTTTGGTGGGAAGAAGGATTTCTTTGAAGCAGAGTTGGGATGCATAGTGTGAGAAGTTCAAACCATTGGGCATGGAGTCACGGTTTACGGCTTGCTGTTGCGTTTTCTTGGTCACAAGAGGAATACAGAGCAGGATAGCTATACATGAAACAATATCAATTGCTGAAAAAAATGAAATGAAGGCCAGAGATGAAAGGCAACTAAGAATCTTTCATCTGCTAACAGAGAAGGGAGGTGAATGAATTTTTATCTAGGAGCAGTCAAGAATTCCCAGATAACAGTCATATGTGAAAGAAACAGTGTAAACATGATCATTTAAGTATGCATATTCATAATTATTCCTGAGGAAAACATGTAGAAATAACAGAAATTGAGCATAGAGTGCTGCGAAGCAAATTCTAAACTATTCTTCCTTTCTGCTATTTAGATGGTGGCACATAGATGATATAGCAAACATAAAACTGAAAACAGATGTAAGAAACACTTATTGAGCTATGTAGAAGCGCAAGAATTACATAGTCACTCTTCAGCCATTAAAAACACAACAGACAGTTTCAACCTCAAAGCATTCCAGCAGTCTTTGATTATAGATGCTCTCAAAATATACAGCGCAAGTCTAAACTCTGGATTATCAACCAACCAACCCTTTAAACAATGAATCAGGGTGGTTTATATAGGGAAAATATCCCAAAATATCTATTACAGCAGATCTTAAACAGATCTGAAGGAAATGAGTGCCTTTTAATCTAACTTATCCTGAAATAAATGCATAATGATCTTTCTAAGTGCTGTGCTGGGCAGCTGCCTCAAAAATGAGTTGAAGTCTGTCCTTTGGCTCTGTGCTGTTCATATTGTCATAACTACGTTTTGGGCTTTGATCCACCGATCTTATGTGGCTTTAAATGCCTTAAGTGGCTTCACCGCTTTCTTTGACTTTGCTTGGGGGGCTCTTTAATGTTTTCCTACTTCGGTCTGCTGATATTGTCCACTGATATAGTTCACCGCTTCACTGATACTCTTTAACACTTGAATCGGGCCACTATTTCTCCCCTGATATTCTTTAAACTGTCAAATCGCCCCTTTTCTGCCTTTTCAAGGCAAAAATAACTGCTGCAAATGATTTCCGTGGCCTTTGGAATGCTATCGGTGCTGGCCGATTGAATAAGAACATACATGAAGAAATACTGCATAATAATGGCAGAGGAATGCTTTAAAGATAACTGTGTTGGGCCATGCCTCTTGTCCGGAGCAAAATCTGGGCTTTGGAGAGATCAAAATGGCTTAAGAATGTTGTTGGATCCATTGGCTTTGGAGCGCACGGGCGCCGAACTGTAAATAATGAAGAAATGGCCTTACCGCCTTATAAAAGGCAAAAACCATTTTACAAAGGAAATTGGCGCATTTTCAAGCGGGAGCGACCAATATTGAAGAAATGGGAAAGAATTAAATCCAGACCATTGGATTGTGCGAAGGCAGATCCAACGGCTGGCGCTAAATCGGCGATCGGCGTATCGACAGATCCCAAAACATAAACCTCCGATGAGCGATGAACCCTCGTACCCGAAATGTTA
This sequence comes from Pinus tabuliformis, assembly GCA_031772625.1. Classification (NCBI taxonomy): domain Eukaryota; kingdom Viridiplantae; phylum Streptophyta; class Pinopsida; order Pinales; family Pinaceae; genus Pinus; species Pinus tabuliformis. The sequence goes on along the minus strand of CM062814.1, from coordinate 355,232,764 downwards.
TAGGCCCCTTCTTTTATGGATTTCGGGTCCGGCCCGTCGGCGAACCCAAATCGGCGGATTTAAATGAAAATGGGTCATCGGACCCGAAATCCCTTTAACACTGCATTCTATACTATTTCGGCTCTGGCCAGTTGGAGTAATAAATGGGAGTGATGTGATTAAGTATGGGCCGTTGATCTGGGGGCCCTGAATGGGTGGCTGCGATTAAATCGTTGTTTCGGAAATTGGCGGGACGGAGGGTTTATACATATGCGATCGCCGAAATGGGCGATCGCCGAAATGATCTGGGCCGTTGATCCGAGGGCCCGATCCAACGACTCCCGATAAGTCGGTGATATTGCGTCAGCAATGGACCAGGGTGCGGGCCTTTGTTGTTTAGCGATGCGATATATATAATGCGATAGAGATATTATATGTGATGCGATATCGCATCAGCTGGGGGCCAAAAACATGGATTATGGGCATAAAAAATTTGTGATACGCCGATCGCCGAAGTCGCGATCGGCGGAGGACCCATCAGACATACAAAATAAAGCCACCACTTAATCGCTGCGACCTCCGACAGCGATATCGCGTCGGAGGGAGGGCACATGCATTCAGAGAAAGGCTTCAAAGGATGCGATAAGGCTCATTTTAACCAAAGGAAGGCTTAAGAGATCGGATGAGGATTTATATGTATCGGAGGGTTCCGATAACAAAAAGGAAGGCCTGTAATGCATCGGAGATGAGTTTACATGATCGGAGAAGGGCTTTTAAGCAAAAAGAGGGATTCTTGAGGCCTCGGAAGGGGTCCGATAACCAAAAAAGAGGGATTTCATGCCTTTGGAGGAGTCCAAAGGTACTTGAGAGGGGTTTTATGTGTTTTGAGAAGGGTTTTAGGCCTTTAAAAGGGGTTTATGCCTTGGAAAAGATAGAAACAAGACCAAAAGATGGATTTGTACATTTGGAGGGAGATTTTATGCATAGGAATGAGTCCTAATGCATTTAGAAGATGGTTTGAGAGGAAAATGAGGGTTCTTGCTAAGTTTTAGGCAAACTTTAGCAATTCCCAAGCATGGTTATGGTTATTTTTCAACCAGAGGGAGGGGATATGTACATAGGGGAGCTATTTAACATATTTTAGTAAGGGGAAGGGGGACAACATAGGGATTTACATAATAAAGTTAGAAGTTAATATGAAACTGTTGAAGAAAGCTCTAAGTATAGCACACTTAGGCTTCAAAGGGGAAATAGTACTTGCAGAGGAAATGTGAGCACTCCTAAGTAAAGCAGATCTTTACTTTAGGCAAATGATATGAAACATGATGAAACTAAGAGATGTCAAGCAGATCTTGACCTCTTTAGGGGAAGTTAGTGAATGATTTGGGAAGAGGAAGAAGGGGAAGTTAGACATGCCTCGCTTGAGCTGATCAAAATGGAAAATTGCCTCATACTTGCGATCTGAATAGATTTAACTCTTGAAAACACAAAATTGATCACAATTATTGATTCTGCAACCTCAAAACTACCTACCCAGCCTACTTGCCTAACATTTTTTCTTCTTTTTGGTTTGGGTACACTTGAACTAGCAAACCCAGCTTTCCACTTTTCTTTTGGCTATCCTCCTATCTAAATCTGCCCTTATAGCTTCCAGGGGCTCAGATTAAGCTGTTGAGCACCATTGCTTCTCTACCTATCTACAAATCTGCCAAGATTAAACAGTTTGGACAAATGTTTATTCTCTATATTATAAAACAAGAAATTGAAACCTAGGGAGGCCAAGATTAAGCTGTTTGGCCTTCCCTTAACTGAAAATTCTTCAAAAATGGCATGATTCATCAAATATGGAACTTTTGCAGCATGGAAAAGATGAACATATTTGGCACTTCCATTGTCAATCATGAAATATGAACACCTATTGCAATAGGAGGCTAACACCTCCCATGCCAAAAACATTGATTGCTACAATATTTCTATTGGGCTTGAAGGCAATACCTGCAGATGATCCATGTTAATATCGTTTTCTGAGATCTTTTGAATAGAAGATATTATATTGTAGGTTCCTACCGTTACCACTTCCGCCAGATTTATTGGAGGCAGGAGGGCAAAAGTCCCCATTAGTATAGGGTCTTTTAGTAGGCCTACTCCGATATTTTGAAGCGAATGGGGGCTTCCATGGATCATGGGAATGCTTCCCATAACTTGGGAACGATTGGGGAGAAATGTTTGTTGGTCAATGATTGTAATTCCTCCTTGAAAAGGAAATGCAATATTCCTAAAGTAGGTCGACACAACGGCAGCCATAGCATATATCCAAGGCCTTCCCAGTAGGATGTTGTGATCGAGGTTTCTGTCGATTACTTCGACATCTATTTCTACTTTTTTCCCCCCCAGTTCAACTTGCAAGTTACTTAAAATCCCGTATGGGGTATATGTTCATCCATCAAATGCTTTTAATGTCATCGAAGATCGCAACAAGGTTGGAGATCCTAAAGTTTTCCAGCAACTCATCGACATAATACATGTAGATGCCCCCTCATCAATAATTGTTCAATGAACAGTTTTGTTGAGGGCTTTCACTTGAATGAGGAAAACTAGTTGAGCTAGTAACTGAGGATCATATCCTTTGTGATTAAAGGACACAAGATTAGAATCCTTTGGGTCAATCCCACCTATAGATGATAATAAAGCCTGCTTTTGGGAGGGGCAATTTTGCAGTACCTCAAGTGTCGACATAGCGGATGGCGATTGGGCCAGATCTTCCACTATATTATAATGCTGTGCTGCTCTAGCACGAGGATTAAATGTCGACTTGTGTACTACTCCCTTTGGTGGTTTTATTGTGAGCTCTGGAATGATGGGTGGCACAACTTCTGTCAAAGTTGTTGTCGAACTACTAGGTTGATCTTTATCTTTGTTGTTCGATAGCTGTGGATTCCAGTAATATTTATTCCTTGTCGTTATCAAAGCATCATTTTCCTGTTTCGAAACCGACAACATCAGCACTTGGGACGGGGAAGCATTATCACTAGCAACCAGATTTGTTCCTGGATTTGGAAACAGATCAGTTAATACTGCCGAGGTTTTCGAATTCTTGAAGGATTTTCTAAGCTCAGCTTTATATGGACAATCTCTTGTCCAATGATCCTCATCACATATAAGACATGGACGATTTGGTTTCTTATCTCCAGAAGGGTTTGCAGAATATTTTTCAGGTGATGATTCCTCTTGTTTCTTCTTCTTCCCTTTGTTTTTCTTCTTGCCTCCTGGTTGCTTGGTTTCTTTGCCTTTGTCAGTTGAGACGGCATTTACTTCCAAGGCGAGAAGTTCTTCTTTTGCATTTTGACTAGAAATCTTATGGGCCTTTTTAGATGTAGCCTTTGTTGATTTCGTGTCTGTCGTACCAATCACGCCATCGCCAGCATGAGAGTCATTGTTTGATTTAGGAGGAGGAGGAACGGAAAATTTCGGCCTGGGAGCGTCAGGGATTTTATCGTAGAGCGTGCCAGATTGAGTATAAATCAAGTCTAAATATTGCGCACAAGCAATAACTTGCTCTTCGGTGATGACTCCTCCTTTTGCCACATCTTCCGTAATGGAAGGTAATAATGACTTAATAAACCATTCAGCGAAAAGCTGATCAGGAACATACATTTTTACCATTCTACGACGACGTCGCCACTCATGAATATGATCGGATATGTGAGTGGCCGTCGTTTGTTTGAAATTGGTAAGGAGTTCTGTTCCCGTTTCATACCTTATGGGTAACTAAAAATGGGTTAAAAAGGTTGTGGCTAGGGTACTGAAGTTATCAAACGAAGCTCTAGGTAATTCGATATACCATTTTGTTGCCGGAACAGTTAACGTTCTCTGAAAAAGGCGAAGCTTAATCAAATCATCGTTTAGGGTGTTTGACGAACACCAAAGATCAAAAGTCATCACATGATTCGATGGGTCTTCACCCGGATTTCCATTAAATTTAGGAATATCTGACAGAAGTTTATGCGGAATCGCTGGCCACCAAGGGGCGTAAGCAATTGGATCGTTCGTTAGCCGATTTAGATCCGGTAAGTCTAAAGTCGCCACGAAGGGTAACTGTTGATTCAGGTTTGGCGAAGCATACCCAGGATAAGATGGAATTGCCTGAGCAGTTGGTCTTTGCATAATAGCATAATGAATTTGATGCTGGTAACTTTGGTAAGGTTGATGGGCATAACCATTGTAGAATGGTTGATTTTGACCGTTTTGAATATACGGCTGCCCATTATTTGCAAAGATTTGTTGCTCGGATCCTTGGTAAACTTGTTGGAATTGCGGTTGTTGATATTGCACCAGCCATGGTTGTGAAGCCATGTGCTGTTGTCTAATACTGGCTGTTTGACCAAGATGAGGGGTAATTGTACCCGTTTGGGCCTGTGTCATTCCACTAGTTGGCGATTGTGGTTGAGTCGCAGGGACAAGAGGTTGTTGCATTACAACCTGAGAAACCTGAGGTTGACATACAACAGGCAACGCTTGTAATTGCGACACCGTCACAATAGCCGGCGTAGTTGGTATGTTAGACATAGGTAAACATTGTTGCATCGAGTATACAGCTCTTGGTTGTTGAGGCAGTATTGGCACCCAACCACTAGATGTAATTCCAGCATAACCTGAATTTTGTTGTGAACTCTCGTATGGTTGTCCTCCCGGAGGAGACAATGAAAGAGTATATTGCCCCCCATACAGCAGTAATCTGGTACTCAAAGGAATTGTTTGTCCTTGAGGACCGGACTGTCCAAATTGACACCGTGAAGGGTCAATTTGCTGAGACTCAACATAAGAGTTCCCAGATATTATTCCGGATGAACAAACAAGAATGGACCATACTATCGAAATAGCCCCTGAGTGGGCCCCATCTAGCGATTGAGAGCTAGTTGGGACAGATGGTATGCTGGCGAACATTGTTGGAGTGACAGCAGGAAGTTCTGCCATTGCTATGTCGGATGACACAGTCCTAGATGTCGACGGTTGCTCAAACATTTCTAGTCTATCCAAAAGATTTCCTAGCGATTCTACAGGAGCTTCCGATAACGGTAGACTAATTTCTATTGAAGAAGGATATAGGGTGATCCTGACCCCAAATTGCGATGGAGTACTAGATGTAGGATCCTCCACAATCTCTTCTATAGCAATCAGACCAGGCGGAAGAGGTAGACCGTCAAGTCCATAAAATATTTCTAGTGCCGAAGAAGGTATAGAATCCGCAGCGACCGATGTTTGGGGAATAACACCTTCCGAATCAGCTGTAGATGGAGCTGCTTCAGTAATACAAGTGTTTACCTTCACACTAGGATCAGCTCTACTGTCCTTTGGTGGCTGCGGAACTTCATCTGTAAAGGCAGGGATACCATAAATGTTTGGAGTAACCGAAGTGTCCGATGGTGTTGGAACACTTGTTCTAACTTTACCAGGGGATTTGGAACCGGTTAAACGAGTTCACTTTGTCCGTAACAGTTTTGATTCTGGAGACAAAGACGGTTGACTCATAAGTCTCCGCGAACGACGGAGTTTCAATTGACTTTCTTCCACGATTGCGGATTACTCGATCAACTAAAAATCAAGGGGAAGTATGTTTCCGAATTAAATGAATTTTAGACACTTTGACACAACTTGTTTTTTCAATTTTTAAGAGTCGAGAAAAAACAAAAGATGACTCTAGTCGCCTTCGATTTTTAATGAGCTTGAAGTGACAAGTGCTCAGATGGACCTTTTCCTTTAAGGAGTCTGAAAAGGAACGAAAGAGACTACTTTGGAAATCTAGACAGAGGGATTACCAAACCAATAGCAAAACTGCAGAATACTTTTTACGTTACGGCAGTCAATCTTCCCAAATGCTGTGTTCAATGCATTGCGATTGATAGGGTGGCAGACACGGCTTCCTATGGATAAAGGATAACGCCTATTGTGGTCTCCCAATATATACTCGACGGTACGTGGGAGCACAAGTCCGTACTGGCACTTGTCGTCTCAAAGTGGAGGAATCACCCAACCAGCAATGAAAACAACAGTTACCAGGCTTTACGATGCCGGAATACGTCTCTAGCCTAGACTTCTAAATGTTGTGCGTTAGGTTCCAAAGCGTTTTTAGATTCATTAAATTTATTTTACAGTTGATCTTGCTTAAGAAATTTTCCTTCCAGGTTCACCACGTGATGTAGATATACAATTCCTAAAATGCAATCTAAGATGATAAACAATCATTTAATCTTCTTTTTTGCAATGAAAATCCTAGTTACTAAGGAAAGAGAGATGATACTCTTTCAACATAGAGCAGAGAGCACACACTATATGCACTGTCCTAAATCAAACCAACAAATAGTCTAAATGCAAATGCACATGCATGTATTTGTTTTCAGCCTTCTTAATGTGTGAATGATAAAAAGAAAGCTATGCACAAATCTGAATTATTTTTCAAAGCGACATTACTAACAAGTTTCTTTTTAAGACAAAATGAAGACGATGATGACACTTTGTGATTTGGAATTGAAAACTTCCTTTCGACACTTGAAAAACTATTAATTCAAATCAAATACAAGAGTAACAGTGTAATCGACTATCAAGAACAATCAGATTCTCTTCTATGACTGAAAACGACACTTGCGACACTTCCAGATCAAGAAACAACAGTTCAATTACGCTACTTCTTTGTAAAAGAGAACTGAAAATGGCTCACAATACATAAAAACATTTACAGTTCTTTGCAGAATGGAGGCAGAATAATGGCAAGGAAGGGGGTTTCCAAGAGAGGTACACTGATTACAGACAACAAAACTCTTGAATAGAGCTGAAAAGAGTGAAAAAACCAAAGTCTGAAGGAAAAAATAGCGCTTTCTGATCAGCGCACCTGTTACATAGGGATTCCAGTATGCATCCCACCTACAGCACACGGGAAGTGCGATGCATACTGAGATCCTTGAAGAGAGGGTGCGATGGTACAGTGCGAGACTTTTGATCCAATTCTTGATCACAGTTTGCAGCACAGTTCAGGGATTTAGGCCGAGCAAGTGGTAATCAGTAAATAAATCACAGGGGTAGATCTAAGGAGGTTACTAGAGCCACCACAAGGGAAATTAGAGAGCTTGTAAATCGATTGTTCAGTTCATAAACAAAACTCGGAGATAGACTGAAGCAGCATTAATCTACTTTGCACTTGCATAGCAAATGTAGTTCGAAGGCTAGCTAGCTTGACTTCAGGCTCTGTCTGTAAGTTTATAAAGCAAACAAATATAGCCAAACAAACAATCTATTCGCTCCCTAGTGGAGTCGCCATTTTGTTATCGGAAAATCTAGTGTCTATGCAGAGCTGCTAGTCCCACTAAGACTGGTAGCTACCTTAGAAACAAACAAACTAAAACCACTTTCGTTTTCCTTTATGAGAGGTAGATAATGTCAAGCGGAAAGAGTCGATAGTGCAGACACAAATCAACCTCCCTAGGAGCCTAAGACTCTCTAGTGACAAACAAGACAAACAAGAGCAATCCTTCTCTAAACATGCATTTACCATATAAGAAATCAAGTGTTTAGATCCTACCTGTAGTCCAACGCTGTTGTAGCAGTCCAGCTCCGCGGATCCGGATGAGCTCCTCCTTCACTTTGAAACCTGCATCCACTAACAATCAAACGATTAAATAGCACTTGATAATCTCATAGAATAAAACATATTTAACACATAGACCAAGGAGTACATGAAACAACTCATAAATAACAAGTTATTGAGAAGAATGGACTCATTTGCATTAATAGGAAACAAAAGGAACAATTACAACCTGAGCCTTGGTGTTGTGCAAGTCCCTCCCAGGGTCCATCAAGAGTTCTCCTTTACTTTGACAAAGCTCACCCACTTCCAAATAGAACAAGTAAAGATGACAATCTCTCCTCACAAGCTTCTAAATGGGAGTCCTAATTCCTGCAGCATCTACCCTTAGAAATGTTTAGCTTTCAACCTCCCCTCCTTCTGGCCCAATGCCTGTATTTATAGTGCTCAAGAGGAAGTTAATCAGGTCCACCATCAATGGGATAATCCCCTCTTTGGATGGGATAGCTCCCTTATTGATGGGATAAGTTCCTCTTTGGTAGGGGTACATGAACCATCTGGAGGCGCTCAATACACATCGAACAACCTTCTAGAATGCTCTAGAAATGACCACAAGTAACTTTTTAAAGATGAAACTTGCGCATTTTGACCTTTACAGGGGGACGCACCTGCCCCTTTACATACAGAGCGTCCAAGGACGCAGTTTTTGTGAACATTGGGTGCGTACCCACAGGTAAGGTTGAGAGAACCTGCGTACCCAGAGATAAATACATTTATAAAGACTTTCTCTCTTTTTGGAGTTTGACATGGAGAGCAGAGGCTTAAGACTTGCCCAGGAGGATAGCATGACTGTTGATAGAGCCATACTAACTGTACATAGCCATGGTGACATTTTTTAGTGTAACAGATTGCCCCCTAAAGTGCGAAGCCTGTAGTAGATTAGGGTTTTGTAAATCTAGGAAGGGTGAAGCACTTTATCATTTCAAGGATTATCTCATGGAGAGCCTGGTCAGAACCTGCAATTTTCAACACAAAATACATGTATAAGATTATATCATCACTGAGGTAGGCATTCCCATACTCAGATCAAAACTTTAACTAACTGACTAACTACTCTGATACAGGAATGATCTTGCAGTACATCATAATCATAGACTTTTGTAGACACAGTATGGGCGCAGCCATCTGTTTATGATTAGTCTACTTAGATAATGAATACAAAACTCCTCGCAGCCTGGATGGTGGAAACTAGATCTAGGGTCTTCATTTCCGCTTCCCGAATTGGTACGATTCTAGCCATGCAAACAAATGAGTTGATGTCGAACATGGTAGAAACCACTCGATTACCAGTTGATGATGTAAACTGTTAACAAGTGTGAGAGAGACCACCAGTAATGTCAATGGTTCTCAAAGTACCCAGTACAATCCATGAGATGTGAATGAATGAGTTGATGTCGAACATTTCACGGAATCCTTCGATCGAAAGTCAATGATGTAAACTGACGTCAAAGGCGAGAAACCTGCCATTGATGCATGCAGACTTCAAGGCACTGACGATTTCTAAGTCATCTCTCTAGATAATGTGCTGATGTCGATAGAAAGCGACCCGTTGCAGGCAAGCCCACAACACAAAATCATTGTTCAAGTTGAAGAAATGTTGCTGTAAGGACTGACTCAGGGATGGTCAAATGGATGACAAGTATTTTGCAGATGAAAGTTTCGCTTGCAGACCTCTTGAACACATAACGACACAACAGATGGCTTGGTGACGAATGACTCAAAGTTAATCCCCGGAACCCGGCTGAAGACTTTCAATGTGGTTTGATCAACTGTGAGGTAAAAGATTTCCCAACCCAAGTGAATGAAAAGTGTCGTGTTCAAGAGTGGTAATAAAGTTTCTTCTAAGACAAAGGATAACAAATAGGCTCATTCTTTTCTCTTTTCCCCCACCATTTCTGGCAAGTACCTCTTTATTTTTAACAAGCTTGAGGAGGATAACATATGCTTGATTATAAGCTCATCCTTCGGATGAGTCCAACCTAGTTTTGATTCGAACCCTAGGAAGGAGTGGTTCGTTCCTGTTTGTAATTGAACAAGTCCTTTACTGTGAAATTTTAACGAGTCCAGTATAGGAGAAACTCGGCGTTTTTCAATTTTAGAGAGTCTGAAAAACTTAAGAAGACTCCAAGTTGAACTTTTTCGTAGATTTGTGTCCCTCAAGCCCGAAAAAGTATAAAATAATACCTGGGGGAACCGCTTGATCTTGCGACCAAGGAGTACTTTCATAATTAGTGCCACTGACCTGAAAAGTAAAAGCGATCAAGGACACGTCGTTTTATTTCCAATATCGAGTTCGAAACGACAAAAACCCGGCAACCTTTTCCTGTTTTTACGGTCAGAAAAGGGCTATAAGGGGACCGTCTTTTAATTCTGTTTTAACGAGTGTAAAAGAAACGCTCAGCAATCTTTTCATATTTTAGGAGTCAGAAAAGGGCTTAAAAGATGACTCTAAGGTTTCACTTTTTCGTAAGTTTTAACGAGTTCGAAAAAATGATAAAAATGTACTCATGGTTTTCATTTTTTCGTAAGTTTTAACGAGTTCGAAAAACTGATAAAAATGTACTCATATGGCCAACTTTCAATTTAATTTATGAGCAGGAAAAGACGGAAAGAACTCGGCATTTTCATTTGTTTTACGAGAATGAAAAATAGCAAAATAATCTCGGGATTTTCACGAGTTTAACGAGTCTTGAAAATAACTGAAATTGACTCGAGATAGGTTTCATTTTTACAAAAGCTTGAAACAAAGAAAAACTATGCTTCAAAGTAATTTCATTTTTACACAAGCTTGAAACAAAGAGAAAACTGTGCTTGATGCCCCCTAAGCGTAACTGCTAGAGTGCATGCCCCCCCAGCTTCATTTCATTCAACTAAGTACAAGCTAGATGGAATGAAGGTTCATGTACGAGATCATTTGAAAGACTTGACCTACAACTGTAAGAAAATTATGCAAAAACTGAAATAACTAACCTAAATACTTAACATCTATGAGGTCTAGTCAATCTCTCGATTCAAGTAGAGGATGATTTGTTTCATTTTTTAACGAGCTTGACATAGGAAAAGAACTATGCTCAGATTCGGTTTCATGTTTACGCAAGCTTGAAACGAAAAACTATGCTTGTTATAAGTTCACATGCCCCCAGCATAATGACGCAAAACGAGGTACATGCCCCCCAAGCTTCATTTCATTCAATGAGGTGGATGGAATGAAGCTTTACTTTCAAGATCTTGGAAAGACTTGTGGCAGTTGTTTCATTTTTTAGTGAGGTTGACACAGGAAAAGAACCATCCTCAAAACCTGTGTTTCATTTTTTAAACGAGCTTGACACAAGATAAGGAACTATGCTCGTAACTACTCTCTACAATCTACCTAACAAAAACTCGACTCTAAAAACCTTGATTCATTTTTTAACGAGCTTGACACAAGACAAGGAACTGTGCTCTAAAATCGTTGATTCATTTTTTAATGAGCTTGACACAAGACAAGGAACTATGCTCTAAAATCCTTGATTCATTTTTTAATGAGCTTGACACAAGACAAGGAACTATGCTCATAACTACTCTACAATCTACCTACTTAACCTACCTTTGTTTCATTTTTTAACGAGCTTGACACAAGACAAGGAACTATGCTCAAAAAGTTCGCATGCCCCCAGTTTAATGATGCAAAATGAGGTACATGCCCCCCAGGCTTCATTGCATTCAACAAGGAACTATGCTCTAAAATCCTTGATTCATTTTTTAATGCGCTTGACACAAGACAAGGAACTATGCTCAAGACTCCTTGTTTCATTTTTTAACGAGCTTGACACAAGACAAGGATACCGCCATTTTGTCAGGCGGAAAGAGTCGATAGTGCGGACACAAATCAACCTCCCTAGGAGCCTAAGACTCTCTAGTGACAAACAAGACAAACAAGAGCAATCCTTCTCTAAACATGCATTTACCATATAAGAAATCAAGTGTTTAGATCCTACCTGTAGTCCAACGTTGTTGTAGCAGTCCAGCTCCGCGGATCCGGATGAGCTCCTCCTTCACTTTGAAACCTGCATCCACTAACAATCAAACGATTAAATAGCACTTGATAATCTCATAGAATAAAACATATTTAACACATAGACCAAGGAGTACATGAAACAACTCATAAATAACAAGTTATTGAGAAGAATGGACTCATTTGCATTAATAGGAAACAAAAGGAACAATTACAACCTGAGCCTTGGTGTTGTGCAAGTCCCTCCCAGGGTCCATCAAGAGTTCTCCTTTACTTTGACAAAGCTCACCCACTTCCAAATAGAACAAGTAAAGATGACAATCTCTCCTCACAAGCTTCTAAATGGGAGTCCTAATTCCTGCAGCATCTACCCTTAGAAATGTTTAGCTTTCAACCTCCCCTCCTTCTGGCCCAATGCCTGTATTTATAGTGCTCAAGAAGAAGTTAATCAGGTCCACCATCAATGGGATAATCCCCTCTTTGGATGGGATAGCTCCCTTATTGATGGGATAAGTTCCTCTTTGGTAGGGGTACATGAACCATCTGGAGGCGCTCAATACACATCGAACAACCTTCTAGAATGCTCTAGAAATGACCACAAGTAACTTTTTAAAGATGAAACTTGCGCATTTTGACCTTTACAGGGGGACGCACCTGCCCCTTTACATACAGAGCGTCCAAGGACGTAGTTTTTGTGAACATTGGGTGCGTACCCGCAGGTAAGGTTGAGAGAACCTGCGTACCCAGAGATAAATACATTTATAAAGACTTTCTCTCTTTTTGGAGTTTGACATGGAGAGCAGAGGCTTAAGACTTGCCCAGGAGGATAGCATGACTGTTGATAGAGCCATAGCCATGGTGACATTTTTTAGTGTAACAGATAAGAGGGGAAAGAAGGAGACCAACCTCTGTCTTGTGCTTGGTTCCTTGCTTAATTCCTCTCCCTTCTGATAGATCTTTGCCACTTGCTTCCTCGTTTACCCAGCTTCAAAGAGTACCTGTAGAATCAAAGCAGCATAACACTATCCAAGAACAGAGATCTACTATCATAAACAATATAGTACCAGATATATATTGACCACACAAATGCATATATCATCAATCATACAAGAATGTGGAGGAAAACTCGAATAGCTTTATTAATAATCAAGAATAGCAAAGAGGATTACAACCAATTGTTCTGACCCAGCGTCATCCTCTCAGCAAGAAATCCCTTCTTCACCTCGTGAAAAGCTTAGATCACCCAACACTATGATGTTACACCAAGAAACCAGCAACACTTCCTTACAAGATACAAAATTCCAGCCTCTGGATCTCTAGGATGAGGGATCCATATATAGATGTTTGCAAGGGGGGTGAGTCAGCTTTTGAGATTTGATTAGTGTCCTCTCTCTGATAGTTCTTGATTCCACTTGGAGATTGATGATCTCTTACTCATCCCTGGGCGAATGCAGAGAGGCAAGTGTCACAGGAGAAGTTTTTGGAAGATTCCATGATCCTCCACCTCACAGATTGACCCTGCCATTTGTCCACTCCCGCCCATCGCACCCCATAGAAGGGCTTTTTAGTATGCATCGCACCTCCTGTGTGCATTTAGGTGGGATGTAGCACACTTTGACCATGGAGCAAGTGAGATGGTTCAATTTTGACCAGTTATGAGTAATTTTTCATGGAGAACTTCTGGGAGATGATGTAATTAGATGACCTTGTTCTTTTAGGGGTTGGAACAACACTTTTAGGGACTTAAGAGCCCTTGGTTTATGGACATTTATGATTGGGGTTTCAGTGCCCAAAAATGTCTATAACACCATGTGTCTCCTTCAACAATTCTACTTTGATGATAGCCACTCCTTAAGTTCCACTTAATGGCATGCTTTTCATTCTTCTTGGTAACCAAAACAATAGGTGAACCATATGTAGAAGGAGATGGTCAGATGATCCATTTGTTCAACAACGTCTGCGATTGCTTTTGTATTTCTGCATTTTCCATTATTGACATCCTGTACATGCCAATGTTATAAAGATGCCAATTTTGCCGCAATGGTATTTCATGTTGGATTCCCCTCTTAGGAGGCAATCCCTTTGGTTACTAAAACATCTCATCATTTTGATCAATCGCCTCAATCAATTCAGATTTCAATTTTGTATCAAAACTTTCAAATGCTTCATAATCAACATCATTATTTTGTTTGTTCATAAGAAGCAGTAAATTCTTATTTAAATTCACTAGTATTTTCATTTTCCCTGAATTAACTAATGAAAGATTTATTTTCTTGCGATGATCTCTCACAATATACTCCACACCATCTTTGAAAAAGTGGTACTTGTTTAATGGTGATAGAAGATTTATTTTCTATTATAGAGGTAAGCACTACCCAAAACAATTCCTGAAATATGAAGTTGTACAACATCTAATTCAACTTTGTCAATGAAGTTTGATGTGATTGCAAACCAAAGAATACATCTTTTTGTAACATGTAAGTTTGTGTCCTTGCATATCCAAAACAATGGATATGGCCTATGATGTGGAATGGTTTCAAGATTAAGTTTATTGACTAAGTCTTCAGATATCAAGTTAGCTTGAGACCCACTATCAAATAGTGTGTCGATTTTTGTATGTTTTTAAATAACCCTCACATGAAATAATTCAATACTTGTTTCTCCATTTGGAGTTCTAGCAAGACAATATGATGTACTAGTGCTAGCAATGGATTCTTTTCCTTTTTTACCCATGGCTGTAATTTTAGTTTCATCACCTGAATCAGATCCCAAATCCTCTTGAATGATTGCAGTTGTCTTTTATTTTCCTTTGTTGTTGAGTTTCATAGGCCTCATCACTAGATGAAGCTTCCAACAATGGTCTTCATTGTGACCCTCTTTGGACCAATATTTACATATTCTTTTCTCTTTCCCTTTTAATGGATGTATTTTTCTTTCCTTTGAAACCCTTTACTTTTTCTTTACCCTTAAATGGGTTTTTGCTACCCTCTTCTAGAATATTTTTCCCTCTTGCCTTAAGATGATTGGCTTGCACACAAACCTCATCTATATTATTGGGATTAAACATAAGCATCATATGCCTAAGGTAACTGTGTAAAACCCTTATATACTTCAGCAATGTGTCTTGTGATTGAAAATCTACACCTAACGTTAGAGACCTTCCTCGAAATTCTTGGGTGTAAACTTGCACATTTGACCTTTAAGTTGTCTAAAGTTATGCCAATTAATGATGGCTTTCTGCATATATGCAAGAGGGTAAAATTGTCTTTTAATTGCAACAATGAAATCAAACCAATAAATTGTGATATTATCATGTTTTTCTATATCTTCTTGTGTCTTGGCTTCCCACTATACTAGTGATGCACCCTCGAGTCTCAAGGAAGCTACTTGAGTTTTTGTCTCATCATATTGAAGGTTTTGAAGTTTGTAATAGACCTCCAACTGACGAACCCAATTGTCAAGCTTCTCTGCATTCACTTCACCATTATACACGGGTAGTTCAAATTTAACATCAAGTTTTAACAAGGGTTTTTTACCAATTCCTTTTGAGGTATGTTGATGAGTATGAGTAAGAGTTGTATTAGTGGAAGATGATGAAGATTCCTGTGAAGTTGAAGATGAAGATGATGGTGGATAGGGTGGAGGTTTAGCTCCATTTCCATTATCTCCTCCTCCTGAAGAACCTTCTCCTTTTGGAGTCTTGGAGCTTTCACCCTGCAGACTTGTATTCCTCTCTTCATAGGGAACTTTCACCATCTCTGTCATGTCAAAGAAAGCCTTCCTAAAAAAATTCTCATCCTCTGAAATATTTGCAGGCTCTCCTTCATGTGACATGCCTAATGAAGCTTCAACTGCAATTTGAGGTAGAACTAGTGGTGGATATTGTGGCAATCTTGCACTCCTTCTCCTTGACCCAACTTCAGGACCTTCAACCAGTTTTCCTTCTCCTCTCTTGAGCTTCAACCGTAAGCATCACATTCACTTGCAAACAGTTAAATCCTCCTTGAACAAAAGGAAAACAAGTGCTCTAATACCAAACTTGATCTGAAAGGGAAAATTAGTTCTGTTGTGCTAAATTCTTGTTCATAATATGTAAAAGTGGTTAAGGAATCATGATGTTAATTGCAAGTTTTAACATGCATTTTTGAATGTTTTTATGTAAATTTCATGTGCAAATTAACATAAACAAATGACTGAAGAACAACATATAATTGACATGAACATCACCAAAATAGTATCACAACAACACATGATGAAGGAGTTCATCCCTTCTAGTCTACGTCTCCTTGGTCGAGCTTCCAATGGCTTGGCCCTCTCTATTATGCTCAAATGTGTGAATGCATCAGTTGACAATGCTGAAACAGCTCTGAAACTTGTTCCAATGGCTCTAGAATGCCCAAAAAATCTTGTGTAGCCTCTTTCTCATACTGATTTGGTCAAAAACTAAAGAAGTTATGGATTCCCCAAGTCGTTTTACTAATCGTACCTTAATTTCCCCAAAATCAGACACCATCCTACAATTTTTCCTGCAATTCTGATAACCGAGCACTGATTTTGCCTAATTTAAGGTGAATTTGTTGGATGGGTTAAATTCTGAATGACATCTTAATCTCGAAACTGTGGGCCACAAGGGGGGTTGTGTGCCTGGTGCTAAGTCAAATAGCCTGCCCCCGTTGGCCGAGCCCCGACTCCACTCCACCTATCATTCCATTGGGTGGCACCCATCCTTGGGCTAACCCATTTTTCAGATGACACAAGACATTATTTTTAAATGTGTTCAGCCTTCCATTATATAACAAGCAACAAAGTATGGTGTGTTGGTTCGACTTGGCGCTTGGAGTGTGGAGGTCGTGGGTTCAACCCCCATCGTTGTTGCTTGAGCCTTAACCCAATTTTTGGTGGCGCTTGCACTGGCACACGGTGGCCCCTAGATGGGCCACGTGGCAGCCT
Source organism: Pinus tabuliformis (assembly GCA_031772625.1). NCBI lineage: Eukaryota > Viridiplantae > Streptophyta > Pinopsida > Pinales > Pinaceae > Pinus > Pinus tabuliformis. The sequence continues at coordinate 355,216,205 of CM062814.1, read as the reverse complement.
GATGGCCACAAAAATTTGGCTTAAGGTTCGGGCAGCAATGACAAGGGTCGATCCCGCCACGTGGCAGCTTGTCATTGGCCACCAACCAACCAATGAAAATCACCCAAATCAGCACCAATAAAATCATTTCACTTGGCACCATCTAATTCTCTAGAGGAAAAAAATGATATGCACAATCACCTTTCCATGTAAGCATGCCTAGTTAGTGCCACCTTAATAGTACGAACTGTTGAATGGGTTGCCTACATATTGTTTTTTAAATTCGTTGTTTAGGAAAATGAACAAAACATGTTTCTCAGAGCATACAGAGCCTGTTTCACATTAAACGAGTTGTGCCGGATTTAGGAGAAAGAAAACTATGCGGTCGTTTAGGGTCCACACTGATTTGACAAATTTGAATTTTGAGCAAATTTTTGAGCACCTGATCACATATAACAACAAGAAGTTAACATATAACATTCTCATCATTAACATATAACATAATCATCAATTTAACAATCATGAAACAAGAATAGAAATCTATACAACCACATGTTACTATCATTCATGACTATCCAACACATGTGCATATGACTACACTAATAAACTAGCATTTATCATACATGTAACCATAATAATAATATAATGACAAGTATATTAGTAACCCTAATTCTTATAACCAAAATTAAGCAACATACTTACATGCCCACCATACAAGCTTGTATGATGATCTAATCTTACCCTCAATTCCATTGTTGCAACTTCACTTTAATGATTTACATCTCCTTCTTTATCTTAACCAACTCATTAACATCATAACATACCAATAGCATGATTATGACCTAATTTCATACAATGACCTCACAATGCATGTTTGACCTACCATATATTCATAAAAATAACCATGACAATGCATGCATAACAACATATAGACATTGAAATGCATAACAAATGCATATAAAACCAACATGCATTCATGCCAAACAAATCTCGATGACAACACCATCAAACTTCACATGTCGACATCACTACAACCATGACCACCACCATGCAAATGCAACAAAAACATGGACTACAAGCATAAGGAACACATATGCAACCAACATGAATGCACGATCAACACACTGCCCATCTAGTATGAGGGGTGAACAATGCTCTGATACTACCCTGCAGTATCAGATATGACCCAAAGAGAGCACAACTGAATTTGATACCACTCCATGGTATCATATACCACACAAGGATAGCAAAAACCAAATACCACACAAAGAGAATGGAACCCACTCTGATACCACCCTGTGGTATCAAATATCACACAAAGAGAATAGAAACCAGACATCACCCAAAGAGAATGAAACCCACTCTGATACCACTTCTGGTATAAGATATGACCCAAAGAGAGCATAACCCACTCTATTACCACTTTGTGGTATCATATATGATCCAAAGATAGCACAACCCGCTTTGATACCACTCTGTGGTATCAGATATGACCCAAAGAGAGTGCAACTCGCTTTGATACCACTCTGTGGTATCAGATATGACCCAAAGAGAGTGTAACATGCTCTGATACCACTTTGTGGTATCATATATGACCCAAAGAGAATGAAACCTACCCTGATACCACTCTTTAACACCCTCCTCTGACATCTACCAAAGTAATCAGCTAACTGGGGTAAACATGTGGCAAAAAGTTACTCTTATATGATTTGACTCCCTATTTTTTAGTTAAAAAAGTGGAACAAGCGGCATACATCACAGAAGCCTTCCACATCAGCAACAAAACTCACAGAAGTCATCCCAAAAACTCAAGTAACCAACCCCTAAAACCAACTGAAATTTTAATGCATCATACCCATGGATGCTCCCTTAATATGGACAAGGGTGCTTGTGGGAGGCTCCAAAAGATCCCACGGCAAGGGCTAGGGAGCTTCAGGGGACTTTTTTCCCTAGTGTTATGCCTGTGACTTCGGGATTTGTGCCACTTTTAAGGCCTAGAGCCTAGGTCACTGCCAAAAACTCAATGACACCTTCATAAATTAAATCTCATAAGGTAACAAAAAAACATTTGCAATAACATCAACAAGGACTAGACTAGACCCCTACTCGCCATAACAGGAATTTTGCTAAACATGTTACAGACATGAAACCTACAAGTCTTAGCATCTGAACTGAGCATAATGGTCTCATACTTATCTAATAATATCTAAGAAGCTTTGATTCTTCAACACATTCATTGCAATTTCATCTATTAGGCCATAGATACATTTTTCATTCATGTACAAGTAAAAACAAGATGAGATCCATACATAGCCATTGTCATAATACATGTTCATAACCAACATAATAAAAATAAAAATACCAAGGAAATAATAGCAATATAATCCAAATGAACCCACAACACCATGGCTATCTTAGAAATGGAAAGGCTAGGAAAATCCGCTATCAATTAAGGAAATCCTCCATGCAAATGACATATCATGACCAATAAACCACATGCATGTGCCATGCATGCCAAAACTAGTGAAGAAAACATACATGCAACTCGGTACCTGCAAGAAAAACGAATTGTAGCTCCTTAGTCTGATGTCTTCTTATTCTTTCCTTATTTTCCTTTTCCTTCTTGATCCAAGAATCCAAGTATTCCACACTCTCCAAGAGTGGTCCAAGAAAACTCTAAGTGTCCAAGAGTATAAGAGAGAGAGAATATAATGAGAGCTCCAAAACTGAAGTGACAAAAGATTAAACTGACGAAACCTGAGAAAAAGCTTGAGCCAAAATCTTGCCAACTGACCCTCAGAAGCCTTTTTATCAATGATGCCTCTATTTTCTTCATTTTCCATTATTTTTCTTCAATTTCATCCTCACATGAAACCTGTGACCTTTCACCTTCCTGTTCTCCTAATTTCCATTATTTTCATAAATAAAATGCCAATTAATGCTAGTTTTCCTTTCTAAATCCTTTTCCATTTCCTTTGCCAATTTCCTTAACTATAATAAACCGAATGAACACCCACTAGTATTTTTTTTCCCAACATTTATCTTGGAATACATGCCCCATGTCTGTGGTCTTATATTTTTAAATTTACATGGATTTTTAGCCAGGGTTGTTCAATATTCTTCTCATGTTTTATATCAAAACTATTGTAATAATAATTCAATGCATTAGTAGAATACTCTCAAATTTTATATGCCCTCAAACAATTGATTAGTTTGTTTTCCTCTCTTTCAAGAGAAACATCAAAATTTTGAAATATCTCAAACACCTAACCCATGATTTACATGGCATAGTCCCAAATGTTTGTTTATTCATCATCAAAGAATGTGAAAATATATGAGGTTCCATCTAAAGACTTGACGTTAACTAGCTCAAACACATTCAAGAGTACCAATTCAAAGATATTTGTTTCTTCTCATGGCCACCTCTCATAAACATGTCTCTTCATTTCCTACCACATTTACAGTGTCACAAAGGTCAAGTTCATAGTATTTTGAACCTAGAAGCATATTTTTTCCTACAAGGATTTTATGGCCATTTTTCTCATGTGATCCAAACTCTTACACCATAAATCCACTGAATCTCTTTCTTCTGTAACTTCAACCACATCTAATATTTCTATTATTTCCCTCAATGTGTAAAATGTTCTTAACTTGAATAATTTAACCATAATAAGTGACCCTTTGGTAATTTTCCAACCACCTTTAAGAAATCTTGTGGAGTAACCATCATCATCTTATTGTCCCATAGAGATCAAGCTTATATACATCTATAGAATATTCTTAATATTTTCTATCATTCATCTTTATTCACACATCTCCTCAAATAATATTACAGAAGTGATCTTTTCCCTAATGTACAATACCATAATCACCTACTTCATGTCCAACAAAAATGTTTTTGCATCGAGCTACATCGCGAGAGGCCCTAGACTCAAGTATCAAATCAATGATAGCAGTAGAAGTATGTAAATATGCTTCTTCTATTAAAAGAGTAGATAAAGAAAAACTTTCTAAAACCACAACAATGGTCTCACATTTGTTTGATGTTGAGCCTTTCTCAAACAAATCATGCAATATTTTCCACAGTCTTTCATTTCTCTTCTTTTTAGTCACATTTAAGTAGACATTATTTGCTAGGTAATGTTCTATTGTAGAAATGGCCATTTTGTCTAGTAATTTCCAAGCTTCAATTGTAATCGATGAGGGTTTCTTTTCACTCCCTGGATTTGAAAATTTATCCTTTAAAATTAGTATATAGGCTTCATTTTTATTTTAATACAGTGAAAATCGGGTCCATTCAATTGTCCATATCACTTACCAGAGTATAGTTTTCATACTTATTAAGATACCTAGCTTACACCAAGAGAAACAAGATCATGTGGCTTGGTACATATTGTTAATGATAAAACAAAAAAGAATTGAAATAAACTTTTAAAAAATGACTGACTAAGGATAAAATTTACTACAATAAACCAAATTTAGGTGCAAAGATAAACAATGATAAAAACTACGGAAAAAGGATTATCATTTCTATTTAACCAACAAATGAAAATGATCCCTCACACATCCTTTTATCTTAGATAATTATTAGCCTATAAATAAGGTTTGTTACAATACCATGGGATAATACTATGTTCCAGTACCATGGATTATCAATACCATGTGACGAAGAAAATGTACATGAATTTACTCCTTTAATAACATTCCAGAAGCATGATGAGGAAGAAAAAATAATATATATTTTAATTTAGTTAGATTTGTCTTAACATCCAACATTTGTGTAGTTTTCACTATCAATTTTATTGTCCACACAAATGCTCAATCCAACCTAGGATGCTTTCTAGTATATAAATTTTGTAATATCTTTTTAATGTTATATAGCTTTTTGGGTATGATAAAATGTCAGATAATAATAATGAAAGAGATAATATAGCTCTTATGCTTTGGCTTTTTCAAAGTGTTGTTCTTACTTGTGTAAAATATGTTTTTGGGTGTATAAACGGATTTAAGGATAAAAAGTTCCTCTTCACAAAAAATACAATGACTAAAAAATATGCCAAATGAAATCCAAGTTATACAAGATTTAGATGACTTCATACTAAGATTCTATACATATTAAAGTAATTTTGAGTAATACACATTGTGCACAAATTTCTCAAAACAATTCATATTATTTAATCACAAAGCCCATATACATGCCACATAAATAGTGTTTTATGAGATCCAACGATTTCTAAACTGAGAGATTATTGTTAAGAAAATATCTCAACGAGAAATCCACTCAAAAAACTAGTCATGCCTATATACTAATGTAAGAATTATAACAAGTCTCCCCTTTAATGGTTACATTACAACATTACAAAGGTTATTACAAAAATCATAAATTACATACAACCACATATGTATTACTGGTCTTCGTCAACACTCTTATCCACTCTGGAATGTTGCAAACAATGCTCTTTCTTCACCACCTCAACTTTGATTTGTCACTTGAACTCTATTTAAAACATAAATTCCTCTGAACATCTTTGAAAAAATTGCATGATAAAAAATGTTGTCATTCATTATTCTGCAAAATTACATAGCTCGTTGTAACTGTTAGAAAAAGTAGCCAAGTAGTGAACCATGCTATGGACAGGCTCCCATTTATCAGAGGACATAGTTTGTTGTGTCTAACAATGATCTAGGATAGTTTTCTAGTTATTGAATGTGTTTAAACTTTGGCCATACAACTTGACCTATCTGACACACATGGATCTCATAAAAATAACCTGTAACTGATGTTCTTGGCTTCACACGACCCATCAAATTTACAATATAAGGTAAGACCAATCAAATTAGTGAAATGTTCTCATGGCACCATATATAGTGAGAACCACTAATTTGAATATGCTACTCTTTTATATGGAATTGGTTTTGCACCTTTGTTTCTTCTTTTTTTAACAAGAAAAACTCAAAGAAAAAAAACATACAAACTAGTGAAAAAATATCACAAAGCACCAAAAACGGACTAAAACAAAACCAATGGAAATTAATTTATATCACAATGACCAGTTCCCTCTTATCGATCTCACTTATTTTTTATTGAAATAAATATTCTGGAAAGAGCCACACTCCTGCTAAAAAATTCATAATGTTATTTAACCATCAGTTGTCATTCACGTAGAAATAAATTTCCTCTTATGAGCCTAGTAATAAGAACGCCAGAACAAACTTACTCAATATACTTAAAATTTTGTTCAAACTTAGGACCACTGTCGAGCCAAAGAAAATTCAAACAGTTGAGGAATTATTTTTTCCTCTAACTTGAAAGGAGTGTCCTCATAAATACTCAAAAACACCCTTGCTTTAATGGTCAATACAACATTGAGCTTCAAAGAAACAAAAAGATCATTGGTGGTCATTAAACTCATAGCTACTTTAGTGGCCTGGGCAGTCTTAACAGCTCCAACAAGATTCTCCACAAATCCATTCAATGAATTAGTCAAAGAAGCATACCCATTATCTTTTAGGCCAACAAATCCCACTCTCTTAAAACCATAACCAAGAATTCTCACAAATTCTTGCTGACCAACCTTATATTGCAGAAACAAAATATCGAATCGCAGGATGCATTAGGCCTGCGGATGTATGAGTCTAAATGTGGCTGTAAGAATCAACAATTATCTAGACATATGGTGGGAATGTTTCTTATTACTCTTGTAGATATTAAAAAAAAGGTATAACCTCTGCTTTATAGATGAAGCTAGTGATGACAGATGAAGACTCCAACTTAATCAATCTCTGGCACTTAGAAGAAAATTAGCATGGATTATGTCTAGAAACCCTAGCAGGGTGTGTCAAAATCCACCTTCCATAAAGTGCAGCAAAAGAAAAATTAATTAACACAACAAGAAATACATCGACATCACGATTGTGGAAATAATAGCATATCCCAATGCATTTTCAAAAGGTTCTTCCACTTATGCTAACAACTAAGTACAATTTTAAATATGGACAACGATCACAACTCCCTTAAACCTCAAGGGTTTGAGCCGCTTATCGGTATGGTAGTCATCTCTTCACAATTCATAAAACTCTCTACCAAGTTCACAAACTCCATTAGACACTCACACGACTTTCGCACAGTAAAGTTAAAACACAATCATATCTAAACGTGACATGCAGTCATATTTACAATGTACAGAAGATTTAGAAATTTTCAACTTCCCATCTTGTAGGCCCTCCCTTAAGGAAGTTGTTGTTATCTATCATACCATCTTGTATTTGTCTGAAACAATCCTATATTTCATCGTTGGTATAGAGAAGGACAACTGCAATCTACATATACTGCAGGGAAATGAAAAGGGAGAGTCGATGTTTGGAAACCAAAACTCGGAAGTCGGAAGCCAAAAAGAAGAGGAAGAGTTGAAATTTTGGGAGCTAAAATTCAAAAGGTTGGTCATATCGTAAAATTGGAGATCAGAATCTCCAAATTTCTTAATAATAATGATTCTTTAGAAGTGCAGAAGTACTGAGGAGCATGGATTTAGAAAGGAAATAATTCGCAAAACCAAGGACCCCAGGGACCCTTTTCCCTCTCCTCCAATAAGACACATGGTAGCAGGTGTTTGAATCTAAGAAGTAGATGACGCAAATGAAATTAGCATGACATCATCTCGGAGGTTAGTATATCGAAGGATATAGATTTTGTATCTCCTATGCAAATGATATTTAAAAATTTCATGATGAAAGGGGGCTCTGATGTCGAGTGAAACTTAGGTGTGAGGACCAAAATGACCAAGGGCATAGAGCAGGCCTTAGAACCCAATCACTGTGGACCATATTAGGGATGTCAATATCACAACTCCAAAGTAAAAGAATTTTGGAAAATTTACGATGAAATGTGCTTCCGAAATAATTGGCACTTCATCGTGGAGTTTTGAAAAATAAAAGGTGGGCCCCTTCTTAAAGACCGAGTAGCTAATGGGTAGGTTACCATTCATCATGGATCGAAAAACTCAAAGAGTCATTTTAGGGGGGGGGACTAACACAATCAATATGTTAGCGCCACCCACGGAGTGGAAAAGTCAACAAGGTTAGATAAACCGATCGATGACCCATATTAACTTCTAGGCGTCTCAGATTGAACCAACCTCCCACTCCCTCACCCACTAGAAAGAGGTGGGGACCATACTTGCAATGCATCCAGTCACTGACAACACCATCAAGCATCGAGGTAACCATAAGGTACCCCCTCCATGGTCCACCTGTCACCCTTCCAATCATCTTACACCACATCCCCCACCCTCATGACCTCATATGATGTCAAATGATCGTTCCCCTTCTCCTATAAAGGCCCTACCCTCTTCAACATTTGAATTCATATTCATTATTCTCATATCCAAAATTTTATTATCGTATAACTATTCAGTGATGTTTTTCATCTACTAGACTACTCCAGAGCTACGGTCAATGACGTTCTCCCAATTCTCACCTGGTCAACCAAGTAACTCGTCAGCCTCTTGCCTGTAATTTTTGTCTCGATGATAAAAATGAAGAAACCAACCCCAAAGACACCCAAAGCTTAGGAATCCAAACTTTCATCCTACATTGAGCCACTGATGGACAAAGAAGCACAAACCTTCCACCTCTCATGCCCCTATCACCTGTCAGACATTGGTTCGATATATATGGCTACCTCCTCAGGGGAGAGGACCCTTTCAGAGTAGTTGAGTCCAGTCTATATTACCAAATTACTACCTCTCTATATCATTTTATGAGATCATTTCATGGCTTGCTTCATCCTACGTCAATAAGAAGAATTGTTTCATATCTTCTACCAGAGAAAAAATCTTGGAGGTGACCCCAGAGCTGATTCAAAAGACTCTAGTATACCCAATCTCTCCTAAACCATAAAAATTCACTAAAACAACCTTGTTCTACAGTTACAGTCCTGTCTCTGTTGGCCATAAATAGTCCTTTCTGCAAATGATTTTGGCCCCTAGCCACCAGTCCTTGCCTATTGCTGACACTTTCCCAATATCTACCTTTCCAGAGGAAGTGTAGCGTATCCTTACTATAATTTCTCATTTATTTAGGGAGGATGATTCCAAGATTACTACCAAGTCCACCATAGTGTTTATTAGAGAGATGATGTAAGTAGACCATATGTTTGACATAAATTCCTTCTTGGCTAAGTCCATCAAATTCCAGTTGCACCACTTTTTTTATCACCTTATTTTTCAAATATTACTCCATAATGTTTTATTTGTTCCTATATACCCATGTAGATGAATTTGAATGCTTGGGTCTGATTTTAATGGATTCAAACAAGAAGTGAAAGTTTGTCTTTGATTGGGATGTTGTTGTTAGGTAGAAACACAACAATGAGGGCTACTCTCAATTCACATCCTCTTATATGGCTATTGCATATATAATCATCCATAATGTCTCCCCACCAAGAATCTTGCCCCAATAGAAAGAGATCCTCTATCTTAGAAAGGACACCATGGTGGGCGATTAGTATTTGTTAGAGAATTACATTGAAATTAGGGTTAATGGGTGTGAGCTTCCTCCTTATCGTCTACCTTTGTTCATGCTAATTAGAATATTTTTTGTGGAGTTTATCAGAAAGAGCCTACATATTGATATAATCCAATTTTTCCCTACTAAGAAAGGTTATATGTTCAAAATGGGCAAGCCTATAAGCCATTTCATTGTCAATACCTAGGAAGCCTTTCAGCCAGCTAGAATCTGTTGAAAAAAATGAATTTTGAAATGGGGGATATTTTGAAAGATGACCCCCACAATGTCATTGCAAAGAGGATGAAAGGCATTAATGCTTCAACTTATGATCATGAATCTAGGCCAGAAGTTGAGTCGAAGGCTAACCTTGATTCTTGGGCTATTAACACATAAATAGAGATTGAGACTCAAACAACAAAGGACAAGACATAGAAAGGAGTGTGGATGAGACAGAGAATGTGGAAATGGAAGACGTTTACACTGGTAAAAGGGCCAAACCCAAAAAGCATAGTAGGAGGAGATTAAAACCATGTTGATGGAGATAAATCCAGACCAACAAAGCTTCCAGGTGACCTTAGAAGACCCACTGGAATATTTTTCCTCCTCATCAAAAGGAGTAGCCCTTATGAGATCGGTAGGGAGTTCAACGATCAAATAATCTAGCTAGCCTAGCAAGAAGGCTATAGAGGAAATAAAAAAAAGGGTTAGAGCAGATATTCAATAACAACTGGTATCACATTTATTCCGTTACCATACCTAACTCTTAGCTGCCATGGACCTGGAGAGGAATCGGATGAATTTTTTACTGTACCACCACTTGGCATAGTCCCTCCCATTAGGCTAACAATTTAAGGCTTTGGATGTGTCTTTGGACCTGACAAGTGTCCCTCTGCCTTACAAGATCAAGTTTCACAGGGACGTAGGAGAAATGTTGTATAGTGAAATAAGCAAGAATTCCATAACTATTAACAAAGCTGCAATGTTGTTGGAGAAGTTTTTAATGATGCTAAAATAGGAGAGAGCTAACTCTAGAGCCCTGCATATGCAAAATGATAACTTCAAGGAATTGATTGTGAAGATGGGAGTGAATCTAAAAGACAAATATTCCTTAGAAACTCTTGCACTGTTAAGTAATATAACGGAGAACATAAATAATTACCGAGAGGAAAAATAAAAATATCCTCCAACAAGTATTCACATAAAGAATACACACAAGATTTAATTGGGAAAACCCCAAATCTAGGAAAAAGCCCAACCCAATGAGATCTCATTATCCTTGACCAAAATCCTGGCCAAGATGGGCAAGTGAGCCTTCACCGCTCACCTCCAGGCCTACATTACAATGAATTATTCCCAACCTTTTATAAGCTACATTACATGCAATACCACAGGCAGAAAACTATGGGTGCATAATACCATGTGCTCAAAAACCATCATTGTTTAACTTGGTCAACTTTGACTCTATCTCAAGTCAATTTTACCTAACAATTCCTCCCTTAAACTTGACTTGGGGTTTGTTGACTAACTCTAGCCAAAGCTTCTAAGTGAGACCACCCAGCTCACTCTGTCCCTTACCCCCCTCAAAGTTTTTTACCCGGGATATTGTTAACCTAACAACCCCCTATCACCTAGGTCTAACACTGAATTTATCAGCGATTACACATGGGTACACATGCCTTACTAGGTCTTACAACAGTATGCCCATTTACATTCAATAAAATTTAGCTCCATTATAAACAAAAAATGTTAGTCGTTGTTGTTGTTTTTGTACATATGACATCAATGTCCATATAAAAGGAACCAGTCCATCAGATTACATGGGTCACCAGCCGCTATAACCGACTGTTCTCTAGGAGTTCTCTTCAGGCACATGGTTCATCAATTAATTAATCCACGTGCACATATCCTCTCTCAATTTCTATTTCTCCATACATAAGTGAAAGCTTTGAAAACTAAACTACTTGAATTCCGATTAAATAGCCTTGCAGAATTATCCTCTACCACGCATTACTTCATTCCTATGTCGCGTTAATAACCTTCCTCAACCTATGTTTCTTTATTCAAACATGTTTTCATCACCATTACAGTGTCTCCATTATTCCAGAGGTGAATCCATAACCACCTAGTGGCTTACCTTTTCCAAATGTAGTGTGTTCATCTCCACCATGGTCACCTTAACATATGCTTCCTCGGATCTGACAGAAAAGCAACGTAAAACCATAGATTTTCCTACCAGAACATCATCATCCTTTTCATTGATGTTGATGCTCATGCCTCTATTGATTCTATGATACAACACTTAGATCTCTTGCTTTCTGTTGACTGTCAGCCAACCTCTACACTCAGAAATAATCTGTTGCACTCATCTCATCGTTCAAGATCTTGTGAACTGAGAAACAACGTTTTTTCATGCCAATTCCTACATATTTTCTCTGATATTTCGATCCACACTTATCGATAGCTTCAAAACTTTCTCTTGTTTCAATGCAGTCCTATTTACAACCTCTTGTTGGCACCATTATATGTCAGGGCATCATCGCCTGACTCCACTGAGTCCACCTACTATAGGTACCTCCACTTCAGGGCGTTGACACCTCTGCTTCAGGGCATCAACTTCAACCATGTACAAGATCCAATAATGTTCTTATTGATGCTAGATTCCCATAAGTGGAAATACCAAACAGTTCCACTAATCATGATGTATTTGCAGCCGATGAGACAACCCTCTTCCCTTTCATCCACCATTCTCGCAGAAAAAAAAATTGTCTCAATCAAGTGATCATATCATGGTAGCCATATCTAATGGGTAGCTCTGTTATCCCTTTAGTGGCCTATATTCCACTCTCATGCAAGCCATGATTCAAGGAATTCTACAGACTTTAGTCACTCCATAGTTCCCTCTGGTTCAAATATTTGACATTGACAGTCCTAGGGCACACTACTCTAACTCACAGTTCAGACCCCATGTTAATTGATAAGATCCATCTTCCTAGAGGTGACACTTGATAAATATCAAACCTGTCGTTGTGCTACTTATGTAAGTCGTCTCATAAATTGTTGTTTGTTCCTCACCATGGAGACCTCTCTTAGGATCAAATCCTAAAGAGATCGTTTTTCATATAGCGTAGATAAATCAATGTTTGGTTTCCAAGTCTCACAGGCTTTCGACTACCAACCTGATAATAACATTTCTAATTACACCACGATCATCCACACTTCATTCTAAAATCAAACAACATGCATCAACAATCACACATCCTAGGATTTTTACAATCCTCACATCTCTCCATCCACCACTGGCTCTAACAGTGTGGAACGCAATTACTATCACAGGCCTTGACCACATCAATGTAACACCAGCATTCTCTGACCATCATCGTTGAATAAAATTATCTCTTTAACCATTTTCAACGGTGACCACATGAGAAATAACAACCAACTTTTGCGTTGATCTTTGTATCTATTGGGCCAAAAGAAATCCTTCGTTGCAGAGGCATACATCTGAAGCTTAAACCCTAAAAAATGGCTCTAATACCAATTATTAAGTAATATATTAGATAACATAATTAATTACTGAGAGGAAAAATAATAATAACCAGCAACAAGTATTCACGTAAACAATACACACAAGATTTAACAGGGAAAACCCCAAATCTGGGGAAAATCCCAACCCAAAGAGATCTCATTATCCTTGGCCAAAATCCTAGCTAAGATGGCCAAGTGAGACTTCACCGCTCACCTCTAGGCATACATTACACTGAAGTATTCCCATCCTTTTATGGGCTCCATTACATGCAATACCATAATCAGAAAACCATGGATGCACAATACCATGTGCCCCAAAACCATCATTGTTTAACCTGGTCAACTTCAACTCTATCCCGAGCCAAGTTTACCCCTTGGCATTGTCGCTCCGATCAGAATAATAGTTTAAGGCTTTAGACGTGTCTTTGGACCTAATAAGTGTCCATGTACCTGACAAAATCAAGTCTAAAAGAGGGAGGTAGGAGAAATGTTGTATAATGAAATAAGCAGGAATGCCATGACCATTAGAAAAGCTGAAAAGCTACTCGAGAAGGTTGTAATGAAGCTGAAATAAGAGAGAGATAAATATAGAGCCCTACATATGCAAAATGATAACTTCAAGGAACCAATTGAGACTATAGGAGTGAATCTAGAAGACAAATATTCCTAAGAAACTCTTGTCGAGAGGTCAGAGGATGAGATACAAGAATTGAGGCATAAGCTGAAGATGCTTGTTAGTGAACATGTGCAGTCCAAAGAACTAGCATAGGTGGAGGAATAAAAATAGATTCTATCTTAAGAGTTAATAGACTGAGCTAACAAAGTGGTGGCCCTCAAGAAATAGGTAGTAGACCTCTAATACAAAATTGACTCCCACATGTGTCTAGTGCTCGTCCCAAAGAATCCTCATAATCCCATTGAGAAGCTAACTAAAAATCTCACTCAGCTACAACTCTTTGAAGGAGAAATAAATAATGTATATGTTGACTTGTTAATTCCAAGCATTCCCTGGACAAAAGGATAAACAACTGGAGACTTCCAAGAAAAATGCAGAACTGATCAATAAAAATCTACAGGCAGTAAATCAAGAAATCACTAAACTGAAAGGCAAAATGAAAGGAAACATGTCTCTCCTCTGGGATAAGTAGTTAATATGGGATGAAGTGATAACATAGATGAAAAAATGGGAGTATGTAACTCTGATGGCAAGGAAAAAAGTTGTAATCAAGGATTATGAGTTCTTCATCTTATCTTCCAAGGAGGAGGGTAAGAAGAATGTCAAGACAACTAAATATTTATCCAATATGTCAATGAAAAACCACTCAGTGAGTTGGGATCCATAGATATGGTAGATTGAGTGACTACAATCACGTAGGTCTCTAAAATTGTCCAGAAAGAAGATGCCAGAGCCAAAGGTGAGGAATGTCTAGAGAAAGTGTTGAAGCATGTACCTTCTTTTGACTCAAATTTGGAGCATAGGGTCCGAGTAGGAGTGCCAATTGTTGGGACCTCATAGGAGGATTAATCCCATGGGAAAAGTATAATCAAATGTTGGTATAGGCTAAGAGTAGAGTCAATTCTTACGACAAGAAGACCTACTCCTTAAAGGTAAAGACAATGGTGAACTATTTAAGGATATATTTCCAACTGCTAGGGTAGGTGAAGACCTTGTTTCGCTCCAAGACAAATTATACAGGGCTCACAGGCCTTAAGTTCAACTATCAGATTTTCTTTCATTCTCCTATACTGATTCCGGTATTGTGGCAAAGATGTCACTAGTTCGTCAACCCTCGACAACTCTATATCATCAATCTAACAACCCTTCCTCCAGAACTAGTCTACCGTGAATGAATATTTTTCTGATCATGTCAATCATGACACCTTACTATTTTATGTTTTCTGTAAATATTTTATTTCAAGAAATGAACATGAGTTAGTTATAGTTTTTTCAGTACAATGGTGCAAGTAGCATGCTCATTATGTTTTGATTAATCATTGAGAAATCAATAAGGAATATTTTGTAAGGGGTACTTGTCATGAGACCCTATAAAAAATAGTTTATGATACATTTTGAAGGGTTCTGAATTTTGTTTGAAAGAGGCACTAGAAGTATTAATGGAGAAATGGAAAATGTATGCTCTATCTCAAGGTTAATAAACAATTTGGGTGATTCTTTGTCCATATGGATGTAGTATGTATTCTCTTATGTCTTTGTTCTATTTATCTATGCTTTCTTATTAGATAACATGTGATAGTAGCTGCTGGATGTAGTTTTATAAAATCATGGATTCCTATATGTATGAAATTTGTCTGAGATTCCTGTGAGTAATGCAATTTAACATCCTTAATGTCCACTCCATGTAATCTGAAAAACAATTCAAATGTTCATTCCTTCATCTCTTACCGAAGTCTGATGCACGGGATTCTATGTTTAGCCTGGTGTATTTGATTTGTACTCTACCTATTCTTCTTTCACACTTGCTACAATGACTAATGAACTCTAGGCTTCTAGAAGTTAGCCAGCAGAGCTTAATATTTAAGTCTTCTATGAGTCTATTTTCATATAAATGGTAATCTACCCTCTTGAAAGAGATTTTGAATCAATTCTACTTAAAATATGTTCAATGTTGAGTGTAAGTGTACAATTGCAGTAGATCCTATCAACACTCTCTAAGATGTCCTAGGAATTGGTCTCTCCTCAACTCAGGGGTTGTCTCTAGGAGCTACAACAGAAGCCAAGCCCATATAGGCTTTGATACCATAAAGTAATTTTTATAAATACACATGATGCAAAAATTGCTCAAAACAATTCATAATATTTAATCACAAATACAAAATACATGTCACATAAATAGTGCTTTATGAGATCCAACAATTTCTAAACTAAGATATTATTGTTGAGAAAATATTTCAACAAGACAATCCACTCAACAAACCAGTGATACCTATATATTAATGTAAACATGTTTCCAACTAATATAGAGCCCATGTAATATAGATATCCCATGTCATGTTTACATATATCTATAGGAGGAGAATATATCGATGAATATCAAGACCGGTATGGAAGAGATGTTGTAATGTCTTATCATGTTAAACATTTTGACTTTTTCAAATTACATAAAAATAAAAATAGAAGTAAATAAATAAGAAATAAAATAAATAATTATAATTATAATTATAATTATAATTAAATAATAATTAAACCATTGTAGATTCATTTTAACTCCAAATTTATTCAAGGTCGACAAGCCTCATATCCATTGAGGTGCAATCCTCTTTTAGAATGAAAGGATATTTAATCCCTCTTAAAACTTGGTATATCCAGAGTTAAAAGAGATCCAAACTCTCTCTCTCTCTCTCTCTCTCTCTCTCTCTCTCTCTCTCTCTATATATATATATATATATATATATATATATATATATATATATATATATATATATATATTTATATCTATATATATATATATATATATATATATATATATATATATATATATATATATATATATATATATGTATATGTATGTATATATATATATATATATGTATATATATATATAATTTAACCCATTTTTACTTAATTTTATAATAGGATTGTATCGTAAAAAAAAATTAATGTATATCAACCATGTTTAAGCATGGTCAACCATGGTCCAATGTCACATTGTGACAAGGAATGTTTTTTTTTAAATCAACCATCATTAATGATATTTATTTTAGTGTTTATAATATTTATGTTATGGTTTATATATGTTGGGTGTATAATATTAGTCCCCTGGGCTTATAATCCTTTGGGGTTTTAGTATTAATCCCTTGGGGTTTTAATATCAATCCCTTGTGTTTATTATTCCCTTGGGTTTATAATATCAATCATGGTCAACCATGGTCAATCATAGCCAACCATGGTCAACCAGGGTCAACCATCATCAAATGTTGCATTATGACAAAGATTGTTTCAATATGAAAATCAACCATGGTTAACAATGGTTCAATGTTGTATTGTGACAAATATTTTCTCGATATGAAAATCAATCTTGGTCAAGCATAGTCAATTGTGGTCCAATGTCACATTGTGAGAAGGATTGTCTAAATATGGACATCAATCATGGTCAACCACAGTCAAGCATGTTTATTTTAGGGTTTATGATATTTATCTTAAGGTTTATGTACATTTGATATATAATTTTTATAGCTTGGGTTTATTATTCCCTTGGGTTTATAATGTCAATCTATTGGGTTTATTAATTGAAGGGTTCATATTCGTAGGGTTTAATATTATTCCCTTAGGTTCATGGTCAACCATGGTTAAACATCGCATTGTGACAAAGATTGTCTCAATATGAAAATCAATCATTTTCTCAACAATGGTCCAATGTCGTATTATGACAAATATTGTCTCAATATGATAATCATGGTCAACCATGATAAAAAATGGTCAATCATGATCAACCTTTGTCAACCATGGTCAACCATGTTTTATAAAATCAAACATGGTCGTCCATGGTCAATCATGGTCAACCATGGTTGAGCATCACATTATGACAAAGAATGTCTTGATATGGAAATCAATCATGTTTAAGCATGGTCAACGACAGTCCAATGTCACATTGTGACAAGGATTGTCTCAATATGAAAAACAATCATGGTGAACCATTTTTATATTAGTGTTTATAATATTTATCTTAGGGTTTATATACCATGGATTTATAATATTAGTCCCTTAGGTTTAATATCATTCCCTTGGGTTCATAATTTCTTGGGGTTTTAGTACTAATCCCCTCATCTTAATATTCCCTTGGGTTTCTAATATCAATCATGGAAAACTATGGTCAGTCATAGCAAACCATGGTCAACCATGGTCAAATGTTGAATTGTGGAAAACATTGTCTCAATATGAAAATAAGCCATGGTCCAATGTCACATTGTGATAATGATTGTCTTCATATGAAAATCAATCATAGTCAAGTATGGTCAACCATGGTCCAACTTCACATTGTGATAAGGATTAGCTCATTATGGAAATCAATCATGGTCAACCATATTTAGTTTGGGTTTTAAAATATTTATTGCATCGAGAGGCACTCTACAACCCAATATATGAGGGAGATGTTGTCACGTAACGTTACATTAAAAAATATTAAAAGATACATAACATTACATTAAAAAATATTAAAAAAATGTGTCGGCTAATATATATTGTATATGTTGAAGATATGTGTAACATTACTTAAAAAAAATAATTAAATAAAAAAATGTGTCGGCTAATATTAACAAACTCATTTTCGAAAATGATATATAGAATTTAAAAAGAGGTCGATTAACTTATTCATCGAATAACAAAGAAAAATAGGTAAAGGAAGCAGATGATTCAATTGAGCATATCCTCTAATAATAACCAGGTAAATTTTTTAGGTATAATGTTGTGTGATTTCTGTAATAATAATAACCCAGTAAATTTATATTTCGTGGCGTTGAAGTTTTCGGTTGTGTGATTTTTGTAATACTGTAATAATCATAATCATAATAATCAAGTAAATGTTTTTGTAATACTGTAATAATAATAATCATAATAATCACGTAAATTTCAGGTTAAACTCAATACAATGGAAGGTGCTCAATAAAATTAGTAGGAGTGAGGGGAAATATTGAGTAGAACGTAATATTTAGGGTGGGGTGTGACCTAAAATATTAGGTAAAATTTAATAATATTATATTTAAATTAGTATTTCTCGCCATGACTGCACTATTTATTAGTTCGGGGTGGTTATAAATATTGGGTAACATATAATATTGTAATATTATATTTTATGTTATCAATATATTTGTAACAATTACATGTGTTCCATCTATAAATTTAATTAATAAGCGGATAAAAATTTAATATTTACGTTATGACAAGAATTTTAATCATGGATATTTACCATGGATATTATTAACTTCTAAGTAGTTTTTTTTATAATACCATGGGCCAATACCCACAAGAGAAGGATAGAGAGGGAGAGGATGGAAGAAAATTATAATAATGTGGGATAGTACCACGGTTTATCAATACCATGGGCCATCTAGAATTTGGATGATTATGTTATGGATCTAGGCTTTTAATTGTTTCAATACCATTGGTCAATACCATGTTTTATCAATACCACATGCCCAAAAACAATAAATTATTTAAAAATAAAATATTTTACAAATATTTTATTTTAATATAATTTTATAACATTATTTAATTAAATCTAAGAGAAAAAAGGTTATAATTACTTTTGAGGTATATCTAAACCCTCCATCCTCATGACTAATAACAATTCATAGAGATTAAATGGAGGTTTTAATAAATTAAAAAATGATAATACTTTTATATATACATATGTGAAATTTACATAATATAAATAATATTAAGATGAACTAGGATTGATGCATCTTAACCAAGGATCCAAGCGAAGTGAGAAAGCAAAGTGATTAATAATGATAGAGGAAAGATAGTGTGTGATTATTTAAATTTTATTATTATTGTATTTTCTTTAATTTTTACAACCAGTTATGTTTTTTATTAATTTATATACTTTCTTAAATACAATACAATGGGATCATATTTAAGAATGATAGTGAGATGAAAGGGGGAATAGAGTGTGGGAGAGATACATAGAGGTGAGAGACACAATGAGAGAGAGAAAGGAAGAGAGAGAGGAGGGGGAGAGAGGAGGGAGAGAGATGGATTTGGATGGGGAAAGAGAGGGGGTGATAAGTGAGAGATGAATATGGAATGAGGGAGAGAGGAGACGAGGGAAGAGAGAGAAAAGGAGAGGATAAATATAGGGAAAGAAGTGGAAGAGAGAGACATGGAGACATAGATATGTAGGGGGGAGAGGGGGGGAGAGAGAGAAGGAGAGAGGGAGGGATATTTTGAAAGAGTTGGAGGGTGGAGAGAGAGTGTGTGTATGATGGGGGGAAGAGACAGAGGGAGGTGGGAGAGAAGGGGAGAGAGAGGATGGAAAAGGAGAGAGGACTTGAGAGAGAAGAGAGAGAGAGGGGGAGAAAGAGATGGAGTTGGAAGGGGAATAAAGAAATAGAAAGATAAAGGTGGAGAGGCAGTGGCAAGGGTGGGAGAGAGAGAGAGAGAGAAATAGATGGAGAGAGAGTGTGTATGTTTTGTGATGCAGGAGCATGAGACTCAGAGGGAAAATCTTCAAACTTATTCCAAAAATCCAAAAAATCTATAGGTAAAGGAGTGGGGTCCTTTAGCCAGAAGTTTCCATGCTTTTCTAGTTAAGATAGTGATAGAATTAAGAATAAAAGAATTCTGTAATAATCGCTTATGGATAAGCGATAATAAATTTTTTATGCATGATTGCTTTAAAACACTCTATCTAAAAGGAATGCTTTTGTATGGGATAATGACCGAGAGGGCTTATCTATTATATATAAAATGAAATAACGGGACACACGGGGAGAGTCGAGCTAGAATCATTATCATCTGGAAAAAAAACCTTCTTTGTGCATCTAATGTTATGGTTCTCTGTTAACTGTAATTTGTATTTATATCTAGTTGTGATTCTCACCTTACAAACAGTGTTAATGGTGATTTGGATCAATTCTTCCTCTTAACATTGGTTTTAAGCTTGCTAACGTGTTTTCCCTTACATAGGCACATCTATTTCCTCTTATACATATTGTTCAGCTTCCAAGCGGAAACTCTGTTACACACAGAGAATTCGTGAAATTACGTAGCGCAATAGAGTTTGGAATTAAAATTTTATAAGCTCTGGTTCATTCCCGTATCAGGTCCGAACCAAGATCGCATCGCATAATCATAAATGAACTAGAAAGGGCATTTGGAGTTGCTGAAGTCTGAAACTCCGATAGCTCGGAATTGAAACACTATAAAACATAGTGAATAAGGTATCAGTTCCGCGAAACTGATTGCATCGCAAGATCAAAGCGGGAGGAGCTAGCATTGGGAGCATTGAAGTCGCTGATCGCGATTTACGATTGCCCATGTATTATCGCATCGGGGTTATTGGAGTGTTATTGCTTCGTTCCATGTGGAATTGTTGACAGCGATTATAACTGTCGATAGTGTTAATTGCATTAATTACATTTCTTGAAGTTAAAGCGCTGATAATGTAATTCTTTCGAATTAACACTATAGTGGTATTAAGGCGCTGATTGTATATTTTCGTTTCTTTGGGAACAAAGGCCTGCGACTGTGTATATTGCATTTTAAATGAATTTTCACTTGTTTTAAAGCAACGATAGTTTATCTTTATAATTTCTATGGGATTATAATCCCGATAGAAGAAAACAGGCCTATGAGGTGATTTGTGCTGTTAACAAGGGTTGGGGTGATCAGAGGGAAAATTCGTGAAGCAGTCAATCTAACATTAGATGACTGATACTCCTGTTAAAGCAGAAAGAGGAACTCAACTAGAAATTGAAGAAATTATATTAGGTTTTGGCCGTTTGTCCATATCGCCTGCACCTAGGCCACCATTAGTGGTATCAGAGCAACGAGCTGACATTGAATTGAATCTTAGAAGTAGGATAAGGAAAGTTAATATGGCTTTCAAAGTTGGAAGAGGACGAGGACGTGGTGGAAGAGGACGGCCTGTTGCAAACGCTAAAGTAATGGAAGCTCTGCAACATATGTAAGCTAGATTGGATGCATTAACAACAGGCAGAAATATAGATGATGGAGATGTTAGTGAACCTAAGGTTGAAGTTGCAGAGGAGGAAGCTGTAGTAGTTACCCCTGAGATGAGATTCTTCCAGTCATTGTTGAGATCCATAGCTAGGCCAAAGACCGAGGTTCCAGTATATGAAGGAGGACTGAATCCAAAATAATTGATAGACTGGTTTAATGGCATGGAGAAATTATTCGATTATGAAGAAACAAAAGATGAGAAGAAAGTCAAGTTTGTTGTCACCAAGCTAAAAGACCATGTAACGCTTTGGTGGGATGGTGTGCAGGTAGAAGGAAAGAGACTTGGCAAGCAACCTATCAAAAATTGGAGCAAAATGGTAACAAAGCTAAGAGGTAAGTTTTTACCAAGTAATTATCAACAAACCTTGTTCAGACAGATGCAAAATCTTAGACATAGGTCTTTGACAATGAAAGAATATACAGAGGAATTCTACAAGGTAAGCATAAGAGTTAGAGAAGTGCAGGATACAGATGAGAAGTTGACTATATATGTGAATGGCCTTAGGATGGACATTCAAGATGAGATAAGTCTATTGTCTCCTAAAACAGTAGAGGAAGCTTATCAGGTAGCACTGAAAGCTGAAGAAAAACTCATGAGGAAGCAGTCTGCCAAAGGGAGAGGTACTTTCCAAGGAAGGGGAAGTCAAGGTGATAGAGGGAGATCTATAGTACCTAAAGATTGAGCTAGTAGCAGCTCAACCCAACATGCACCCACACAAGGTGATGCAAGAGGCAGAGGGAGTTTTTCTAGAGGAAGAGGAGGCAAGGGAAGAGGAAGAGAATTAAGATGTTACATATGTAACAAGCTAGGACACAAAGCTTTTGAGTGCCCAGAGAATGTAGGAATAAGCCAGAGGAATGCAATTGTTTCTCCAGTTGAGGGAGAAGCACCAGCAACAGTAGTGACAGTAGAAAAAAATATACTAGAGAGAGGATAATCTTTGGTAGTTAATAAATTTTTACTCAAGCCAGCAAAGGAGATAGTTGAACCATCACAAAGAAAGACTTTATTTAGAACAATGTGTAAAGTTCAAGCAAAATGTTGTCAAATGATCATTGATAGTGGGAGCACTGATAATTCGGTCTCTACAGAAGTGGTGGAGAAATTGAAGCTGAAGACAATGAAACATCCAACACCTTACAAGGTGTCATGGTTGCAAAAGGGACATCAACTGTTAGTGAATGAACAGTGTGAAGTGGAATTTCAGGTGGGCAAGTATAAATATAAAATTGTATGTGATGTGATGCCAATGGATGTGTGCCACATATTGCTTGGAAGACCTTGGAAATATGACAGAGGAGCCATGCATGATGGGAAAAGAAACACCTACAAGTTTGGAAAGGATGGTGTCAATCATACATTGCTGCCTTTGCAAGAAGAAGATGTACCAGGAAAACAGACTAATCCAAAAACTCTGTTATTAGGAGGAAAGAAATACTTGAAGCAGATTGAAGAGAATGAGGTAAATTTTGTTGTAATTTGCAAGCCCAAGGTAATAATGACTTATGCTAAAATTTCTGATTTACCCATTGAAATTCAAGAATTGTTGGAGAGATATTGTGATATTATTGTTGATGATTTGCCAAATGAGTTGCCACCCATTAGAAGGATTAGCCATCATATAGATTTGATTCCTGGAGAAATTCTACCTAAAAAATTAGTTTACAGAATGACTCCTACATAAAATAAAGAAGTTAGAAAGCAGGTGCAAGAATTGATTGACAAAGGGCTGATTAGAGAAAGCTTGAGTCCTTGTGCAATGCCAACAGTGTTGAGTCCAAAGAAAGATGGAGGCTAGAGAATGTGTACAGATTCAAGAGCCATCAATAAAATCACAATTAAGTACAAATTTCCTCTACATAGAATTGAAGATTTAATGGATTGCTTGAGTGGAGCAAAGTATTTTTCAAAACTAGATCTTAAAAGTGGGTATCATCAAATAAGGATAAGAGAAGGGGATGAGTGGAAAACCACTTTTAAGACAAATGAGGGATTGTATGAGTGGAGAGTAATGCCTTTTGGGTTGTCAAATGCACCAAGTACGTTTATGAGACTCATGAATGAAGTTTTTAAAGATTTTATTGGTAAATTTGTAATAGTATATCTAGACGATATATTAGTTTACAACAAATCTAAGGAGGAGCATATGAGTCATTTGAATTATGTCTTACAAAGGTTGCAGCAGGAGAAATTATTGCTGAATTTGAAGAAGTGTTCATTCATGAAAGAAGAGCTAGTGTACTTCGGTTTTGTTATTTCTACTAAAGGGCTGAAGATGGATCCAGTGAATAGCAAGGCAATCACGGAGTGGCCTTCACCCAAGAGTGTTTTTGAGGTAAGAAGTTTTCATGGTCTTGCTAGCTTTTATAGAAAATTCATCAAGAATTTTAGTAAGATTAATGCACCTATTATTGAGACCATAAAGAAGGACAAACAACCATTTAGATGGACTATTGAAGCAAAAAAAAAAAATCAGTTGTTAAAGAAGAAAATCACTGAAAAGCCTATTTTGGTTTTAGTTAATTTTAGTAAGCCTTTCCAAGTGAAGTGTGATGCCAGCGGAGAAGCTATTGGAGGTGTATTAAGCCAGGAAGATAGACCTATAGCCTACTTTAGTGAAAAGCTAAATGATTCCAAAAAGAAGTATTCTTCTTATGATAAGGAGTTCTATGCAGTTGTGTAGTCATTGAAGAAATGGAGGCATTATCTAATGTCAAAGGAGTTCATACTTTATTCAGATAACCATGCACTACAGTATATTATGCAGCTGCCAAAGCCTAGCCAAAAACATGCTAAATGGGTAGAGTATCTTGAAGGTTTCCATTTTGTTTTGAATAATATAAATGGCCAATCAAACAAAGTTGTAGATGCCTTAAGTAGGAGGAATGTATTATTTCAAGAGGGTCAAATCCAAGTGCTGGGTTTTGATTTTCTTAAAGAATTATATGAAACAGATCCAGATTTTAAAGAGGCATTTGAAGCTCATAAAAATCTTGTTTTGATGGATAGGAGTAGATGGTTGGATTAATTCTTACAAGATGGACTATTGTTTAAGAGAAATCAGCTATGCATACCAAACTGCTCAATGAGGGAGAATTTAATCAAAGAAAAACATAGTGGAAGACTTGCAGGACATTTTGGTGTAGAGAAGACTTTTGAACAATTGAACAAAATTTTTTTGTGGCCAAAAATGAAATCTGAAGTGGAAAAGTATGTGAAAACTTGCAAAGTCTGTCAATATGCAAAAGGAAGGATCCAAAACACAGGTTTGTATATCTCATTACCATTTCCAGATAGGCCTTGGGATATGGTAAGTAGGGATTTTATTTTGGGTTTACCAAAGACTCAAAGAGGTAATGATTCAATTTTGTTGTAGTGGACAGATTTTCAAAAATGGCACACTTTATTCCATGTTATAAGACTAGTGATGCTTCTCATATTGCTAATTTGTTTTTTAAGGAGGTTGTAAGATTGCATGGGTTGCCTAAGATTATTGTCTGAGACAGGGATTCCAAATTTGTTGGACATTTCTAGAGGACATTATGGAAGAAGCTGGGAACTAAATTAAGTTTCAGTTCTGCCTATCATCCACAAATTGATGGATAGATTGAAGTTGTGAACAAGAGTTTGGGCAATCTTTTAAGGAGCCTTACTGCAGAACATCCAAAGAAATGGGATCAAGTATTGGCACAAGCTGAATATGCATATAATGACTCACCTAACAGGTGTACAAGACAGAGTCCATTCCATATTATTTATGGAATGCATCCAAGAGGAGTATCTAAGTTAAGAAACTTGGGAAAAGAAGAGATGAGAAGTGCAGAGGGTGAAGATTTTTCTTCAGAAATGCAAGCAATACATGAACAAGTGAAACAACAACTGCAGGATAGCAACATCAAGTACAATACCAAAGTAGACATGAGAAGAAGAGAGGTGAACTTTGAAGTTGGAGATCTGGTTTTATCGCATCTCAGAAAGGAGAGGTTTCCAAAGAGGGAGTATAACAAATTGAAGCTCAAAAAAATTGGACCATGCAGAGTGTTGAGGAAATTTTCTACAAATGCCTATGAGATTGAATTACCCCCTGATGTTGGAATATCACTAATTTTTAATGTTGCAAAGTTGTACAAGTATGAAGGTGAAACTGCAGATGATACAACACAAGATCAAGAGACCCAAGAGATTGATTGGGTAAAACAGTTACCCACAACAAAGAATTTGCAGCCAGAAAGAATTTTGGACAATAAGGTGTTTAAGAAAAACAAGGGGACAAGAATACTTCTAGTATTTAGTAAAATGGAACGATAAGCCAACCACTCAAGCTACTTGGGTTACAGAAGACATGCTACAGAAACTGGCCAGTTCTGTAGATGAACTCATGGATAGGAGCCCATGAAGAATTTTGTCCTCAGGAGTCTGATGCAGGAGCATGAGACCTGGAGGGAAAATCTTCAAACTTATTCCAAAAATCCAAAAATATCTACAAGCAAAGGAGTGGGGTCCTTTAGCGAGTAGTTTCCATGCTTTTCTAGTTAAGATAGGGATAGAATTAAGAATAAAAGCATTATGTAATAATCGCTTATGGATAAGCGATAATAAGTTTTTTACGCATGATTGCTTTAAAACACTCTATGTAAAAGGCATGCTTTTGTATGGGATGAGGACCGAGAGGACTTATCTATTATATATAAAATGAAATAATAGGATGCTCGGGGAGAGTCGAGCCGGAATCATTATCATCTAGAAAAAAAACCCTCTCTGTGCATCTAATGTTATGGTTCTCTATTAACTGTAATTTTCATTTGTATCTGGTTGCGATTCTTGCCTTCTAAACATTGTTAATGGTGATTTGGATCAGTTCTTCCTCTTAACATTTGTTTTAAGCTTGTTAACGTGTTTTCCCTTACATCAGCACATCTATTTCCTCTTATACGCATTGTTGAGCTTCCAAGTGGAAACTCTGTTACACACAGAGAATTCGTGAAATTACTTAGCGCAGCAGAGTTTGGACTTAAAATTTTATAAGCTCTGGTTCATTCTCGTATCGGGTCCGAACCAAGATCGCATCGCATAATCACAAGTGGACTAGAAAGGGCCTTTGGAGCTGTCGAAGTCCAAAACTCCAATAGCTCGAAACCGAAACACTATAGAACTGAGTGACTAAGGTATCGGTTCCACGAATCTGATCACATCACAAGATCGGAGTGGGAGGAGCTAGCATTGGGAGCATTGAAGTCGCCGATTGCAATTTCCGATAGCCCACATACTATCACATCGGGGTTATTGGAGTTTTATTGCTCCATTCCATGTGGAATTACCGACAGCGATTATGATCATTGATAGTGTTAATTGCATTAATTACATTTCTTGAAATTAAAGCGCCGATAGTGTAATTCTTTCGAATTAACACTATAGTGGTATTAAGGCACCGATTGTATATTGTCGTTCCTTTGGGAACAAAGGCTTGCGACTGTGTATATTGCGTTTTAAATGCATTTTCACTTGTTTTAAAGTAACGATAGTTTATCTTTATAATTTCTATGGGATTATAATCCCGATAGAAGAAAACAGGCCTATGAGGTGATTTGTGATGTTAACAATGGTTGGGGTGATCAGAGGGAAAATTCATGAAGCAGTCAATCTAACATTAGATGACTGATACTCCTGTTGAAGCAGAAAGAGAAACTCAGCCAGAAATTTAAGAAATTATATTAGGCTTCGACCGTTTTTCCATATCGCCTGCACCTAGGCCACCATTTTGTCGGTGAGAAGGAGAGACAATGGGAGATAGAGATATAGATGGGGCGGGGGAGTGGGTAGAAGAGAGAGTAAAAGAGAGGGAGGGAGGAAGAGGGATAGATGGGAGATAGAGATATAGATGGAGGGTATATATATATATAGAGAGAGAGAGAGAAGGGGAAGAGATAGAGAGGAAAAGGAAGAGGGAGAGATAGATGGATAGATAGATATATATGGGGAGAGAGAGAGAGAGAGAGCATGACATATGTTTAGGGTGTTGAGATAGAGAGACAAATAAGGAGAGATGGAAGGAGGTATAAATATAGATGACAAAAGGAGAGAGGAAAAAAGAGAAATATAGAGAAGTTAGGGAGAGGCAAATAGAGTGAGACGAGGGAGAGAGGGAGGGGATGAGAGAGAAGGAGAGGGGGAGGTAGATAGACACAAAGTGGAAGGTAGAGAGAGGGAAGAATAAAGAGTCTCACAGAGACAAATATAAACATAGAAGTTAGATCTAGAAAGTCATGAATATTTTAGATTTTCACTAAAATAGATGTATTGATTTCAATGTAGTTGTTGATTTCTAATCCCATTTGATCACATGCACTATATGCACTAATTTCAATGTAGATGTCGATTTATAATTCTATTTAATACCTTACACTAGATGCATTTATTTCATTGTCAATGTTGATTTCTACTCCTATTTGATTTCTTGCACATGATGCATTGTTTCAATGTAGATATTGATTTCTAATCCTATTTGACCGCTTGCACTAGATGCATTGATTTCAGTGTAGATGTCGATTTCTAGTCATATTTACTACCTTACACTAGATGCATTGATTTCAGCATAGATGTTGATTTCTACTCATATTTGATTTCTTGCATTAGATGCATTAGTTTCATTCTAGATATTGATTTCTACTACTATTTGACTGCTTTCACATGATGCATTGGTTTCAGTGTAGATATTGATTTCTAATCCTATTTAATCGCTTGCACTAGATGCATTGATTTCAATGTAGATGTCAATTTCTAAACATATTTAATACCTTACACTAGATGCATTGATTTCAATGCAGATCTTGATTTATACTCATATTTCATTGCTTGCATTAGATGCATTTGTTTCAGTGTAGATATTGATTTTTAATCCTATTTGATTTCTTGCACTAGATGCATTGATTTTAGTATAGATGTTGACTTCTAATGCTATTTGATTGTTTGCACTAGATGCATTGATTTTAGTGTAGATGTTGATTTCTAATTTGACGCAACAAGATGTATGATGTACATTAATTTCAAAGTAATTAGATTAATAATGTGTATTGATTTCAGTGTAAGCACAACTCTACCTCCTCCATCTATATCTTTATCTCCCATTATCTCTCATTCTCTATCTCTCTATCTCAGTCCCTAAACATACACACTCTCTCTATAAATCTATCTATGTCTCTCTCTGTCCCTGCCTTTCCCCTCCCTCTCTCTCTCTTCCCCTTCTCTCTCTCTCTAACATTTCTTTCTCCATATATATATATATATCTATATATATATATATATATATATATATATATATATATATAGATATAGATGGGGGGAGGGGGGAGAGGGAAGAAGAGATAGGAAAATACAGGGAGGGAGGAAGATATATATATATATATATATATATATATATATATATATCTTCCTCCCTCCCTGTATTTTCCTCTCTCTTCTTCCCTCTCCCCCCTCCCCCCATCTATATCTCTATCTCCCCTTGTCTCTCCTTCTCACCCCCAAAACACACACGCTCTCTCTTAATGTAAGCACATAAAAATTATTCAACCATAAATACAATACTTGAATTTTCATCCTAAATAAAATAAAATGTTTCCTTATGCCAAATGTTTGCTTCTTGAAACTATAAACTGTTTATAATTGGGTACATTCTATTATTCCCATTTTCCATCATTTAACATTGTTAATTACTTTGCATTAAATAACAGTAATAGAAACTAACTGCCATTGAAATTTATTTGGGGTTTAACACTCCATAAGCCACAATGATTGACTTTGGAGAAAACTACTATTAATATTGGAGAGCAACAAAGACAAGGTATGTTGTTTACTATAGTAGCTTGAGTTAAATATTTGAATGGTCTATGATTCCAACTACTCTTTCATATGATCGATATGAGAAAATGGAAAAACTAATAGGTGTCACAATAGGAACAATAGAAGAAAATAGTTTCAGATTGATTGCAATGAAGATTGTTTATAATTGTCTATATTCTTAGTATTCACATTTTCTATCTATCAAATTTTTTACATTGACACTTTTCACTCAAAAATTGTATTTCATCATTCAAGTTACTAACAGTGTTTCACATCTCAACAAATTGAGGTAACTAAGAAAATTTTAAATTAAATTGACCAAATTAATCTTAGAAATATTTAGCATATTTAAAATGATCAAAATAATTATATGTTCAACAAATTTTGTATGACTACACATGACAAGAAACCAACCTAGATCCATCTTAACATCAGAACTATCAAGTGCTGAGAAGGATCAAATATCTCGAGGTGCAAACCTTTACTCATGTTTTGCACTCAAAAAAAAGGTTTGCACCTCGAGAGATTTGATCCCTCTTGGCGCTTGATAGATCTGTTGTTAAGATGGATCTAGGCTGGTCTTAGGGTTTCTATACATTGGTTTTATTGTTCCCTTAGCCCAAAATTTCATTTGTATGAACATATTTAAATCAATATCATTATAAATTAATTCATAATAATAAAAATAACAACAATAATAGTTAATTATTTGATTTTTTTATAATAAATAAAAAAATTAACTAATTAATTAATTATTACTATTTATATTAAATATTAAATATTAATATTAATCATGGTTGAACATGGTTCATTATAGTCAACCACAGTCAGTCATCGTGAACCACGAACAACGATGATCAACAATGGTCAACCATGATTAACCATGGTCGAATTTCATCAACCATGTTGAACATTAATTAAAGTCTCTTTGATGATGATCAATGATAATGGTCAACCATGGCCAATCATGGTGAACCATGTCCTGTCAAATCAAACATGCTCCACCATGTCAATCATGGTCAACCATCATCGGATGTCACATTGTGACAAAGATTGTCTCAATATGGAACTGAGATAGTGACAAGGATTGTTTCAATATGAAAATCAGCCATGGTCAACCCTGTTTATTTTAATGCTTATAGTATTTATCTTAGGATTTATATACATCGGGTTTAAAATATCAGTCCCTTGGGTTTAATATTTTTTAGCCATGATCAACCACATTAATAACCCATCTTAAGGTGGTTTAATTTATAGTTATTAATTAATTGAGTATTATTAATATCACATCAATCCATTTCACTTGTAATATTTATCCCTCTATGAAAAATAATTATAATAATTATTAATAATTAGTTATTATTAATTAATACATTGTTAATTATAATCATAATTAACAATTATTATTATAATTACAATCAGAATTAGAATTAGAATTGATTATAATATATTATAATGATAATTAATTTTAATTATCATTATCCAATTTTAAGGTCCTGACCAAGCCAAACACCAAATTGGTATATGGGACCCCTTGCTTGTGGGACAAGGGACCCACCTCTACCCAGTGATTTGGTTGCTAAGCCAACGAAGACATACATACTCTATGCCCTCTCGTTTTGAACAATTATTATTATTAACAATAATTAATTATTACAATTGTTAATAAATAATAATAATTAATAATTAATTATAATAATTATATTAATTAATTATTAATAATTATTATTTATTTTCTAACAAGTGGGAAAACCTATCATAACTCAGTTTGCTTTTAGATTTTTGTGATCCATATTGATTTTGAGAAATTCTTTTGGATTAATCACATCATGATTAATCCGAAAGAATTTATCAAAATCATAACTCAGTTGTCAAACCAACAGTGAGGACAACCATCTCTAGCCCCTAACTGTGAATGCAGATTGACTCATCACCGTTATTCAAAGAAAACCACTCCACCTAGAATAACCCATTGATGGTCTATAATGGAGCAGACTTTCACTCCGGCGAGATGTCTTTAGGTCTTGGGTGGTTAGCTTGTTTTCTAGGTCTTGGAGGGTTAGCTTATTGCCTTACCTCCGAAGAAGATGAGCTTTTAGCCCAACAAAAATAGTTTTAGGGCATACTCCATACCTAAATAATTATTATTTATTGTTAACATTTATTAATAATTATTAATTTTAATAAAAAAAATGGTTAATTATTATTTATAATTAACCATTATTAATAATTTTTAATATTAATAAAAATAGGCTATATATATCTATCTATATTTATCAACCACATTTATTAATATAATTGTGCTAATTATAACCATTTTAAATAGTCATCCCAAAACCAAAATGTTAAACACTCACTTTTATCCTAACCGTTAGATCCGCCATATGGAGGAGATAAAATACATGTAAACACTTTATTCAAAGATATTGACACGGGAACCCATTGTGGACAAATAAAAGATGGAAAGCAATTTTCCAATGTACGTGCAATACTACATGCCATGGCCATCTAATTTTATTTTTCCATGTAATTGCGTCATAGAAAATTTGTACGAATCATATTAATCTACATATTTTTTTCTTAAAACATTTTATAGCTGAAGTGTTTAATCTTATTTTTTTAATAGTAGATTTAGCATTATCAAAATAATCTTGGCGACACAATTCCTCGGTTTGTTCCAATTTCTCTAAGATGGCTGCATCCTGGAAGCTATGGCACTGATGATATAATGTTTCAGGCTATGAATATTTGGTTATTTGCAAAGTCTCTCCCTCCCTATAGAATTTTTATTTTCGGCGACTACTATGGAGATACATGAAATAACAATTAGTTAACAACTTCTATGATCTATGTTTGATTAACGATATAAACAATATTAATGTTGGAAATATTAATGGGCAAATGATGTGAGACACCTAATCTTTGGGTTATGGTGTGCTAAAGCAATTAGTTATTGAAGTTCAAGAAGAACCAAAAATTGAACCCAATGGTTTCTATACGTATATGATTCTTTGAGAGCAATATTTAATACGTTTGCATTTAGTTTCCAATCTTGTGTGTTTAAGAGTGGTATCAGAGTGGCTAGTTCATCAACTTATTGATTGAGATGAGCTACTAGTTTTTGGGCCAAAGAGAATGTATGTCTAGTTGAGATAGAAGTGCACGTGATAGACCGTTCTCACCCATCCTGAGCCTAGTAAAGTCGTTGGAGCATCAATGAAGCGATCACGATCTGGAAAAATCATTTGTGGAAAAATCATTTGTGCTTGATGGGAGGCCTTCTTGCTAGATAATTCCATATCCAACCCTAGAAAATAAATATTTATGGAAAGACAAATTCTTTGAAGAAGAAACTAACATATTTGATGCAAATTTTACGTCTGGTAAGTTATTTTAAACTGATTCGACCATGTGACCTTAGTTCATTATTATCTAGATGATTTTATGGAGCATGAGTGGTATTAATACTGCTTAGTAATTGTAAAAATTTGTATATTGAATACACGTGCATTGAATTATGGTGATTGATGAAATTTAAGAGGCCACACTATATATTTATATGTGTGGTGGTTCATTTTTATACTATGATTGGTATACATTGGCAATAAGGAGGTTTGCATGACTCTTATCTAAACAGAGATCATCATTCTGACGCTCGTATTTAGAAATCACCTTGGGTTTTTGGCATGGTCTGACCTGCAAACCCCGGCAGGCCATGATCCAATATAGTGAATGCAGTACTGCTTGAAGGTATTGACTCGAGGATGCCAGCACTGGCTGACAAGGTTCGTAAGCCAGAGAGCGAAGCGACTGAGGACGTGTGGATAAAGGTTTACAAATCAATTTTTGCCTTGTAAAACGATATTAATAAATGTTGAAGCAGTATGCGGCGCCCCCAATACACATTTGTGAAATAGAGAGACCTAGGACCACTGACTGGTTGTTTCGAAAATCGGGCTTGTGCCCCCGTAATCAATCACAACTACAAGTTTTTGCACTGAGAGTTTTTTCGTAAACCTCCACGCAGGACTACTCCGAATATTAAACATCGGCACATGAGATGTCTCTGTAGACCGTTGGATGTCGTGACTTTTTTGAAAGATAATGTGTCATTGACTGTTGACCACGTCATTGGATTCCATTGGATGTCACCTTATGTGACTGATAACCCACACAAGCTGAAAGATTAAAGCACATATGTGACAAGCTAGTTAGCAAGAATTGATATTGTTGTCTTATGAAGGAGCATTTAGACCTAGTCAGCAATGTGATGGTATGATCACATATTGTGGCTAACAAACGGTTTGAAGACAAGAGATTAATTAATTTTATTAATTTAAATGTATGAGAGTGTTTTATTTGCTGTCAAAATCTGGCAGAAAAGGGTATAAGTGGCTGATTGATCCTCCCTAGGTGGAGATCAGGCCAAGCAGTTATATTATCTAGTTTGAATAGGATATGAGGGATTTGAAAGCTTAAATTAGCATTTGTTTGAGAAAAGAGTGGAATGAAGAGATTATTTAGGGAAGAATGAGATATTTCTGGGTCTCAACTAAATGGGTTCATGAATTTGCATTTTGTATAAATTGTAATCTTTTGGAATGAGTGAGAGGTTAGATTCAGATGGAAAGATGGGATGGATGAGCGAGGGGAAAGCTGAAACAGTCGAGTATGACTATTTCTTCTGTAAATAGTTATTAATATGAATACAGTGTGGATTGTGTATTTCCTTGTGTAATTTAGTATTGAGTGTGTTAGAGTAGGCAAGGTGTGTTACATAGATGTTAGATAGTGTAGAGAGAACAGATAAGAGCATGAGATGTTATGTACATGATGTAGAGACTGTTATGAATAAAATGAGTTTGCGTACAAAGCTTGTTTTGCGTGATCTTTTGTTATGAGATTGGTTCCATAGATTGTAGGCCGAATCCTCTGTAATTATAGTGAACAATTAAGAGCCTAGATATGTTTTAAGAAACTTGAGTACATAGTTTAGAGATCGACTAACTTGGCAGAAGTACCAAGTCTTGGTGGAACTTGTTAAATTTGGGAAGAAACCCCAGAATAAATCAGAACCATCCGTTGGCTGGTAGATTCGACGGTGATCAACAACTGTGGGGAATAGGAGAGTACAGATTTCTTGATCGTGGCTGAAGTCCCGCACTCACTCCTAGCCATCGATCTCATATTCAATGTCTTACATCACAGTCAACTTTGGGGGTTAAGCTATTTTTAAATATGTGTGCTAGTTGAAGACCCGCAAGCCATAGATTCGATGGCCTCCTATATCCAACAGATATCAGGTCGTAAAGTGATCACACATTAATTTCAAAACCGGACCTAAACATTTATCGAACAAGGATTTATATTCCTTATCGGCTCCGTAAGGTGAGTAATCCTTGTGCAAGTGCCTCAACCGATATCGTTGTTAACCATTGGATCAAGTGTGCTTTGATCAACAGTGGAGGATCACCGATTAGTTTTGCATCGCAATATTTCATGAGTGGATGAACCTTGGCCTTAAGAAAATGTGATTTGCAATGTGTGATGATTGGGTGTATCATCAACCGTTAGATTGAACGTTCAGATCAACGACAGAGAATTAATCCGATAATATTTGCGAGAAAGGCAGACCTGATAAGAATTGAACTGGGATTTATTTTATTTGGGTTCCAGCTATATGCGTAAAGTGGGTCCAGTGTTTGTTCGCAGATTATGTGTTAAAGTGCTATTTGGTGATTGGTTGGGTTTTTTATAAAATCCACCAATGCAAAGACTTCTAGTGCAAGTGTGGCCATAACCCATAGGTCCACATGGGATTTTGACAGGATGTTAGTTTTCTGGCATCAGTGTCCTTTTCATATCAAATTAAGCTTGATCATTGGATGAGACTGGAGGAACCCATGCTCGAGTGAAAGAGTTGTAGCAGAAACCCCAGTTCAGTTCATTTAAAATCTTGAGAGTTCTCCTCTCAGACTAAAAAAATAAAGGAAGCATTAACCTCATTTCCACCAAAACAACCATCTTTTCTCACAAAAATGAGTTTCCAGCTCTTCTGCAACGAGTTGGTAGATTTTTGGCAGGATTGAAGTGTGGGTTGTACGATGCCTCTTCCTATATGAAAAGTGGTTCCTATGATTTTTCATTTCTTCAGAACCACTCCTGAAATAGAAAATCTTAGTTTCATGGATGATTAGAGCAAGAAAAGGACCAAAGGGATCAGTCTAATGGGTATGTAAGATACAAGGAGTTGTTGTAATCAGAAGCAATTAGTTGAGTGCCAAAGTGAAGTTCCGGTCCCACGAGAAATTGAATCAGATTGAGATCGACACTGACCATATAGTAGTCATCAAGAACAAGGTGCTTGGATTTTTTGCTCAGTTTTGTCAAAGTGTTTTTAACACGCTTAGACCAAAGACAAATGTGCATGTGTGCATCAAAAGGTAAAGCATGAAAATTAATGAGAGTTAAATTTTAAATGAATGGATGAACGTTGATATTATTATCTAAAAACATATTTGTTAAGGGCATTGAGAACAACACAATATTACTAGAAAATATTGGAAGGTAGCAAGGTGTTTAGAGATAGACAGAGAAAGTGAACCTATAAGTGAAATTGTTAAATTATTTAGTTAGGACATTTGCTTCATGCCTAGACACACTATTTTTCGAAATTTGTCAAATTTTTTACGTGTCATGAAAAGAATTTAGAAGATTTTTAAATCAAAATGAGTTCAGTGAGCTTGATTATATTCCTATGTAGAGAACATGTTTCGCTCTGTCTACGTCTTGAAGAAGCTAGTGCATTAGAAATTAACAAACTATATGGCTTCGAGTATTGACCAAGTGTGAAGGCATGGTATCGGTTCTCTTCAGATCGATCAGAGGAGATAACTATTTTCGGTCGTACATCATCTCGTAGGTATATGAGGGTGGAGTTGGAGTTCAAGATTGTTAAAAGTTGTTGGTAATTGTTGTGGTGTTGCTATTGGTTTTCCTAATTCTGAAGAATCTTCTTGACTAAGAGAAATAAGTTACAAATGTTTATGCTGACTTGGATGATTGTTGTAAACTCAATTGGAAATTTTTTCTTGTTTTGAGAACCTGGCATTCATGAGCTATTTCTTGTTGATTTGAATTGTAAGGTGTGTTGGAAAAAATACTGAGAGGGATGGGGTGAATCAGTATTTAAAAATCATTAAAATTTTCAATTTCATATCCAAAGTTCTCTACGTGACTTTACTAAAGAGAACCCACGTATGTACGCGATTGTTATGCAAACAACTGACATATATTTAGTAAACTTACTTTTTAGCTAATTCATCATCTGTTTAACTTGAGCCTGTATATTAGTACCTCATTAAATATTAATTAAATAGTAAACAGGTAGAGTAAGAACAACATAAACCATAACACATAAGAAACGCATCAACACACAAGAACACAAAGACTTTTAGGTGGAAACCCAATGTGGGAAAAAACCACCGTTTTTGTTTTCTGTCTTCTTTTTCTTATAAGGAAAAACTTCTTACAATCTTGTACTAGCACAAACTCATACTAGCGCACAGCACCCTCCTGTAGAACATTACAACCTTATCTCATTCTCTAGCACCCACTAGAAGGGAACTACAACCCCTGATCTTATTTACCAACACCCACTAGAAGGGAGGTCCATCCGCATGATATTCTTTACCAACTACCACTGGAAGGAAGCTTCGAATTCCTCACTAAACACTCCCACCCTCAACACTTCTATGGATCACATTTCATAAATTTTCATACTAGATCCACCTGCTAAAAACATCTCAACTTGTTGGCCATGTTTCATCAAATTTTCAGACTAGAACCACTGCCAACATTTAAACCAAAAAATAAATATCCAAACTGAAATTGATCACTAAAACAAATCGCTCAATTATCAATCGAAACAACCAATCTATGACCCAACTGAATCAACCAATCACTGAATCAACTAAAACCGAAACCAATCAACTTATTCTCAAACAACTAAAATAGTTAGATGACTGTAACCAGAACACTAATACTGAACCCAAGTAGTGCATCAAATTATTGAATCAACTAAAATACCATATCAATAAAATATCAAAATATATATGATACTTTACTATAGAAAACCCACGTGTATACATGACTTCCTTGTAGCATACTCACGTACAGATCTTAAAGAATTGAACCTTGAAACTAACCCACTGTCATTCTGAAGTAAACAATGAATCATACACATACCCACTACATCATTCTAAAACAATCATAGAATCATCAATGATCTTCAATAAAAAACAACTAGTACCTTCATCATGCTTCCATCAATCAATCCTCAATAAAAATGTCACTATTAAGCCTAGATCATCATATAATATTTCATTGACAGACAACAAAAACACAAAAGGACTTATTAAACTGATTAGACATATTTTTCAGAAAGACCCTAGCTTATATACACTCTTTCCTCCAAGCATTTCCGCATGTATACTCGTTTTTCAGGAATCAAACCCACGTATAGATCTAAATAGTTACGTGACTTACCAACATTAAACTCACATGTGTACACACCTTTCAAGTTATCAAACCTATGTACAAATCTACAATTATTGACACAAACTCTTCGTTGCACAAGAAACTTCAGACATACCAAGATTTCAACATACATAGAAAAATCAAATGTCAAGACATTATCATCACTGATCAAAACAACCCATAATCAATATTGTCATATCAGATCTACTGGATTTGGATCATCATCAAATTCCTGAGTGAAAACGTAGTTTCAGATCAAGAAAATCATTAATAACCCCATTACATGCATTCATTATTTATATCTATCTATTCATGAGATATTCATCAGTTTCACATAAACCACTTTGTTCTTCATCTCCTTATATAACATAGACCTTAGAAAATACCATAGGTAAAAACCATACTAGTGCCATTGGTATTCTTAAACGCAATCAAATATCCATTAATGTGCTCAATATCATGGGTTAATACTATGGTAAAGACCCTTGCTATTTAGAATACCATGGTACAGATAATGTGCGTGTCTTTCCTTATCCATACATGCATGTGTACATGACTTTTCTTCACAGAACCCGTGTATACTTCTTGAAAATTCATCTTTATCATTCCTGTCTCTAAACTTCTATAACTCTGTCACATGTAGACACATCCTGTTGACATCTTCATCAAGTAGGTTGGCATCAAAAGTAAACCCATCAAGTAGGTTTCCATCAAGGACAACACATTAATCATAATGGCAACAATATCCCACTTTGGACTTGATGGAAACCACTTTGGTGTTTGGTCACCACAACCTACAATATCCTATAAAACACATCAGGCTAAGCACCAAGCTTTTCAAACACCATGTTACTGTCCCCATTTGACATCAAGGGAAAGGGATTACCAATGCTAAATGAAGGATTCTCTCTTTGAGTGTTGTACATCTGAACTACTGAGTATGAACAATGAATACTGACCATTCTCCCCGTGAGCACATGCTGAAATTTCTTAAGGATGTGTAATGAAGTACATGACTCTATGACACAGCTAAATATGACTTTTCGTATCACTAAGGACTTGAACTTTCATCAATCAGCCAATCACAAAGAGGTTACATTTTTTAATTCATTATTATATCAACCACCCAAAAATAGTGGGGTTACAAATTACATCATATGCCAAGAAAAGCTTGACCACAATAGTCCATACATGATTGAATTCTACAGTGATTATATCATAGATATTTTCATGACATTTACATCAAATGATAGATATGACATGTATAGCCAAGACCAAATATCTCTATAGTGAGGTAACAAGACCAAGATACTCTTCAACAACCATTATGTAGGATCTTCACCATAAGGATCTCTTAGTAGCAACTTGCACATTTTCACCATCGATTTGCAAGAGAAGACAATGTAGCTTAGATACCATCAACCTGTGACCAAGTCTGCAACATAATATTTTCAATAGAAACCTTCGATTAGCTCATCCTCTTGACCTCATCAAGGTCAACTTGTTCTTTCCCTTAGTAGGAAGAGCCTCAATCCATATTCATCAAGGGTATAATCAACATATGTGAGAATAAATCATATAATCATAAAGTAGCATCATTCCTTATCATTATCAATATGTGATCGTGTATCCCATGTCTCATGCGGTAACCTTCAGCAGATGTCTTCATGAAACTTGCAATAACAACATTTTCTTCATGCAAGAAGAACTATCACACCAACACCACTTCATCAAGAAATATTTCGCCAATATGCAACTCAAGTAGATGTCATTATGAACTAATCATCACATAAGCTTCATCCATGATAGAAGAAATATCATCAAAGAACCATATATTCATAGAGCCATTTGCATCATATCATGTACATGTAGCTCATGTAAGCACCATAGGCATCATACATGAGAACAACATCAGCATCAAATAATCATAGCAAGGTCTACATGTTCTTCCCACAATAATCCCCCACATATCATATAAGTATTATCACTAGAGAGTTTTCTATCATGCCACATATGATAAGTATCGACATGTTTAGCAATTCACGCTCTAAAACCAATTGTTAGCAACAACATGAAGATCAACATGCACGTTTTCATCATTAATCAAGAACTTCAGCAACATAAGAAATATCACCATTAGTAAGCATCATTATGTATCAAGGAATTCTAAGTCAAACATAATTCCAACAATGCATTATTAGAAGCATAGCAAATGCTCCGCCTAAACCTATATTATTCCTTCAGACAATACTCAACCTATTGAACAACCAACAAGAAAAATTGGAGTGTATTTCTTCGCCATAGAAAAATATACGTGACTGTTCAGTTCATAACTCACTTATATACGCGACTTGTCTTCATATCATCTGCATACAGAAAGTGAAATATTGAAACTTCACAGCTTCAGCTCCCCCTGATCCTATACTAAATATACCTGTTCACCATTACTACACCAGATGCACTATGAGTAGTATAAGAAACATGAATACCAAAAAAATCATAGGAATCATAATCAAGACAAAACATGTATTTCTCCACCTGATACTATTGATCCTGTGGACCTTAAAATAATATTCTATTCTTATGAGTTCAAGTACCTCACATCACTTCTGCAACCACTCTTAGAAGTATTCTTTTAAGAATCACAGACTACAATGGGCATCATCTTCTTCTACTTTGATTCTCAATCCTCCTCATATCTGTGAGAATTTTGTTCTTCAAGAACATATAATTTGTTTGGGTTTCTATATCCTCTTTTCATGACTTTTCCAGTTTCCGCATCTATAACCTTGCACTTGGTTGATGTAAACACAATTATATTTCCTTTATTTTCCATTTGACCTACACTTAGAATATTCTTGTTTAGCCCTTGAACTAATAAAGAATGATTTTCTTCTCTATTTTTATTAATTATGACTTTACCCTTTTCCCAGAACTTTTGTTGTAACATTAGTTCCAAGAATAACATTACCATATTGGTTTTTCTTGAGAGACTCCATCTTACTCTTATCTCCAGTCATGTGATGAGAGCATCGACTATCTATGTACCATTCATCTTCTTCTTTAAATGATCAGAGAGAAATACTACACCTTATCTCTTCTTTTTATTTATGCTTAATATTATGGGAAATGTTGGTGGATCCATATTTGAGATCAATATTGTTATCTGGTTGCTTACCATGTTGAATATGACGATCCATACACTTATTCTTGCATTCTTTCTCAACATTCCCAAACTTGTTACAACCATAAAATCTTATATGAGCAGAGGATTCATAATATTTCTATTTCATATTCCTTCTATTACAATCAATGGCTTTGTGACCAAATATATTGCAAGCAAAGCAATATCCCTTAAAGTACCTGGAAGTTGATGATTTTTTTGAGAGGTAGTTATTAGCTTGAAATGGTCTACTTTTGGAATTGGCTACAACATGTCCATAATTATGACATATAGAAAATTCAACATTATTGATGAGAGGAGAGAATCAATTAACATTTCTATAATTAGGAGTAAAAGGATTTTCTTTGAAGGTTCTCTTTCTTTGGTTGTTGATCAGGATGACTTCTTATTTCTTTGTTGAGAATTTTAGGTTTTGCATTGTTACTCTTTATATTCCTTGCCTTAGCTTGTGAACTAGATTTTCATTTAACAGTTTCATGAAAACCAAGACTAGATTTGATGGCGGGAGACATTTGACTACTAAGAATACTATCCAAAATCTTAGTATTATGTTTAAATCGAAAATGTTTATCTTGTTCTTCTAATTTACCTTTTAGGACGTTTACCTAAACCTCCATTATTTGATATTTCTTTTCTTTTTCTAGATAATGCTTATTCATACCTTTTTCAACCCTTCTTCCTTCCTTCACTTGCTACTTTAATTTGAGAATATCTTCTTTCAACTCATTTTCTTGTTCTTCAAAAGCTTGAAGTAGTTCTTCATTTTGCTTATCTTATTTTTCAAGATCTACTCTTAGAGAGACAATCTTAGCTTCAAGCCGTTCACAATATTATTTGGATACCATACCAACATCATCCTTGTTATCATATTCATGACACTTATCTTTCAGATTAACAATATTTTTCAGACGAAGTTTTTTTCTAAGATCAAAAATTTCTTCTAACCAATCTTCTTTTGAATCAGCAACTCCCTCTGACATTTTGGACACATTGTTAGGGATAGGATTACCTGGAAGTTCCCCTCATGAGGAATCTTCCTTTGAAATTTCTTCATGGATTGCTTGTATCTTATCCCACACTTGTTTTGAAGTTGTATAATCCATAACCTTATTTAATGTTGAATCTGATATTCTACAAAAGATGTCACTCACTTCTTTTGCACTTATTCATCTGATGGAGGAGTCTTGGTGTAGCCATTGAATACTAGATACCAACCATCAAGATCCATTATATTATACTTCATCTTTTCTTTCCATTGTTGATAATTATATTTTCTCATCATAGGCACATCTGCATTGTCCATTGTTTCTGACTTGCCTTGATCTATAGCTTCTAGAGGCTTCATTTTTTAATATGTTTTCTTTTTAGAGTGCTTAATTTCAATTTTACCTATCAGTCCAAGTTCATTTGTTTCACTGTCATCATCACCATCATTATTTCATAGACAAGGAAATGGATCGGAGTTAGAACAAAATCCCATACCTGATATTTCTTTGTTACCATCTTCTTCATTCTTGATCAATAAAAAATGGCGTGCTCCCAAACTTGAATATTTGCTGCCATTTGTAACTATCGCTGCATCTAATATATTCTTGTCAAAGTTTTTAATAAAAATATCATTTTCTTCTAGGCCATCAAATTCGTTACTACTTCTACCTTCAAATTTCATAAGTAATTGACATTCTTTATTAGACTCACCTTCTTCACCATTTGAGAAACCATCACTATCTTCATGTGTATAAAAACTTCTCTTGTTTTCAAAACTTATCCTATTTATTTGTGAAACTTCTTTCCCTTTCTCATGATTTTCTCTATAGGAATGCTTAGCAGCGTAACGATAAAAAGTTCCTCTTCACACAAAAATACATTGACTAAAAAATATGCCAAATGAAAGCCAAATTATACAAGATTTAGAAGACTTCATACTAAGACTCTATAAATATTAAAGTAATTTTGAGTGTGCACAAATTTCTCAAAACAATTCATATTATTTAATCACAAAGCCCATATACATTCCACATAAATAGTGTTTTATGAGATCCAACAATTTCTAAACTGAGAGATTATTGTTAAGAAAATATCTCAACAATAAAATCCACTCAAAAAACTAGTCATACATATATACTAATGTAAGAATTATTCCAAGTCTCACCTTTAAAGGTTACATTATATCATTACAAATATTATTACGAAAATCATAAATTAAATACCGTCATATATGTCTTACTGGTCTTCGTCAACACTCTCATCCACTTTGGAATCTTGCAAACAATGCTCTTTCTTCACTGCCTCATCCTTGATTTGTCACTTGAACTCCATTTAAAACATAAATGCCTCTGACCATCTTTGAAAAACTTGCATCATAAAAAATGTTGACATACTTTATTCTGCCAAAATAACATAGCTCATTGTAACTATAAAAAAAAGAGTAGCCAAGTAGTGAACTATCCTATGGACAAGCTCCTATTTATCAGATGAGATAGCATGTTGTGTCTAACAATTATCCAGGATAGTTGTCTTGTTATTGAATGTGTTTAAACTTTGACCATACAACTTGACCTATCTGACACACATGGATCTCATAAAAATAACATGTAACTGATGTTCTTGGCTTCACACGACACGTCAACTTTATAACATAAGTTAAGAAAAATCAAATTAGCGAAATGTTATCATGGCACCATATATAGTGAGAACCACTAATTTTAATATGTTACTCTTTTCTATGGAATTGGTTTTGCACCTTTGTTTCTTCTTTTTTTTCCAAACAAAACTAAAAGAAAAAAAAGAAACATCCAAACTAGTGCCAAAATATCATAAAGCACCAAAAAATGACTAAGACCAAACTAATGGAAATTCATTTATATCAGAATGATCGGTGCCCTCTAATTGATCTCACTTATTTTTTGTTGAAATAAATAGTCTGGAAAGAACCACACTCCTGCTAAAAAATTCATAATTATTTAACCATCAGATTTCGTTCACGTAGAAATAAGTTTCCTCTTATGTGCCTAGTAATAAGAATGTCAGAACAAACTTAATAGATATATTTAAAATTATGTTCAGACTTAGGACCACTGTCGAGCCAAAGAAAATTCAAACACTTGAGGAAATCTTTTTTCCTCTGACTTGAAAGGAGTGTCCTAATAAATACTCAGAAGCACAATTGTTGTAATGGTCAATACAACATTGAGCTTCAAAGAAA
Source organism: Pinus tabuliformis (assembly GCA_031772625.1). Classification (NCBI taxonomy): domain Eukaryota; kingdom Viridiplantae; phylum Streptophyta; class Pinopsida; order Pinales; family Pinaceae; genus Pinus; species Pinus tabuliformis. The sequence goes on along the minus strand of CM062814.1, from coordinate 355,171,729 downwards.
CAAAAGGACCACTGGTGGTCGTTAAACTCACAACTACTTTAGTTGCCTAGGCAGTCTTAACATCTCCAACAAGATTCTCCGCAAACACCTTCAATGACTTAGTCAAAGAAGCATACCCATTCTTTTATATGCCAACCAATCCCACTCTCTCAAAACCATAACTAGAAAGTCTCACAAATTCTTCCTGACCAGGCTTATACCGCAAAAGCACAATATTAGATCACATGATGCATTGGGCCTAGGGATGTTTGAATCTGAATGTGGATGTAAGAATGAACAATTATCTAGACATATGGTGGGAATATTTCTTCTTACTCTTGTATATATTAAAAAAATGGGCTAGCCTATGTTTATAGATGAAGCTAGCGATGACAGATCTAGAATCCAACTTAATCAATCTCTGGCACTTAGAAGATGATTAACATGGATTCTATTTGGAAACCCTAGTATGGTGTCTCCAAATCCACCTTCCATAAAAGTGTAGCAAAAGATAAAATGAATAACACCACAAGAAAAACATCGACATCATGATATTGCAACTAATGACATATCTCGATGCACTCTCAAAAGGTTCTTCCACTTATGCTAACAACTAAGTACAATTTGTAAGTATGGACAATGATCACAAATCCATCAAACATTAAGGGGTTGAGCCCCTTATCTGTATTGTAGTCAACTCTTCACAATTCATAAAAATCTCTGCCAGGTTCGAAAACTCCATTAGACACTCACACAACTTTTTCACAGTAAAGTTAAAACACAATCGTATCTAAAATTAACACGCATTCATATCTACAATGTACAAAATATTTAGAAATTTGTGACTTCCCATCTTGTAGGCCCTTCCTTAAGGAAGTTGTTGTTATACATCATACCATCTTGTATTTGTCTTAAACAATAACATATTTCATCCCTGGTACAAAGAAGGACAAGTGCAATCTACATATACTAAAGGGAAATGAAAAGGGAGATTCGAAGTTCAAAAACCAAAATTCAGAAGTCGGAAGCCAAAAAGAAGATGAAGAGTCAAAATTTCGAGAGTTGAAATTCATAAGGTTGGTCATATCATAACATTGGAGATCAGAATCTCCTAAGTTCTTAATAATAGCAATTCTTTAGAAGTGCAGAAGTAATGAGGAGCAGAGATTTATAAAGGAAATCATTTGCAAAACCAAGGACGCCAGGGATCCTTTTCTCTCTCTTCCAATAGGACACAAGGTAGAAGGTGATTGGCTCTGAGAATTATATGATGCAGATGAAATTAGCATGACATCATCTCAAAGGTTAGTATATCGAAGGATGTAGATTTCGTAACTCCTATGCAAATTATATTTAAAAATTCATGATGGAGGGGGGCTTTGATGTTGAGTGGCACTTGGGCATGAGGACCCAAAGGACCAAGGGCAGAGAGTAGGCCTTAGAACCCAAGTGCTATGGACCATATTGGGGATGTCGATATCAGAACTCGAGAGTAAAAGAATTTTGGAAAATTTATGATGAAATGCGCTTCTGAAGTGATTGGCACTCGGTCGTGGATCTTAGAAAAAATAAAGGCAGAGCCCTGCTTAAAGACGAAGTAGAGAATTGGTAGATCACCATTCATCATGGATCATCCAACTCAAAGAGGCATTTCGGGGGGAACTTACATGATCGATATGTTGGCGCCACCCCTGGAGTTGAAAAATCAACATGGTGAGATCAACCCATCGACGACTCGTATTAACTCCTAGGTGGCTTAGATTGAACCAACCTCCATCCCCTCACCTACTAAAGATAGGTGGGGACCACAACTGCAATTCATCTAGTCACCTACAGTATGATCAGGCACCAAGGTAACGATAAGGTACCCCCTCCATGGTCCACCTATCACCCTTCCAATCATATTACACCACATCCCCCCCCCCTCATGATCTCATCTAATGTCAAATGATCATTCCCCTCCGCCTATAACGACCCTACCCTCTTCATCATTTGAATTAAAAGTGATTATTCTCATATATAAAATTCTCATATCATTTAACTTGTCTGTGAAGTTGTTCATCTACTAGAATACTCCAGAGCTCCCGCCAATGATGTTCTCCCAATTCTCACCTGGTCAATCAGGAAACTCGTCAGCGTCTTGCCTCTAATTTTTGCCTCAATGCTAAAAATGAAGAAACCAACCCCAAAGACACCCAAAGCTTAGGAATCCAAACTGTCATCCTACATGGAGCCACTGATGGACACAGAGGCACAAATCTTCCACCCCTCCTACCCTTATGACCTGTCGGACATCGATTCGACATATATGGCTGCCACCTTAGGGGAGAGGACCCTTTCAGAGTAGTTGAGTCTAGTCTATTTTACCAAATTACTACCTTTTTATATCATTTTCCTAAGATCGTTTCATGGCTTTCTTCATCCTACGTCAATAAGAAGAATTGTTTCATATCTTCTACCAAAGAAAAAATATTGGAGGTGACCCTTGAGCTTATTCAAAAGACTCTAGTGTACCCAATCTATCCTAAAACATAAAAATTCACTGAATCAACCTTGTTCTACAGTTACAATTCCCTCTCTATTGGGAAACAACAGTCCTTTCTGCAAATTATTTTGGCCCCTGACCACTAGTCCTTGCCTATTGCTGACACTTTCCCAATATCTACCTTTCCAGAGCAAGTGCAGCGTATCCTTAGTGTAATTGCTCATTTATTTAGGGAAGATGATTCCAAGATTAGTACCAAGGCCACCATAGAGCTTATTAGATAGATGATGTAAGTAGACCATATGTTTGACATACCTTCCTTCTTGGCTAAGTCCATTAAATACCAGTTGCATCACTTTTTTGTCACGTCATTTTTCAAATATTACTTCATAATGTTTTTTTTGTTCCTATATACCCATGTAGATGAATTTGAATGCTTGAGTTTGAGATTGTGGATTCAAACAAGAAGAGAATGTTTGTCTTTGATTGGGATATTGTCGTTAGGCAGAAAGAAACAATCAGGGCTACTCTCAATTCATATCCTATTATATGGATATGCATATAAAATCATCCATAATGTCTCCCTGTTATAGACATATTTGGGCACTGCAACCCAAAACTCATATGTCCATAAACTAAGGGCTCCATTAAGTCCCTAAATGTGTTGTTTCATACCCTAAAGGATCATGGTCAACTGATTACATCATTTCCCAGAAGTTCCACCTGAAAAACTACTCAGAACTAGCCAAAACTGGACCATACAGACTGCTCCATGGGCAAGGTGTGATGCATACTGACTGCCTAACTGGCCAGGTGTGATGCATACTGAAATGGCCTTCTATGGGGTGTGATGAGCGTGAGTAGACAAATGGAAAAGATAGTTTGCAAGGTGGATGATCATGGAATCTTCCAGAAACTTCTCCTGTGACACTTGCTTCTCTGAATTCGCCCAGGGATGAGTAAGAGATCATTGAAATCTCCAAGTGGTACCAAGAACTATCAGTGGAATGACACTAATCAAAAACCTAGAGCTGACTCACACCCTTGCAAGACATCTATAAATGGATCCCTCATCTGAGAGATCTAGAGGCTGGAATTTTGTATTTTGTAAGGAAGTGTTGTTGGTTTGCTGGTGAGAAGAGACATTGCATTGTTCGGTGATTTGGTTTTTCATGAGGTGAAGATGGCTTCTAAAACTGGGAGGATGATGCTGGATTAGACAACTGGGTTGTAATCCTCTCTTACATTACTATTAATAAAGTTCTTTGAGTTTTCCTCAATATAATCTTATATTTGTGAATCTTATTGTTTATGAATGCAATTGTATGGTCAATGTGTTTCTGATTCTGCATTGTTTATGATGTTTTAGATAGAGATGCTTTGATAGTTTGCTGTTACTTTGACTCCAAGAGTACTCTTTGAAGTGGGACAAGTAGGAGAGGAGTGGAAAATTCTATCAAGGAAAGGAGAAATCAACCCAGGATCAAAGCGAAAGATCCAGGTTGGTCCTCTGTTCTTCTCTTCCATCTATCACACTTAAAGGAACTATTCAAAAGCTTTCATTGTTTGTTTCTAAGATAGCTACCCATCTTAGTGGGACTAGCAGTTCAAATCGACACTAGTTTTCTTTGAAACAAAATGGCGACTCCACTGGGGAATGAATAGTTTGTTTTGTTTGTTTATTGTTTGCTTTATAAACTACAGAAGGAGCCTGAAGTTAGCCAACTAGCCTTTGAAACACCTTTGCTATGCAATTGTGAAGTAGATGAATGTTGCTTCAGTCAATCTCTGGGTTGGTTTATGTATTGAACATTTGACTTACAAAGCATTCTAAGTGCCCTTATGGTAGCTCAGAACCTCATCAGATCCTACCCTTATGCTTTCTGTTTACTATCCATCATTAATCAGCCTAAATCACTGAACTTAGCTGCAAGTTTTGAGCAAAAACCAAGCTCAATTTCGCTCCCTGTCCCATCGCACTGTCTGTAACTGTGCAACCTGGATGCATCGCACCTCCCATGTGTTGCAGGTGAGATGCATCCTTGTTTCCCTGTGTTGTAGGTGCGATGATTGAGTGATACTGTTTTCTTCTCTGAAATTTGGTTTTTCCTCCTTGTTTTCAGCTTTATTCAATAGTTTTGATGTTCATGATCAATACTTTCTTGTTGAAACCATCTTCCCTCACATATTTCAGCCTCCATCAGTTAGGAATTGAAAATGCTTTTGTGTATTTGTTAATCATTTATATTCTTCCTTTGTCGAAAGTAGCCTAATCGAACTGTCGTTTTTTATGCAAGTGATGTAATCGTCATTTTAGATCAAAAGAAGAGTGTCATAGAGTCTTCCTATTCTAGATAGTTGATTGTACTTTCGTCATTGTACTTGATTTTGAAATTATTAGTATTTGAAGTGTCAAAAACAGTTTTCAATTCGAAATCGAAAAGTGTCGTCTTAGTCTTCCTTTCATTTTGAAAAGAAAATTGTTAGTACTGTCGCTTTGAAAGAAAATAGTTCAAATATGTACTTAGCTTTCTTTTTTCGCATTCACACATTAAGAAAGTGGAAAAACAAATACATGCATGTGCATCTGCATTTTGACTGCATGCAAAATTTGATTTAGGAAAGTGCATTTAGTGTGTGCTCTATGCTCTCTGCTGAAAGAAAAATTGTTATCTTCTTTCCTTTGTAGCTAGGATTTTCATTGCTAAAAGAACATAAATGACTGTTTATCATTTTAGATTGCATATTTAGGAATTTCACATCTACATCATGCGGTGAACCTTGAAAGACAAACTTCTAAGCAAGATCAACCATAAAATAAATCTCAATGAACATAAAAACGCTTTGGAACCTGACGCAACACATCTAGAAGTCTAGGCTAGAGATTTGTTCTGGCATCGTAAAACCTGGTAACTATCATTTTCATCGTAGGTTGGGTGATTCCTCCTCTTTGATACAACAAGTGCCAGTACGGACTTGTGCTCCCCGTACCGTCGAGTATATATTGGGAGACCACCATAGGCTGATATCCTTTATCCTTAGGATGCCGTGTCTACCGCCTTATCGATCGTATTGCACTAAACACAACATTCGGGAAGATTGACTGCCATACATAAGTCCTTGGTAATTTCTTTATCATTTATCACCAAGGTGTATTTTGCAGTTTTACGATCGATTTGGTAAACCCTCTGTCTAGACTTCAAGAGCAGTCACTTTCGTTCCTTTTCGACTCCTTAAAAGAAAAGGTCCATCTGAGCACTTGTCACTTCAGGCTCATTAAAAAGCGAAGGCGACTAGAGTCGCCTTTAGCTTTTTCTCGACTCTTAAAAATTGAAAAAGCAAGTTGTGTCCAAGCATCTTAAAATTTATTTTAATCGGAATAACATCCCTGTTCCTACGTTGATCTGAGGTTAAGATAATGGAGTCTACCAATCAAGGAATCCCTCTTGGAGGGAATCCTAGTCCTTTCTCCTCTTGGGGAGATATTGGTTCTCCATATATGGCTACATTGTCCCTTGCAGGAATCACAATCAGCCTACCGATATGGCTTTTCTTAACCTCTATCATTTAAAACACCATAATTCCTCAACAATCTAATCAACAACTAGATGACACTGAAGTTACCCCTTTGCCTTCTACTTCGTTTGTTTCTCCTTCCCCTTCTTCCTCTTTGCTTGGTGAAACTAGTGACACTAAAAACCAAGTAGCTGAGAAGAAAAATAAAGGGAAGGAGAAGAAGAAGAATCCAGCTAAACAAGGGAACACCCAAGTATCATCTGGCGAAAATCCACACACTAAAAATTCCAAACCAAAAACTCCATGCGCAATTTGCAAAGGGAGCCATTGCCATCGAGATTGCCCTTGCATCTCGCAGATATTGATAGAATGGTCTCCCCATTTGCACCATTCGGTGTCATCAACCTCTGACAGTCAGGTTGACAGCACACCATCAGCTAGTGAAAATGAAGTCTGTAGGTTTTAACCCCGTATAGAAATTACCTGCATACGAATTCTAAAACACAGAAAATAAATAATGTGAGAGAAGAACACATAAAACACATATACAAAAATATTTTCCCCTGGATCCCAAAACCGGGACTACCAACTTGATTTTTCATTATGTTCCCTTCAATGTTACAATACATATATACATGCCAAAGCATCCAATACCATGGACCGAAAGCCATCGCGTCCAATACCATGGACCGAAAAACCATCGCGTCCAAAAAAAACATGTGCGAAAATCATGCACAAAACCATAGGTGGGTCCGCCCAACCTAACATAGGGTCCAAAACCAAAATTTTCCAAGGCGCTGCCTTGGACCCCATAAAGTGGGGTTACGGGTGCACTTCAAACCCCCTGTTAACTACGTGGAAAGAATATAACACAACCCAACACTCTCCCACTTGTTGTTTTCTTTCCACAGGAGGCCAAAAGAGAGCTTAGTCATTTTCCCAGCCCTGAAATGCCCATTGTCTCTCTACACCAAGAGAACTTCTCAGAGCTCACAGATTTTGTCAATGCATCTGCAGTATTCTTCAAAGTGTCCACCTTTACTAGCAACACCTTTTTGTCTTCTATCATATCCCTCACAAAGTGATACTGAACATCAATGTGCTTTGTCTTTGAATGATATGCAGGGTTCTTTGCCATGAAAATTTCACTTTGGTTGTCACAATCTATCCTTATAGCTTCCTGTACTAACCCAATACTTGAACAAAATCTCTGCAACCAAACTGCTTCCTTGCTTGCATGAGTGGCTACCATGTATTCTGCCTATGTAGTTGATAGTGCCACTACAGATTGTTTCTTACTCATCCAACTGGCTGCACCTCCAAATAGGTTAAACACATACCCACTTGTAGATCTTCTCTGATCCAGATCTCCAGCCCAGTCTACATCAACAAAGCCACGAATATCCAACACTCTGTCCAATCTTGGTCTTCCTTGGTATCATAGACCATAATCACTAGTGCCACGCAAATACCTAAAAACCAGCTTCAGTGCTGTCCAATGCTCCTTTCCTAGTTTTGACATAAACCTACTCAATACTCCCACTGCATGTGCAATGTCTGGTCTAGTACAAACCGTTGCATACATTAGGCTACCGACTGCACTTGCATATGGAACACCAGACATGTCCTCTTCCTCTTCTTGTGTCTTGGGACATTGTTCAGCAGATAACCTCACACCTACAGGAATAGGAACCTTCACCAGTTTATTATCCTACATATTAAACCTCTGTAGTATTGTCTCGACATACTTCCTCTGGTTTAACCAGAGCTTCCTCTTTGCCCGATCTCTTTTAATTTCCATGCCCAAAATATAGTTTGCAGCACCAAGATCTTTCATGTCGAATTTGGAGGACAATTGGGTCTTCAAATCCTGGATAATTTCATTGTCATTTCCAACCAGCAACATATCATCCACATACAAGACCAGATAAATAACATGGTCAGCAATTAATTTAAAATACACACAGTGATCTGATTTGCTTCTGGTGTAGCCAAGTCCCTGTATAAATGTATCAAATTTCTGATACCACATCATTGGTGACTGTTTTAACCCATACAAAGACTTCTTTAACTTACACACTAGTTCTTTCTTACCCTTCACTGCAAAGCCTTCAGGTTGCTTCATGTAGATCTCCTCTTCCAGATCCCCATGAAGAAATGTTGTCTTCATATCCATCTGTTCTACCTCAAAATCAAAAGCAGCAGCAACAGATAAAAGTAATCTAATAGAAGTTATCTTGGCAACAAGAGAAAAAATATCACCAAAATCAATTCCCAACACCTGGGAATAACCTTTTGCTACCAACCGAGCTTTGTATTTCTCCACTTTTCCTTCTACATTTGTCTTCTTTTTGAACACCCATTTGCTACTAATGGGTTTCCTTCCAGCTGGCAACTCCACTAGATCCCAAGCCTCATTTTTGTGCAAAGATGCCATTTCATCAACCATGTCCTCTCTCCAGAGTTTTCCATCCTCTAAATCCACTGCTTCCTTCACAATTCTGGGATCATCATCAGTAATAGACAAAGAAAAATTTGAATAGAAAGCAAATGGACTATACCTTTCTGGTGGCCTTCTTTCTCGAACTGATCTTCTCACAGCCGGAGTTTGTTGCTCTTCATCTTCTGATTCCTCCTCTGCTATAGAGTCTGATTCTTCCTTGTTTAGCTCAAACTCTATCTTCTCAGGTTCCTTTGGTTGGAATTCATGTTTAATAATTTCTTTCACCTCTCTGAACACCACATCTCGGCTGTACACAACCTTCCTTGTTACTGGGTTCCAAAGCTTATAACCCTTTAAACCATCCTTATACCCAATAAAGATGCACTTTTCAGATTTACTAGCCAACTTGGTTCTTTTCTCCTTTGGAACATGTACAAAATACCCTTAGATGTGAAAGAGAGGGTTTCTAACTAGTCCATACCTCTTGTGGAGCCTTATCCTCCAATGCTGATGAAGGTGACCTGTTGACCAGGTAACATGCAGTATCTACCGCCTCTGCCTAGAATTCCTGTCCTAACCCGGCACCGCTGAGCATGCTTCTTGCCCTTTCCATCAACGTCTTGTTCATTATTTCTGCAACTCCATTTTGCTGAGGTGTATATGGAGTAGTCTTCTGTCATGATATACCACACTTCTTACAGAATTCTTCAAATTCCTTGCTACAAAACTCTCCACCATTATCTATCCTCAGCACCTTTAACTTCTTCTCTGTTTGGTTTTCCACCAGAGCCTTAAATTCTTTAAACCTGTCAAAGACTTTAGATTTCTTCTTAAGGAAATATATCCATGTATTCCTTGAGAAGTCATCTATAAATGATACATAGTACACAGACTTACCCAGTGATGGAACCTTCACAGGTCCAAACACATCACTATGCACAAGTTCTAGTATCTGTTTCGCCCTCATACCACCAAAGGGGAAACTCACCCAATTCTGCTTCCCATATACAGAATTTTCATAGAAATCAAAATCCAGAGAGTTATTACTCGTACCTTCTACCATACCTTTACCATGAAGTATTCGAAGGCCCTTCTCTCTAATATGTCCAAGCCTTTGATGCCACAGCATGGTCTTCTCTCCAGAGACCACTAGATTTTATGCTCCACTTTCAGGAACCATAGAACTATTGCACCCATCAATAACAATGCTACCTTGCAGCTTGTACAGAGTTCCAATCTGAACTCCCCGCATCAATACCAGTGCTCCTCGAACCATCTTGCAGGTATCCTTATCGAACACTATTTTTAAACCTGCATCATCTAGCTTGCTTACAGAAATCAAATTTCTGGCCAATGCAAGAATATGTAGAACACCCAGAAGTGTTCTAACCCTTCCACCTTACAACTTCAACTTTACTTTTCCACGACCAATGATTCTAGCCTTCCTATCATCCCCCAACAAGACATCACCACCATCATATTTCTCATACTCATAGAACCACTCTCTATGGGGAGTGAACTGAAAGGATGCACCTAAGTCAATCAACCATGCCTCATGATCTACATGTGTACTTGAATAAGCCAAGTACACATTCCCACCTTCATCTGAGGTGGTTTTCGCCTCTACAGAAGGAGCCTCGTGAGATCCCTTTCCTTTGTCAAGAAATTTAGATTTATAGTCCCTTTTAAAGTGGCCTTCCCTTCCACATTTCTAGCACACCACCTTTACAGGTTTTCCTGGAGATTTAGATCTCCCTCTAGATTTAGATCTCCCACTCGATGACTTATTTTTGTTTCTGTTCTGGGACCGTCCTCATATAGACAAGGCATCACCATTCTGGCTCTCCATATTTTTCCATCTCATGTCCTCCGTCAACAAAGATGAGACTATTTCATCAAACTGCAAGGTAGTTACATTGCTACCTATTACAATAAGCAGGATATCCCACGAATCTAGCAGAGAACAAAACAAACTGATGCACTTATCTTCATCTGAAATTTTAATATCAACAAATACTAACTGACTTACCACAGTATTAAATGCGTTTAGATGCTCTGTCACCGAGTCTCCATCCTTCATCGTCAGGTTATATAGCTTTTTCTGCAAGAACAATTTATTCACCAGAGGCTTAGATTGGTACAAAGTCCCTAACTTGTCCCACAAAGCCTTCGTTGTAGCTTCCCCTGATACATTCAGCAATACTGAATTTGAGACACAGAATCATATTATGATCTTTGCCTTCCAATCCAACTTCTTCCATTCTTAATCGGACACTCCCGTTGGTTTAGTACCTGGATCTACCGCGATCCACTGATCTTTATCCACCAATAGATCCTCCATCTTAAGTTTCCACAACTCAAAACTCTGACCATTAAATTTCTCAATCTCTATCTTTCCATTGCTCACCATCCTCTTTCACCACCAAAATCGATCTCACAAATCTCCCACTGAACAAGGTCTACCACAGGCCCGAGCAAAACCCCTCACTAACAAAGGTGTCCCCTTGAAGCCAAAACTGCTCTGATACCAAATGTAGGTTTTAACCCCATACAGAAATTACCTGCATACGAATTCTAAAACATAGAAAATAAATAATGCGAGAGAAGAACACATATACACAGAGATTTTCCCTTGGATCCCAAAACCGGGACTACCAGCTTGATTTTTCATTATGTTCCTTTCATTGTTACAATACATATTTATACATGCCAAAGCATCAAATACCATGGACCAAAAACCATCACGTCCAATACCATGGACTGAAAACCATCGCGTCCAATACCATGGACTGAAAAACCATCACGTCCAAAAAACCATGGGCGAAAATCATGCACAAAACCATAGGTGGGTCCACCTAACCTAACATAGGGTCCAAAACCAAAATTTTCCAAGGCACTGCCTTGGACCCCATAAAGTGGGGTTACGAGTGCCCTTCAAACCCCCTATTAACTACGTGGAAAGAATATAACACAACCCAAAAAAGTCAAAAGACAAAAAGGAAAAGTCAGAGTTCCATGTAGGTTATGCGAAGGTGATCATACTCTTCACCGTTGTCCTTTTCTGGACGAAACCAAAAGCATTTTGGATAACTGGCCTGCTTCACCACAGCAACTTCCACCTAGATAAAAGAAACTCTTGCGAAGTCCTTCACTAGTTGAAAACCCGATTGACATAACTCAATTGTTGATCGAATCGCCTATCATTGAAAGTGAACCTTCTGAGTCCATACCGAACCAAAGTCAACTAGTTGAGATGGCAGTCGACCCAGTCTTGCCTTCAGAAAATCCACCTTCAGATGATATAGTTTCCAAAGAGGATGAGAACGACACCGTTCAAATTCTTTTTGTCAATACAGAGTCTAATGAACTTGGGGGCAATCCACCCATTCCTTCACAACAGGAAGAGACCCCCTAGTTCATGAAACTTATCCGGACATTTATCCAGTATCTCCTCTGAGCAGTCTAGTCATTTTGTTTGATTGGAATAAACTAGCGAAACCCCGCCTTCCATCTAATGTACCATTCAAAATCATAGTACAAGTTTACAAAATGATCGTGTATGGTACTATCATAGATGAAGGGGCTTCGATGAGTATCCTTTCCTCAACTACTTGGAAAGCGCTTGGTTCGCCATCACTTTTGCTTGAGAAACAAAACTTGTTGGGCTTCAACAAAGGAACCAGTCGGCCATTAGGGATCCTTCCAAAATTGCCTATAACTTTGAGAAAGAAAACCGTTCATTTGAACGTGATGGTAGTCCAAGGTCCACTAGATTAAAATCCACTCCTTGGACGTGATTATATATATAGCATGGAAGCTATTGTTTCCACATTCTTCCGAGTGATGTGTTTTCCACATGAATGCAGACTGTACAGCTTGTTGACCAGCTTTCATTTCCTGGTTCAAACACAACTATAAATCAACCATCATCCCTAAATGGTCTTTTCTCATCAATAATGTCTCTTCAACCTTAATTCCATCCACCTAATTACCACGAGTAGTTCGGTGAGTGTGATGAAGGTTAGGGGGCATGCACCCTAGTCTGCTTCAGCAGGCGAACCCAGAGGAAAAGAGAGATTTTCTTGAAAGGTCATAATACTTGGACTGAATAACATTCCCATATAGGTTATGTAATCAGTCTGACGTGATTATTTCCTTTGTATGATTGTGAATGGAATCTCACAGCATTCGCCTTCGCACGTTATGTGATTGGAAGCTCACAACAATCACCTTCGTCTATTTCAATGGACAAAGCAAAGGAAGAGTTTTTGTTTGTCGACAAAAACAATCCTACCTAACCACAGGGACATCCATTTGGTAACCTAGAAACTCTCCTTTTACTAAAAGACCTGGAGGCATGAAAACCTTTGCATGCAAGTGAAAAGTGACCTTTGATTTTCGTAGTTTGTAGGTTCTTAACCCTTTAACCTTGTAGCTCGGTCGTTTCTAGCTTGCATAAAAAGGTCATGAGCACATGTTATAGTAGTGTTCAAGCTCATTAAAAAATAAATCTACCAAGAGACATTATTAAAAGACTGGTAAGAGCAATGTTCCCGTAAGGTTCAAGCTCGTTAAAAAATCAACCTACACTGAGCACATGTTGGCACAAAGTTCAAGCTCATTAAAATATAAACCCACCTTTGGTAAATAACCTTTGTGATCACTTTGCTATCTACCCTTTTGAACTTTGGTTGTGTTCCTTCCATCACCTCCATTCGTTTGGCCGACCATACACTTCCACTTGATTATTTACCCTTTTGAGGAACATCTAAGATGAGTGACCCTCTTCACACTGCCATGTTTTGAGAAGTTCCAAACTTACCTGGAACCAGCTGCTACCCAAAAATACCACTCGTTCCTCAAAAAACGAGTTTCTTTTAAACTCTTTTTAGACTCGTTAAAAATAAAAATATTTTCGAGCTATTGGCCTTCCCAGCTCATTAAAGTAAGGGGAACGCCATCCCTCTCATATATTTTAATCTTTTTGGACTTGAGGGATTATTAAGAAAAAAGATCGAGCACTTGTCTTTGTCGGCTCGTTAAAACTATCGAAAAGTCATCCCTTTCATATTATTTTACACTTTTTCGGACTTAAGGGATTATGCCACGAAAAAGGACTATTGGAGTTTCCTTTTCATCCATTTTCAAACTCTCTAAACATGAAAAGGACCAAGTTATCTTTGTCGTTAAACTCGTTAAAACAATAGCAACAAACTTGTCCACCCAGACAAGAACGAGTCTCACTAACGCTAGGCTCGCTAAACACAAAGCGACAGGTTTGCCCGAAGGGAAAATTATAGACCAAGCATATGTTATCCTCCTCAAGCTTGTCAAAAATAAAGAGGTATTGGTCAGCAATGACTGGGGAAAAATGGGAAGAAAACTTGAAGAATTTTATTCGTAGCAAGTCACTCTTAAACATGACGCTTTCACTCCATCACCGTGATTGAGTTGGGTTGGGTTTTTCTGTTCACCATCACCATTGGTCCACCATGCCATCCATGGGGTTAACACTACCAGTCCATATCAGTGTTGCCAATATGTTCAAGAGAAGTCATTTAGAGAATTCACCATCTAGCAAACGCCTCATTTTCACCTCCACAAAAATCATTTGCTCCATTTCACGTAGTAGATGTGGGATACATCAAGGCCCTCCTACGATAGGTCAATTCTTGTTGACATCAGCTCATTATCCAAGAAGTTGACTTAGAAACAACCCTTTCAGTACTTTGAAGCTTGCATGCCTCGATGACAAGTTTCTCACTTCCGACGACAGGTTTACATCAATGACCTTCGACCGAAAGATTTTGCATGGTGTTCAACTTCGACTCATATATTCGCACCATGTGAAGTGTACTATAGTACCTTGAGGGTCATCATCATTATTGGTGATTGCTCTCACATCTGTTAACAGCTTACATTATTGGCTGGTAATCAGACGATGTGTTTCCATGTTCGACTTCAGAACATCTTTTCACATGGATTGACTTGTACAACGGGCGAAGATTAGACGAGGTTTGAAGACCCCAGATCTAGTTTCATCCATCAAGGCTGCGATATATTCAGGAAAATAAAGACATCAATTGTACACAAAATATGCATAGATAGTCATCTAAGCTAGGGAAGATGACTCTTCATGCGAAGAATCACCAATCTGCAACAATAGAAGATTGTCTATCCTATGTACATGAAAATGAATTTATGAATCTGAGCATGGGAATGCTCACCTCAGCTAAATCATGAAAATAATATGATGATGATGTATTATATTGTATCTTATATAGGTCACCTTCCAGTTTGAATGCCTCGGATCCTCATGAATAAAGCATTTCACTCGACATCAGAAGATTTACGACCTCATGCTTTAGGGGGCAGCTGTTATAGACATATTTGGGCACTGCAACCCCAAACTCATATGTCCATAAACTAAGGGTTCCATTAAGTCCCTAAAATTGTTGTTTCATACCCTAAAGGATCATGGTCAAATGATTACATCATTTCCCAGAAGTTACACCTAAAAAACTACTCAAAACTGGCCAAAACTGGACGATACATACTCCTCCATGGACAAGGTGCGATGTATACTGACTGCCTAACTGGCCAGGTCCGATGCATACTGAAATTGCCTTCTTTGGGTGCGATGAGTGAGAGTAGACAAATGGCAAAGACAATTTGCAAGGTGGATGATCATGGAATCTTCCAGAAACTTCTCCTATGACACTTGCCTCTCTGAATTTGCCTAGGGATGAGTAAGAGATCATTGAAATCTCCAAGTGGAACCAAGAACTACCAGTGGAATGACACTAATCAAAAACCCAAAGCTGACTCACACCCTTGCAAGTCATCTATAAATGGATCCCTCATCTAAGAGATCTACAGGCTGGAATTTTGTATTTTGTAAGGAAGTGTTGTTGGTTTGTTGGTGAGAAGAGACATTGCATTGTTGGGTGATTTTCTTGTTCATGAGGTGAAGAGGGCTTCTACAACTGGGAGGATGATGTTGGATCAGACAGCTGGGTTGTAATCCTCTCTTACATTACTATTAATATATTTCTTTGAGTTTTCCTCAATATAATCTTGTATTTGTGAATCTTATTGTTTATGAATGCAATTGTATGGTCAATGTGTTTCTGATTATGCATTGTTTATGATGTTTTAGATAGAGATGCTTTGATAGTTTGCTATTACTTTGACTCTACAGGTACTCTTTGAAGTAGGACAAGTAAGAGAGGAGTGGAAAATTCTATCAAGGAAAGGAGAAATCAAACCAGGATCAAAGCAAAAGATCTAGGTTGGTCCTCTGTTCTTCGCTTCCATCTATCACACTTAAAGGAACTCTTGAAAAGCTTTCATTGTTGTTTCTAAGATAGCTACCCATCTTAGTGGGACTAGCAATTCGAATCGACACTAGTTTTCCCTGAAACACTCCCCACCAAGTGTTATGCTCTTAACCTACAAAATGATACCCAAATACAGAATATGTGAAGAAAAGATACCCAGAACACAGAATAGCAATGATTTTATTATTCAGAGAGTAATGTTCACTTGCCTCTTTGAGGGGGCAACCTCCAATAGAGCAGAGCTCGATTACAAAATAAGACACGATGCTCCTCGCAGGGAGTCTCTATCCTATATATATGACTCATACATGCAATACCACGGGCCAATACCGTGGGTTTTATTAATACCATCTATCTAATACTACAGCCCATTTGCAACTAACTATGGTTCCGTCATTAATTGCGGATTAACCACTTACAATTATTAATATGGGCTTTATTGACTCTTGACTATGACGTGATCCCATTACATAAATAAGGGGGTTAGGGTGGGACCCTAACATGCCCTCCCCCTTAAGACTAGCCTTGTCCTCAAGGCTGAAGCTGCAGAAACTGCTGAAGAATAGTGGCTGGTTCCCAAGTTGCATCTTCCGGAGAGGTGTCTTTCCATTTGACGAGGACTTCCTTAATCATGCGGCCGCGCAGTTGCTTGTCTCGTGTGTCTAGGACCTGTTCGGGTTGAAGCCAGATGGACCCTTCTTCGTCCAATTCAGGTAGACTGGTCTAAATTCTGCAATTGTTCCCAATCACTTTCTTGAGGCATGAGACATGGAAAACTGGATGGATTTTTGCAGTAGGTGGCAAGGCCAACTTGTAGGCCACTTCTCCAATGCGCTAAAGTACTTGATATGGTCCGTAGAATTTGGGAGAGAGTTTCTGACACCCCTTGTCTTTGAGTGATGTTTGCTTATATGGTTGTAGCCGTAAAAAGACCTTATCCCCTTCTTGAAATTGGCGCTCTGAGCGATGCTGGTCGACCTGTTGCTTCATGCGGTTCTGAGCTTGATGAAGATTCTCTCGAAGATGGGTGAGCATGGTTGCGCGGTGTTGTAGGAGTTGATCCACTGCTTGTACTTTTGAGCATCCCTTGAGATACGAAGTAGGTGAAGGCGAGAGTTGACCATATACTGCTTCATAGGGAGTCATTTTGGTGGTGGCATGATAGTTGGTGTTATACCACCATTCAGCCAGAGGTAACCACTGTACCCAAAGGTGTTGCTTTTCTGAAGTGAAACACCTAAGGTAGGTTTCTAGACATTTGTTGACGGCTTCGGTTTGACCATCTGTTTGCGGATGATAGGAAGTACTGAGTTTTAGTTGAGTGCCTTGTATTCTGAAGAGTTCCTGCCAAAAATTACTGGTGAAGATCGGGTCGCGGTCGAACACAATAGAAGTGGGCATGCCATGCAATTTGAAGATCTGATCCATGAAAGATTGAGCAACCAAAGTTGGTGTAAACGGGTGGGGTAGGGCGCAGAAATGAGCATACTTCGACAGTCGGTCCACAACCACCATGATGACTGACTTGTTCCCTGACTTTGGAAGACCTGTAATGAAATCCATAGAAACCTCCGTCCAAATTGATGCCGGAATGGGCAATGGTTGTAATGTGCCTGGTGTGTTGACGATTTCCCCTTTGTGGCGTTGACAGACATCGCATTCTGCTACGAAAGTAAGGATGTTCTTTTTCATGCCTGTCCAAAAAAAAGATCTTCTGGTGCGAGCATACGTCTTCTGAAAGCCTGAATGTCCTGCAATGGGAGATGAGTGCAATTCTGCCAAAATGCGACTTTTGAGGGTGGATGTTGGTGATATTACGACTCTGTCCTTGTAGGGAAGAATATCATCCTGCCACAAGTAGCCCTTCGTGGAATTTGGATCTACCTGCAATTGAGAAATGAGTTGGGAGAGCCCAGGGTGTGAAAACCATTCCCTGCGAGCCTCTTCAATCCATTCTGGAATGGGGAGGGAAATTGCTAGCAGAGTACTTTCCTCTTCAAATTGGCGAGATAATGCATCTCCTACACTATTGTCTTTCCCTTTCTTGTAAATTATCTCATAATCATATCCCAGCATTTTGGCGAGCCATTTATTTTGTTGTGGGGAGGATAGGCGTTGCTCCAAAAAATATTTAAGACTATGATGATCTGTGCGGATTTGGAAACGTCGCCCCAATAAGTAAGGTCGCCAGGTCTCGACGGCATGTAAGATGGCCATCATTTCCTTCTCGTAGGTAGATTGGCCCAGATTCCTCCCACTGAGTTGTTGGCTTGTGAAGGCCAACGGTCACCCTTCCTACATTAAGACCGCCCCAATACCTATACCTGAAGCATCACATTCAATGACAAAAGATTTGGTGAAGTCAGGTAGTGCTAAGATTGGAGTGGAACACATGGCATTTTTTAGAGCTGTAAAGGCCTGTTGTGCTTCCTCATTCCAGAAGAATGAATTTTTCTTTAGGAGTTGGGTGAGGGGCTTCGCTATGTGACCATAGTTGCGGACAAATTTACGATAATAGCCTGTGAGACCCAAAAATCCTCTCAAGCTCTTCAAGGTCTTAGGTTGAGGCCATTCCTGCATTGCCTAGATCTTTTTGGGGTCCACCTTGACACCTTCACGCCCCACAATGTGGCCCAAATACTCTACTTCTGCCATGCCAAACAAACACTTGGACATCTTGACAAATAATTTATGCTTGCGGAGCAGTTGCAAGAGTAGATCTACATGCTGAAGATGTGCGGCCCAAGTGCAACTATAGATGAGGATGTCATCGAAGAAAACAAGGACAAATTTCCTGAGATATGGTTTGAGAATGTGGTTCATAAGGCTCTGAAAAGTAGAGGGAGCATTACAAAGACCAAATGGCATGACCAGGAATTCATAATGGCCTTAATGAGTTCTGAAAGCATTCTTGGGAATGTCGACTTCCTTCATGCGAATTTGGTGGTAGCCTGAGCGAAGATCCAGCTTAGTGAAGAATTGAGCCCCATTGAGTTCATCCAGCAAATCATCAACCACCGGGATGGGAAATTTATCTTTGACTGTCAACTTATTGAGGGCCTCGAAGTCGGGACACATCCGCCACTCCCCATCTTTCTTGAGCACCATGACCACTGGGGATGAATAAGGACTAATGCTGGGACGAATGACACCTGCTTCCAAAAGTTCCTTGATGATTTTTTCTATTTCATTCTTTTGGGTGAACGGATATCTGTATGGGCGCACATTTGGGGGTTGGGCCCTTGGAACCAAGGTGATGCTATGATCATGTTCCCCTCGTGAGGGTGGAAGCTCATGAGGCTTGTCAAAGACCGGCATATGGTTATTTAAAATCTGTTGCATCTCAGGATGAATTGGCAGAGGCTTGGTTTCGACTACCTGGATGGCATTAAATTGAGCTACAACTCCATGATTGCCCTTTTTTAACAATTTTTCCATCCTATGCGAGCTGATGATAGAGGGGGCTCCCACCTGGAGTCCACGAAGGGTATGTGTGTAGTTGTTCTGCTTAAAACTCATATATAACTCCTGGAAATCCATTGTGATTGGCCCAAGAGTGCAGAGCCATTTAGCGCCGAGGACAATGTCGCAACCCCCCATGTGTATGGCAAACATGTGGGTTTTCAACTGATAATCCCCCATTTGAAGTTTGACATTTTCACAGTGACCTTCACATTTCATTGTGCCTCCATCCGCAATTTGAACTTGGAAGTTAGAAACTGCTCGTACAAAACAATGCACTGCTTCTGCGACTTTTTGATGGATGAAATTATGTGTACTTCCACTATCAATCAAGACTACTACTGGGCGATGTTTAATAAAACCTCTGATTTTGAGAGTTTGAGGGGAAGAAATTCCTGCCAAAGCATGCAACGAAATAACTGGTTCGTCAGAGACATTGTCCTTTTGGGTGTCTTCTTCTAGCAGCTCATGTTCCTCCAGTGGTGGATCTTCCTCTGTTGAGTTGTAGTCAGTGGCATCAATTTGAAAAAATTTGGGCTCCTTGCATTTATGACCTGGGGAGTATTTTTCATCACAGTAGTAACATAGGCCTTGCTTTCTTCTTTCGGTCATTTCCGCAGGTGACACCTTTTGGACCTTAAGTGTTTGAGTCGTGTTGTGAGCCTGTGGGGGGCGACCTTTAGCGGAGAAATTTGGGCAACTGTATTGGGCTGCTAATGCATGTTCCACGTTACGAGCTACCTTGCAAGCCTCCGTCCATGTGGGAGGGTGGTGCAGTAGGACTTGGGGTTTGATAGCTTCTTTAAGACCGCTGATAAAACATTCCGTGTAGAACACATCTGAGAGACCCCAAGTGCGGAAGGCTAAGGCTTCAAAAGCTGTAATATATTCATCCACTATACCAGTCTATCGGAGCTTAGTAAGACGACCCAAAAAAGATGATTCCTGGTCAAAGCGGTCTTGAAGAGCTTTGGTGAATTTGGTCCAAGTCCTAAAAGGTCCAGTGCAACGTTGATGCCATTCCCACCATTGCCACCTTTCATTATCCAAGTACATGCTCCCCAACATAAGCTGAGTCTCATCATCAAAGATGTGATTCAGTTTGAAATACTGCTCCATTTGTGCTATCCATGCCGACGGGTGAGAACCGTTAAATTTATGCATATCCAACTTGGGAGGTCGCTGACTGGGTTGTTGGTGGGTGTGCCAGACGTGAGGAGAGTGGCTAGACTCACCCTCATTGTGTTCATTGCCATTATACGCCTCCTCGTGGGCTTGCTCCTTGCCCTTCGGGACTATTTTCTCGACCATGCTACATAGTCCGGTAAGCTGAATGTGGAGGTTTTGCACTGATTCTTCAAGTTTGTCCATCCTCTCATTGGCCATCGCTTGAGCTCTAGTTTCTACCATACACCAACCTGATTGTTTTTGAAAATTGGGACCGCCTAAAAAAAAATTCACTAAGAAGTGAATGGTACCACCGTGCTCAGCTCGTCGTCCTGATTCTGATGGGCTAGATCACCAATAAGCGCCCCGAAAGTCCTGCGAAAATTATACCCCGGTATAGGAACCCTTCACAACGATTCCGATCTGAGATCTGAATGGCGGATCTGATAGCTCTGGGTGGCGGAACAGACTGCTTCTGCGGATCTGATGGATCTAATAGATCGAAATGGTTGATCTGCGAACTTGAGACTGTGGGACTGATGTCTGCTGCTGCTGCACCCCTTTGCACAAGCGGATCTAGAAGAGATGATGTGTGATCCCCCGATAGAAAAGGGAACTATGGTCTTGAGGAGTGTCAGGTGCTACAGATCGCAATATACATAAGGGTCTGGCAGTAGTACTCGGCCCAATATTTCAGGGCTCTAACTAAGGAGGATCGACCGTACCCTTAGCCGTACAACCCGACTACCCTATCGTACAGGCGAGTAATCTCTCCGAGTGTTGTTCTTGGTGTACTGTAGCCGCAAGACGGCTGACGGTTTATCTATGGCGAGGTTTCAAGGGAGCCTAGGGGGCTTCTGATATACCCAGAGGGTACGTGGAAGACAATCCGTGCGCGGTTCTGTCTAATGCGCTACTACTCGAAGGGGTACCCACAGGGGTTACAAGGGAGTCCAACAGACGTGACCACCTCTTGTATTTCCTACGTGCATGCCTCCCCAAATCCGCAGGTTTATGCACTCAACGATAGATCCCGTGGTTTAAAAACACCGGAACACGTCTCTAGCCAAAAAAGAATTTGCTAAGAAATGGAGATCCCACCGGCCCTGGAAAGTGCTCTGATACCACTTGTTATGCTCTTAACCTGCAAAATGATACCCAAATACAGAATATGCGAAGAAAGATACCCAGAACACATAATAGCAATGATTTTATTATTCAGAGAGTAATGTTCACTTGCCTCTTCGAGGGGGCAACCTCCAATAGAGCAAAGCTCGATTACAAAATAAGACACGATGCTCCTCGCAGGGAGTCTCTATCCTATATATATGACTCATACATGCAATACCACGGGCCAATACCGTGGGTTTTATTAATACCATCTATCTAATACTAAGGCCCATTTGCAACTAACTGTGGTTCCGTCATTAATTGCAGATTAACCACTTACAATTATTAATATGGGCTTTATTGACTCTTGACTATGACGTGATCCCATTACATAAATAAGGGGGTTAGGGTGGGACCCTAACACCAAGAATCTTGCCCCAATAGAAAGAGATCCTCTAGCTTAGAAAGGACACCAGGGTGGGTGATTGGTATTTGTTTGAGAATTACATTGGAATTAGGGTTAATGGGTGTGATCTTCCTCCTTATTGTCTACCTTTGTCCATGCCAATGAGAATATTTTATATGGAGTTTATCATAAGGATTCTACATCCATAAAAGTGTAGCAAAATAAAAAATGATTAACACCACAAGAAAAACATCGACATCATGATTTTGAAACTAATGGACTATCCCGATGCACTCTCAAAAGGTTCTTTGACTTATGCTAACAACTAAGTATAATTTGTAAATATGGACAACGATCACAACAACCTCAAACCTCAAGGGGTTGAGCCCCTTATCAGTGTGGTAGTCAGCTCTTCACAATTCATAAAAGTCACTGCCATGTTCAAAAACTCCATTAGAAACTCATGCAACTTTTGCACAGTAAAGTTAAAATATAATCATATCTAAAATTAACATGCAATCATATCTACAATGTACATAAGATTTCGAAATTTGTGACTTCCCATCTTGTAGGCCCTCCCTTGAGGAAGTTGTTGTTATCTATCATACATCCCATATTTGTCTGAAACAATCCCATATTTCATCCCTAGTACACAGAAGGACAGGTGCAATATACATATACTAAAGGGAAATGAAAAGGGAGAGTCGAAGTTCAAAAACCAAAATTCGGAAGTCAGAAGCCAAAAAAAAAAGGAAGAGTCAAAATTTTGGGAGTTGAAATTCAGAAGCTTGGTCATATCATAACATTGGAGACCATAATACCCTAAGTTCTTAATAATAGCAATTCTTTAGAAGTGCAGAAGTAATGAGGAGTAGGGATTTATAAAGGAAATCATTTGCAAAACCAAGGACCCTAGGGATCTTTTTCACTCTCCTCCAATAGGACACACAGTAGTAGGTGATTGGCTCTAAGAAGTAGATGACACAGATGAAATTAGCATGAAATCATCTTGGAGGTCATTATATCTAAGGATATAGATTTTGTAACTCCTATGCAAATGATATTTAAAAAATTCATGATGGAAGGGGGCTCTGATGTTGAGTGGGACTTGGGCATGAGGACCCAAAGGACCAAGGGGATGGAGCAAGCCTTATAACCCAAGCGCTATGGACCATATTGGGGATGTCAATATCAGAACTCCAGAGTAAAATAATATTGGAAAATTTACGATGAAATATGCTTCTGAAGTGATTGGAAGTTAGTCGTGGATCTTAGAATTATGTTGAAGCTCTGAGTCTCACCAAATCAAAATCAAAATAAATTTACACTTTTAAAACTTCATCTTGTAAAATATAAATGAGACAATTTGTTTAGTAAATGGTTTTCTAAACATTTAGAGCGACATTAGGATTAATTTGTAAACTCTTATAGTAGAAAATTGTGATGCGTAAAAGAAAAAATGCATTCCTTGGGATTTTGGTTAATGCATATTTTCTTTGTAAAGAAGGTTGTTAATATTGAAAGAATGTTTCTGGAACCTAGAAATATTAACATTATTTGTTTTCTTGTTTAAGATTTTTTAGTTTGAAATCATGTTCTTTGCTCCCTTTATAATCCTCTTCAGGGTACACTTTAAAATAGAAACAATTTTTAGTAACAACAACTTGATGATGTTTAGGAGTGATGATATGAATAGAATGGTAATAAGGGTGGCATTTTTCTTATGTAAATATTAAGATTTGTTTCTTATTTCTACTTTACTTTTTCCTTATGGAAATAAATCAAGTTTCTTAATTTTCATTCCTTTTCCTCATTATGCCATCCTTGTCATCTATTTCAATTTTATAGATGTTTTTTTTGCACACTTTACTCTTACACTATTGTTTTGTATATGCATATATACATTATTCCTAAGAGGAGCCAGAAAATGGATCTTCAACTTTATCGGGCATTGAATTTTCCTCCTGAGTGGAGAATGGAGAAGGTGCTTCTTTATAAGTTGTTTGTAGAAAATTTCTTGATCTACTATAATGAAAATTATTGGTTTTTTGGATTAAATGTTAGTCGGTTTGGTGCAATAAAAAATGGAAAGTTGGAAATATGGTATGTTAATTCAGTACTTGGCCCTTAAAACATGTAACTTAGTTTGCATTATTATTCTTAACATTTTTCTTGAAGGATTAATACTAAGTTCCTAAGGTGTTATTTTCTATGGTGACGTTTATTTGCATTCTTCATACAGGGCATCTAGCCATATGGTGGACACTTTATCCCAACTAAAGAAAACTTGTTCGAGTTTCTAGTAGGGATTTCTATGGTTTTAGATGTTGTAATTCTTCACCTCATAGTTATTTTGGGAAAGATTATTTTTTAGGAATTCTATATAGGACTGGTGGACAGGTAAACATTTTTTTTTATAATTGGAATGTCCATTCCATGATATCCTCTCCTTATTGTTTTATCGTATTTTGAATGTTTCTTTTGATTTTGTTTTGTCTTTTAACTATGAAATTACAAATACTTGGTATCATGTCTATTTAAACAATGAAAGCTTGAAGATGAAATGAGTATTACACTTAATTGATTAAAATCCTTTTAGGTTTTTTGTGTTAAAATATTTTCATGACTATTAGAAAAGTTTAATTTCATGTTGTTATTTGAGAACATGTTGTTTATATACATGACCAAGTTGATGCATTAGGGAATGAAATTTTGTTACGAATAAAACAACAAGGATTAGACATCACACCTTGGATTATTTTTTTCACAAGTTATCTACAGCCTGAGCATTTTAGCATCTAACTTAGTTGACATGATTGTGCCTAATCTTTCCCTAAATGTTGAATACTAAGTTACTAATGTCTTATTTTTTATGGTGACATTTTATTTACTATGTTTATACAGGTGATCATGCTACATAGGGACCATTATCACCCAACTGAATAAAATTTGTTCGAGTTTATTTCTTTTATGGGGAAAACGGCTTCGACATTGCTGATGTTGAGGTATATGTCATATAAATCCTTTATAGTCTATTTTAATTTATATTCTAGTGTTCATCGTCTTTCATGTATTATACTTTGTATTGTATATTATTTTGTTTTCATGAAAGGAACTCGGTATTGATCATAAGAAGCAGGAATTGAAGAAAGAGGATAACAATAACACCTGAGTGGAAAATGCAAAAAGAGAGAGAGAAGATAATCGGTCTAGTGGTAACGTTAGACCAAATATCCCACATAAGACACGCACAAAGAGACTGATGGTCACGTCTTTAGAGTTGGTGAATTCACCTGCAATGCCTTTGCAACACAATGATAATGTTCTTAAGTGATGAAACAATATTTCATGTGTAAATTGTAATCCAACCAATATTAAGTTGGAAAATTATATTGTAATATTTGACATTTCATATAATATAATTTGTGTGGTTGAAATTATGTATAGTTTCACTTGACATTGTTTAGTATTGTAATTAACATATGTAACTTTGTATGACATTGTATGTCATTCTTTTATGTAATCCCAAAATAATACTAATTAGTTTATGTTGATTAATAATGAACACATAAAATCAATCTAAAACTACTAAATTAGTAGTTTATATTAATTAATGATGAACACAAGTAAAATGAATATATGACTAAATTAGTCGTCTATAATGACTATTAATGAAAGTAAATGGAATAAATATATAATGAATATGAAACTACCAAGAAAAGATAAATTAGTACTGCAAATGATGAATTTGTGATTACAAATGACGACTAAATTTTGCGTATATACGATTATTAGTAGCTAATTTACAGTATCTGATAGCACGACCGATATTTAGTCATATTTCTTTGGTCATTAATTGGTTTCAAGTGATGACTAAATTTTTCATATATATTACTATTAGTGGCTAATTTACCTTATAACACAACCAACTTTTTCGTCATAATTCTTTGGTCATTAATTTGTTTTCTAGGGTGATCATATACTAATATATTTTGTTGTATATTTGGTCATTAACAGTGTCAATTAATGACTAAATCAACGACTAAATTAATTACCAAATTTATGACTAAATATACTACTACATGATGAAATTGAGACAACCAATTAATGACTAGGCTAAAAATGACTAAAATTTGGTCGCATTATAAGATACTGTAAATTAGCTACTATTGGTCACTAACTGAAAAATGGTCATTTATATGAAAATTTTACTGATTTTTTTAGTAACTAATTAGCCATTTTTTACTAGTGGTTTATCACACTTATTACAAAGGAATACAAGGTTAATACCCCTGAAACATTTCAGTCAATATCCATATGTAATGTGTTGTATAAGATTATATCCAAAGTGGTAGCCAACATGATCAAAACAATACTTCCTATTTTGATCTCCAGAGAACTGTCATGCTTTGTGGAAGGAAGGAATATTATTGATAATATCATTCATGCGCATGAGATTTCTCACTTTCTAAAGATCCCAGGGAAGGAAGGAATAATAATACAACTGGATATTTCAAAAGAATATGATGAAATCCATTGGGATTATATGGAGGTTTGACTAGGAGATTTTGGGTTTGATGAAAGATGGACAGATTAGAGAATGTCCCTAGTCACCTCCCCCAACTTTTCACTACTAATAAATGGTTCTCAAAAAAAAAAATTCCCTTCCTAGGGAATACGCAAAGGTGGTCCCATGTCACCATTTTTTTCTTTTCATAATGATGAAGGCCTAGGTAGAGCTATTTCAATAGCTAGCGGAGATGGGGATATTAGAGGGCTCTAATTACACAACGGGTGTTAGGCCTCTATGCAAAAGCAATTTTTCAATGATACCATGTTGCGCAATCTACCCAAGGTGAAGGAATATCAATTATTCAAGCTTATCCTGGAAAGATTTGTAACAACATCAAGTATGGAGATAAACTACTCTAAATATATGATCTTTTTCTCCAACACGCATATCACTATTTAAAGAAATCTGACTCCCATATTATGATTCCAAAGGAAACGCCTCCCCTCCAAGTATGTGGGAATCCCTCTAACTTTTCAGTCCTAGAATAAGCCTAATTGGGAAAAATTAGTATCGAGCTTGGAAGACAGGGTGAAATGATGGACTGGAAGAGCTCTGGATTTGGTCGGCCAGTTAGTTTTGACTAAAGTCACTTTGCAAGAAATTTCAAGGTATATTTTATCCATACTCCGAGCACCCAAATGTGTTTTGCAGTTAATCAGAGAAATTAAAAGGAAATTCCTATGGCATGGAACCAAGGAGAAAAGGAAATGGGCACTAATAGCCTATAACATTGTATGCAGACCAAAGGACACGAGAGGCTGGGGCTTACGGGACCCAGAAACAGTCACTAAAGTGAATGGAGAAAAACTATGGTGGCACTAGTTAAAAGGAGGTTTGACACCACAACCTCATCTTTAGAGATAAAAATATGCCGCCAAATTCTCTTCGAAAAGTCTTATTCAATTTTAGGGGTCTATTCAAGGCTTGGTAATATGGAAACTAGCTTGTGGAAATAGAGAAATAATACAAAACATTTCTTTTGGGATATTAGAAACAAAATGTCAACTTTGTTTTGGGATGATGTGTGGCATTAAGCAAGGAGGAGTGGCGCCTCATCCATGTTTCCAGTGAGAGGGAGGGCCGTAAAGAAGTTTACCACTTCTGGTAATAGGGATTGGAGGGAAATAAGTGGTGAAAGTGGAACATTAGTTGCTTATGAGAACTCTGTCAAAACGAGCTAGTGCATGAGGGTTTAGCAAAGGAATTGAGTAGGAAAATAATCTTATATAAAGAAGACCAAGATTAATTAATATGGGGAAAAGAGAAGAAGGATAATTCAATCTCAGAGAAGCAAAACTATATATCAACGATACCTAAGGTGATGCATATGATCCAATATGAAAACAATTGTGGGTGTCAGGTGTGGATTTATCGGGACGTCATGGTGTTGTCTCTATGAAATGGAGGAAGAAAACCTAAATCATATATTAAATACATGTAGATATATGTCTGAATTGTGGTATTCGATGGCCTATATTTTCAGGAAAGCATGTAGAATCAAGGAAAACATAAAAGCAACTATCACGAAATGGTGAGGTAATTACACCAAGAATAAATTTTCTAATATCACATGGTTCTAGTGTTGGGATTCATCCTCTAGTCTATGTGGAAGGAAAGGAAAAAAAATAATAATATGAAATAAGGAGATCTGACAATACTGCCTGGTGGAAAGCATTAGGCTATAGTTAAAAGAAATGGTAATAAGTAAAGGACTGAAAACATCATAGGAGTTTCCTTCCTCATAGGAGGAAAGAGTCTTAAAAATCATAGAATTATATTACCTTGGTATGAAGGTGTCTCGAAATAGAGAATGAAAAATCGAGTTTGGTTCTTCGAGCTGGATACATCCCCCCCAAGGTTTCATTAAGCTAAAATTTGACAGGGCTTCTAAAGGAAACCCTACTAGAGTAGGAACAAGAGGAGTAATAAGATATTTGATGAGGAAAATTTTCAGAGTTTTCTTTGTAAATTTGGGACATGCCTCCACCAACATAGCTAAATTCCATGCCCTATAACAAGGGTTAGAAATTCTGGCTCGCGAGAGAATTTTTAACATCACCGTAGAAGGAGACCTGTTGATAGTCATCCAAGCGAAAAGGAGATTACAATGTGGCGTGCAAGTAAGAAAGGTAATGAGGAACTAACATCTGGCATAATTAATCAAGTGCATACAATACCACCTAGGGACACTAGTAATAGTGTATTTTAGTCTGGTATGGCGATCAGAAAATGTGCTGGTAGATAGGTTGGAAAATGAGGAGGTTTCCAATGCATAGACGCTCACTGACGTGGCTTGGACAGATCTCCAAGAGGAACAACCCAAGGTATAATGTTGGTTGTTAGTAGTGCATGACATCTGAATGATAATAGGTAATGAGGACAACGTAGATGTGGGCCCAAGATTTGTCAGAGGCTCACCTATTATAAAAATTGATTAATTTATGACCATGGTAGCAAAAGTTATTTTATATCGAGGTGGGGTGAACGGTCATGTGGTTTTCATGCATGAGAAAGGTTGCAACCAAATGTGGTGAAGTTATGAGCCCCTAGATCAAGGATTGTCATGCTAGTTGGCTTTCCATTAATATGGAGTTGACCAAGAAGTGGGTAGGTACGATTGAAGAAGAGGATATATACAAGGGGTGTCTAATGATAATTATTCTCTTATAAAAACAAGTTGAGCGATGATAGGGGGATATGGATCAAGTTAGCACAAAATGAGAGATATATCATAGCTACATTGGAGCAAGTAAATATCAAAATAGAAAGAACCAAAAATATGGCCAATCGGAGAACTCTAGCATATTCAACTTTAAATTTAGCCTTGGGGACTATCTCAAGTTATCTGAGTATGGTAAGTGAGAGGAGGTGGAATCACAAGCTCTTGGTAAAAATAGTTATGAAGTTAGGGAAGGTTATTGAGTTGACAATGGTGAAGGTTGGATACACTGTGGGCAGGCTGAGAGGGATACCCTAAGAGAATGCAAAGTAGGTTGGTTCTACCAAATATTGTGCATGGAGATGGTGGTGAGGGAAGCCTTTGACAGATAGCATGCAATGGTACCACAAAAAAGGAAATAACTAGTGGATATTTTGGAGGAATAATTTCGAAAGAAATGGAGGGCTACCCCAGACAACGATTTGAGGAAGAGGTGGAT
The DNA here is from genome assembly GCA_031772625.1 of Pinus tabuliformis. NCBI lineage: Eukaryota > Viridiplantae > Streptophyta > Pinopsida > Pinales > Pinaceae > Pinus > Pinus tabuliformis. Next base: position 355,142,090 of record CM062814.1, on the reverse strand, counting down.
TGGGTTATTGACATGGGAGATACTTGTACCTGAGCGACCCTCTATCACAAAACTTTGGAACCTGGGTGGCATTTAAACACCTTGGTTCACAATTTTCAAGAAGAAATGTCAGAGGATAGGACCAATGGTTAGGTGGAGACCGTAAATCAGTTAAGGGTCATCAACCAAAGGTTAGGAGAAATTGCATCAACCCTGAAGGGGTTGATGAACATTGGAAAATTGTAGAATAGGCACATAAGTCACCTGCACACTATGTTTACCATTTATTTTATCTATATCCATAATGTAGAAATATGTTTGGGGGATGTAAAAGTAAAACATACTACATTGTAGAGGTATAAAGCATAGGTGGTCGATTGGTCAGGCGGTGCTCCGATGACAAATATTATGGTGGGTCCTATAACAATTCTTGAGGGGTCTCTAGTGACAACACTTGTGGAGGTTCGTGAGGCTATTCTTGCTCTGGAGAAATGAGGTTCAACAATTGGTATCCCATATCGGTTACTGTGTTAATGTCTAGGCCTAGTGTGTGTTTAGATAATACTTTTCATACGCAGGAGTTGAACCTTAGTATTACAACAAGAATGTGGCAACTCCCAAGGCTACCAACTTAAATTATCAACTCAGGGTACATGCAAACATAAGAGGTGTCAAAATTATATGTGAAACATACAATGTGTCCTTTTTTTCATTGATCTAATACAATGAAGTGAATGCCATGAAATACAAGCCTAAATTAATTACAGAAATGGAAATGTTACTCTATTTGCAGAAAGGAAAACTAATTAATTTTGTAGAGAGGAAATCCTAATTTCTTTTGCAAAAAGATAAGGATATTCTATTTTTCATGAGAGTAAATTGTAATCCTATTTGTAGAAATGTAAACATTAACCTATTTGCAAAGTGTAATGGTACATCACAATGAATCCTAGTATATGCAATAGAAATAACAATGTTGGAAATGGAAACCATACCTTAAGATGTATGAAATAAAATGAAATAATTATTCAATCATTACATTCAAGATATATTTTGTTAATATATTTCATAATACTCTTCATAAAGTAATCATGAAAATGATCATTATGCACTTCAAGTCACGAATATGTCCACTAATCCAAACTGCAGAGGTGAATTGAAATGGAGAAGAGGAAAGGATTAAAAGGTTTCTGTTCTTAACAAATCATGGTTTTGGAGCCTAGGGGTCATCATTCAGGCATAAGGGACAAAAAGAAGCTTTTGGAGTAGATCTGGTTAAGTTTACACGTGCTACAAGAGTGCTACAGGAGGCCCTATTTTGGTACATGAGCGAGATGGGATTTTTTATTTATTAATTATGATGTACTAGGACTCCATTCCAATTGTAATCACTCCAAAATACCCTTGTTAGCATGTGCTAAAAAATAACATAAAATTAATACTCTAAAAACTAGAAATTCAAGAACTAGTGAGCTAGTTAACCTACCAAATGCCTAACCTAGTCAAGTGAGAATTCTATGGGGTAATTTTTTTAAATAAATTGAATGCTTTTATGACCCAGTACAAGTGTAATCAACTCAAATGAAACCTATTAACATGTTCTAAAAATTAGAATAAAATGACTATTATTTTGTTACAAGGGACTTTCAGAAATTTTAGATTTGTGTGAACTAGTTAACAAATCCAAGTAGCTCAATGATGAATATGAATTTTCAAAGCTATTGTAAGCACAAATCATGATTGTGACTCTATAAATAAACTACAAAAAAGCTCACTTCAGTCATTTAACCAATCTGACCTACAACAAAAGAAGCATGAATAGTAAATACAGAAATAAGAGATGCAAGTGAAAAAGACATTTGAAGGAAAATAAATAAATTGTACAACAGGGCTTTAGGGATCCTCGAATAGCCAAGCCCAAGGAAACTTAAATTACAATGGAGGAAACCAAGATTTAGAGGCTAAAAATGGCACAAAACTTCATTATTTGAATTAATCGAAGTACGTCCATGCTAGAAGTGAAAGTGGAGCTTCTAATTAAGAAATTTTATGCACAATCAGACTAATAAATACATGCCCCCATAGGCCAATTGGAATTGGTACTTAAACAAAGTGATTAGGAAGAGTTATCTTTGAAAGGAGGAATATTTCCACTCCAAAGCCCCTCAAATAGTGTATCTGGTTCCCAACTGATGCAGGGGCATCCAAACTCTTGATGAAAAATATTAGAGAAAGAGACACGTGGACGACCGCATGGACAACTAGGACAACCTTGAACAAGATTCAGTTAATGAACTAATTTTAGTTTAAAAAATCAGTTAAAAATGAATATATGTATGACAATATTTAAGAATTCATTAATGAATCAAGAAAGAGAGGAGAAAACCCTATGCGTGGGAGATAGGGAAAAATGTAGCTACTGGAGAATTCTTGATTAAGGTTGAGATGCCTTAAATTGTAATCTAAGTTTGTAAATAATGAAAATGTGTCATTGTGAATTTCTGTTTGTGTATTTGTTTTTTTATTTTATTTGTCAGGCTCTTCCGGCAATGTTGTGATTGACAGTGAGGACGCGGGCATGAATACCAACTAATAAACCAGAGGCAAACGCTAGCGATCAATCCCCAATAATAATCTTGTGAATCTCCGCTATCTTCCTGCTGATCTTCAAAATCAATTTTAATATGAGATCGCTGGTAGTCTGTGAGCGAATGTCAGCCGAGTAATAACGGTAGTGCGAATCTCTCATTTGTTCGATATTTCTCAGATTGGAAGAAGCCGAGGCAGATTCGCCTAAATCTTGGAGGGCTTTGAACAATCGGAAATTGAGGTTTTACATTTGGGTTTCCTTGAGGTTTTACATTTGGGTTTCTTTTTTTTTCAGGTTTGCATCAATCAGGGTTTTGATTATTTTAAAACCTTAGATAGTGTCACGAGGGTTTGTTCACAGAAATGGATACTCTCGATGTAGATACTGCCAGAATTCAGGAGGAAAGGCGAAAGAAGGAACAGGAGTTTGCATCACTTTTAGCCGTAACTTTTGATGCAGATCTGTATGGTGGAATTAACAGGTTTGAGGGTTACGAACACTCCATTCCAATGAACACGGAAGAAGAGGATTACAATTCGCAGCTGAAGCAACAATAGCTAATAACCTTGAGAATAAATTTTGTGTGTGGATGAAGAACAATGGAAAGCTTTTGAAAGGCTTCATGGGCCTATAACCCACAGGGCTCAAGGACTATTTATTTGGGGAAATGGGATTTTGGTTCACCCCAGAATCCCAACCTCATCAAGTGGTATCAGAGGGGGAAAATATTTCCTACGAAGAGGAGTTTTTACATGCGAAGAAAGAAGAGGTACAGTTTGTTGAAGATTTGTAAGCTTGTAATTTTTTAATTTATTTTGTGAATGTAAGAAGATTGCAGCAAACCTGGAGCAAGAGTGGTCAATTGGTTCGAGAGGATAGAACCACGGAGATGTCGAGAGGACTAAGCTCAGGAGAGAAGCTTGGTAGGGCATCAGGTAGTAGGGGGGACTTGCTATTGCAAAGGTTTGGTTGTAGCTCACATGAAGGTAGTTCCACCGAAGAAGTGAAACAATGGGTAGAATAGAATTGCTAAGGAAACGCACATGACGAGGAGGTCATAATTCTTTTTGTACCTCGGGAGCATATGGCCAGGAGGTCATAATTTTTGTACCTCGGGAGTCTGATGCAGGGGCATCCAAACTCTTGATGAAAAAAAATTAGAGAAAGAGACACGTGGACGACCACATGGACAACCAAGCCAACCTTGAACAAGAATTGGTTAATGAACTAATTTTAGTTTAAAAAATTAGTTAAAACTGAATGTATGTATAGAAAGAATTTAAGAATTCATTAATGAATCAAGAAAGAGAGGAGAAAACCCTGTGCGTGGGAGAGAGGGAAAAATATAGCTGCTGGAGAATTCTTGATTAAGGCTGAGTTGCCTTAAATTGTAATCTGAGTTTGTAAACAATGAAAATGTGTCATTGTGAATTTCTATTTGTGTATTTGTTTTTTTATTTATTTGTCAGGCTCTTCTAGCAGTGTTGTGATTGACAGCGAGTACGCGGGCGTGAATACCAACTAATAAACTAGAGGAAAACGCTAGCGATCAATCCCCAATAATAATCTTGTGAATATCCGCTATCTTCCTGCTGATCTTCAAAATCAATTTTAATATGAGATCACTGGTAGTCTGTGAGCGAATGTTAGCTGAGTAATAATGGTAGTGCGAATCTCTCATTTGTTTGATATTTCTCAAATGGGAAGAAGCCGAGGAAAATTCGCCTAAATCTTGGAGGGCTTTGAACAGTCAGAAATCAAGGTTTTACATTTGGGTTTCCTTGAGGTTTTACATTTGGGTTTCTTTCTTTTTTGGGTTTGCATCAATCATGGTTTTGATTATTTTAAAACCTTAGATAGTGACATGAGATTTTGTTCACAGAAATGGATACTCTCGATGCAGATATTGCCAGAATTCAGGAGGAAAGGCGGAAGAAGGAATAGGAGTTCGCATCGCTTTCGATCGTAACGTTTGATGCAGATTTCTATGGTGGAATTAATAGGTTCAAGGGTTACGAACGCTCCATTCCAGTGAACGAGGAAGAAGAGGATCAGAATCCACAGCTAAAGCAACAGTAGCTAATAACCTTGGGAAGAAAGTTCATGTGTGGATGAAGAAAGATGGAAAGTTTCTGAAAGGCTTCGTGGGCCCATAACCCACAGGTCTCAAGGACTATTTATTTGGGGAAATGGGATTCTGGCTCACCCCAGAATCTCATCCTCATCACCAACACTAAGAATTTGCATTAAATGACAGGGAGCACATTCCTAGATTTTCTCAATCACTAAAACTCCAGAAATTGTGCAATAATTTCATAATATTCTATTCATTTATTATCCAAACTTGGTCTATCATGTAGTAGGGATAAAGGCTCTATATTATCTCATCCTCCAAATCTTCATAATCTGCCCAATATTCTCTCAATATTCTACAAAAATAAACAATATTAGGTAAAAATATGCAACTATCGCTGACCCTTCATAATGAACACATTATGGCTGAAAATATTTCATCTAATGAAAAAACATAGGTTTAATGTGTTGAAGGATGGTCAGATGGGCCTTAAATTGTATCTAATTTAGAGACCCATCAGGAGACTAATAATATTTTTTTCATAGACATGTTTATAAATTATAGTTGTCAAGAGTGTCATAGAGGAAAACCTATTCATTGTAGAGAGGAATTTTTTTTTTAGTCTTTTAAGAGGTACCTAAAACATAATAATTTATTAGTTATTTTGGGTAGAAGTGGCACCAAGACAATTTACATTTGCAGCTGGTTTGGTTTCCAATTTGGCAGACCAGCTACTATTTGGTACTCTCATTTAGGTAAAGAAATATAAAATTTCTATGCTAAATTGCAAAAAAATTTAATACTTCAATACAAATAAAATAAATGTCACTAAAAAAATAATAAATTTAAACCACTTTTAAACACTTCACAAGAAACACACATTTTGCATATAGATTTTATAAAAAATTGTATGCATTTTGGGACCTTTTTGCTAAAAATAATTTATTTAATAAATCTTTCCTTTTTTGGAAAAATTGAACAAAAAAAGTTTTAAAAATAGCAAATTTTATGAGATGTTTTATGAATTTTATAAATATGACAAAATTTGAGTTTTTTTCCAAAACTAATGATTTGCCTAAAACATTAGTTGTGTGTGTGTGTGTGTGTGTGTTTTAAAAATAAATTTATACAATATATATTAAAAAAAAAATAACTTAAAAACGAAGAAAAATAACTTAAAACAAAAAAATGATTTTTTTTAATGTTAGAAAAAAACATAAAAAAAAGTTAAGCAGTTGGGGAGCCCACCCCGCCTGACACCAACAAGCAAGGGCAAGGGCAACCCTGGCCCTCCAGAGCTGCTATATATATATATATATATATATATATATATATATTTGCTTCTAACTCTAGTGAAAACCCTTACCTTGGGTCATGCGGAGTTACCGAAAGGATGCCCAGTCTTAGGTTGAATATTGAGGGTTAAAGGAGGAGATCATCTTGGATAAAAAAAGATAAAATTAAAAATATGAGGTTACTTCCAAATTTAAGGATAAATTGTGGGATGATAAGGAGCTAGAGGGGAAAAGGAAGCTAAGATATTATAAGGAGGTGATAAACCCCACTGTTAGAATTATGCTTTTGTTTTGACTAGTGTTAAGAGGAAAATGAACATTGCAAAGATAATAACTAACTCCCATGAGCTTCGAAGTGAAACAAAGCATTGTTCTATTCTCAAGATACCTTGGGAAGAAAGAATCTATCAATTGTGTGATATGAAGAGGATTGAAGAAGAGAAGCATTTTCTCTTTGATCGCCCATCTCTTTCTTACATATTCTCTCATTTCGAAATCATCTGCCACACTATGAACCATATTTACTTTTTAAGTCAGGAAAACTATATTGATCTAGGAATGCTTCTTTCCCTTCTATTTGAACATAGAAATACAATATTAAAAAGTCTCAATTAATCTATTTTTTTAAGCTTTGATAGACCTCATTGGTCTCAGTGGGTGTTAATCATCATCATCATCAATATCTTTTTGTATTTTTTATATTTTTTTAATCCTTCATAAATTTATTTATTTAATTTTAATGTTATTTATTATAATCTTTTTTAATATATTTTATTTATTTCTGTTCAAAATATTTTATTTATTTTGATTTGTAAATATTTTAACTCTTAATTTTCTAAAAAAATAATCTTTTAAAATTGTGATTAATATTTATTTAATCTATTTGGTTTTTTATTTGATTTTTAAAAAAATTTAATTTATTTTTTCATTTAATTTTGTCTTTTCTCTTTTTGGGTTTATTTTTTTTAATGATGTAATTTTTTAAAGTTATTATTATTATTATTATTATTATTTTCTTTTTATTTTCGTTTTTTATGGGTTATTTATTTTATTTTTTTACATTTTTTAAGCAAACATTTTTTTGTCATTTTTTAAACTCATTTTTTAATGTTTTAATCTATTTCATGTCTGAGTTTTAAGTTTTCATTGCATGGGTCAAGTTCACCACCATCGTGTGTCAATTTGATGGTTGATTTTTAAATTTTCAATGCGATGTGTCAAAATAGCTTAGGCCAAGATTTTAAAAGAGCTATACTTTTAGCATTTAAAAAGGAAATTACTCTCAGTATAATGACTCTTTGATTTAAGTCTTCCTTTTAAGGGTTTTTTTAGTCATGATATTTGGTTTTAACTCTATGGCTGAAAAATATTGAAACTTTAAAGTTTTTCAAAGTCATCATATTTTATCTTTAACGCCATAGTTGGAAAAAGTCAAAATTTCAAATCAGATCCATGACATTTATATTTAACACCATGGATGAAAAGCGTTGGAATGTTTAGGTTTTTTGTAGTCGTGATAATTTATATTTAAAGCTATCATTGAAAACTGTTGGAATTTTAAGGTTTTTCAAAGTCGTCATATTTGTTTAATGCCATTTCCAAAAAATGTTGAAATTTTAATTAAAAAAAAAATGCTAATGCAACATTAACACTTTTCATTTTCGTATTGTTTTTTCATATTGTTTGCACAAAATAGTGTTTTTTTGCACCACTAATCAACAGTGGTCGTGTGAGCCAATAAGTCAAACTCGCTAGTTAGGGTTCTAAAAGATCAGTGCTAGTGAGTGAGTTAAAGTCGATATGTTATCACGTGAGTCAACATTGTCAAGGTCGAGGCTCTTATTAAATGTTATGTTTTGTGTTTTCCAATGAAAATGTTGACTTTCAACTACAATCTTGAACAAACCCACTTCATGAGGGTATGTCCATAGTGGATAATGGTCATGGATGCTCCATGCAAGAAGCCACATGGAGATCCATCTCATGGCAATTAAAGCATCTCAGTTTAGACTTGTCACCCTTCTTCCCTCCATGAGAAGAATTCGATTTGGAATGGGAAGCCTTCCCCTTTCCTTTCCTTGCCTTACTTGCTATGGCCAGATTTTCTTCATCATCATCCTTAGATGAATAACCTTCTCGTGTGCTCCTCTTGATCTCCTCCTGCATGAGATCCAACCACAGTCGTTTCCAATCCAGCAGTTTCTCCCTTCCATTTACAGAGTCCTGGTAGCTATTCCAACTCTTTGGGAGGCCAAGGAGAGCGAGGCTCACCATATCATCATTGACAATAGTTACTCCCACACTGCTAAAGTCATCTTTGCAGGTGGTGAGCTTGTTCAGATATGTGGAAATAGTATTACCCTTCTCCATCTTGATTCTTCGAAGCTTATCCTTGAGCGCCAATTTCCTCTAGTCGCTACTGTTTTGGTAGAGGTCCTTCAATGTCTTCCACATTGAAAATGGAGTATCCTTCCCATGGAGACTCGAGACAATATGGTCTCGAACTCCCTCAACGATGATCCGTCTCGCCTTTGTCACACACTTCTTTCACTCAGCCAACTGTTGTGCATTAGTTGAAGCTCAATTTGGGATCTCTTGATCAATGAAATCATTTAAGCCATTGTCTTCTAATACAGCCTCCACGCAATCTTTCCATGCTATGTAATTTGAGCTACCTTCCAAGGCATACTCGAGTCTCAAGACATAGAACGCCATTGGCCAACCTTGAAGTATGATAAGAATTTGATTTACACCTGCAACCCTGAACTTAAAACTTCGAATTCTCTTCTATGTATACTATTCACAGGTGTGATAAACTTGGCTCTGATACCATGTAGAAATTCTGCAAATTCTCTACAAATCTTGCTCTAAGACCATGTAGAAAATCTGACTATAGGTTAACCCGATAATGCAATATAACCAAAGAAAAATACTATAATCTATTTCTACTATCAATTTGCAGAAGCTTAAAAGATTGAGCAAGATTGAACTAAACACATATAACCAGAAGAAGAAGAATCAATGCACAATACACATGAAAATACTTTGGAGAAAGCCTCAGCTAAAAACCCCACTGTCTATATTATCATACAAGGTGGAAATACATCAGAATTATACAAAGCCTTAGCTCTCACAACTAGCAAGCTCTCAATACAATCCTCCTACATGCTCACAGGCAAACTTGGCTTCTCACAAGCCTTCCTCTCCGCCCTCCAAGCTCCTATTTCCTTGCGCAATTCCTCTGGGATGATCTTCTCCAACCAAGTGGAAAACTGATCTCACACCCTGTATGAACTGCGCAATCCTCCAAGGAACCTTACCTTGACTGCATGCATGAGTTTCCTTTATAGGAAAACACATGCAACTAATAGTACACTGTCCTTCACATTTAGCTCAACTGGGTCTTTCTTAGAATAGACATGCATGACTTTCTGATGAGGGAATCTTCAGTTATCTGGAGTACACTGGTCGAATGCATGCATGCATCAACTAACTGATAACTCACAATTAGTTCCACAAATAGTTTGGAACTAATTTAACTGGACTTAACTCAGTAAACTGAGCTAACTAATTACAACTAAAATATAACTCAATCTTATCTCCTTAATTAAGGGATAATCTCCTTAATTTAAGGGATAATTCTTGCATGACTTCAGAAAGACTTCTAACTTGAATTTCTCCAACTAATTAATCCATAATGAAATTAATTAATTATTTCCAAGCAGTTGGTGAGACCAAAATTCGATTTTAATTCACAATTATAATTCAAGGACAAATTAAAATTGGAATATTCTGTATCCTATTTTTATCATTTCTTGTTGCTATTTTCAACATTTTATTAACCAAAATTTATTGGGCCATATATCCTGATCCATAATTGGAATCAAGGGGGATTTTAGATTGCTAGAAAGGTCCTAATTAGATGAACATGGTGGCAATGTATACCTTTTCTTTTGAGAAGTTTGAGAGAGGTCCAAAATTTTAGGACCCCATTTCAATAACTGCACTTTGAAAGTTGGGTCATGATAGTAATAACCTACTGCTATGCACTAGGAATAATATGGGGTATGTTACCATAGTATACTTTCTTGACACATGCTTTGGATAAGATATCTATTATATCTTTGGTTCCCATCTTTCTGTTGGCATTATGAACAGGTTTGGCGCTATGACACAGGTGTTGTCCTTGATGGCAACTCACACATATGGCAGATCATATTGCAGCAAGTCAGAAGCAAAGAATTGATGATCAGACTACAAAGAATGAAGAAAGAAAAGTATATACGCAGGTTCACTATATACCAAATAGTGTATACACGCAGTTTCACTATATACAAAGGCACGTATATCGTACGCACGCATTTTCATGCAAGGAAAGGTGCGTACATGTCAAAAACTAAGTTTTGGGTCTGTGGTATTTGGACCTATGGTTTTGGACCTTGGTATTGCGTCCAAAGTATTAAACCTAGGTATTGGGTCCCTAGTATTGGTTCTAAATGGTTTTGGACCATGGTAATGAGTAAGGCCTAAGACTATAAAAGGGGAAGGAGATCATTGGGCAAAAGCATTGACTCAAGCATTGAATATCTCATGAAGAGCAAGATCTAGAATACTGGTCATTGGGTAATTGTGCATGGCTGGATCTGAATCAAGGAGGAACCTAAGCGCTAGAAGAAGGAAAAGTTCTATTGATGGGTCAAGATCTTAAGGCTTGAATAGTAGTATCTTTGTGTTATTTTGATCTGTTATATTTGGCACATGACTTGATCTATAAATTTGATAATTTGGGTTTAACTAATGTCTGAATAAGTGAAAAGGGTAAATTATCTTTTATAGATCTGTACGCAGGTTAGGATTAGTAGAGGCACGTATACACGCAGGTTCATTAATTCAAAACATTGTATATGCAGGTTGGCGTTAATACATCAACGTGTGCATGCAGGTTTTGCATATTGAAGTAGCGTACATCTGATGAAATATGTTTTAGCTACTTCTATTTATTGTTGCAATGTTCTGTGTTCAGGATTGGTTCTAGTTACTGTATTCTGGTTACAGCTTTCTGAGAAGTGATTGGTTGATTCAGTATTGGTTTGTACAAAGGAGATTGGTTGATGCAGATATAATTGATGTTTGATTGACGTTATTCATGGATCCAGTCTGAAAATTTGTGAAACGTGGTCCCTGGAAGAAAAGAGAAGGTTGTAGCCTTCTGTAGGTCAGCACCTATGTTCTAGTACCTCAACTAGTACAAGAGCTAAGGGGGTTGTAGCTCCCTTCCAGGAGAAGCTAGAGAATGAGAGAAGGTTGTAGCCTTCTACAGGTAGCAGCATGCGTACTGGTATAAGACTGCACCAGTACAAAATCATTGTAAAAAAAGTTTCTAATTTAAAAGAAGATAGAGACAAATTGCAGCAGGTGGTTTTCACCCACATTGGCTTTCCACACTGCCTATTCTGTTTTACTATTCCTGGTTATTGTTTATATGGTTTGATGCACAGATTAATGATCAACATCTGAAGAATAATTTAAATTACAAGTTTGTTTGTTATACGCCGGTTTCCTTAACTGTAGTTGCGTACATACGTGGTTTTCACTAACAGAAGTAGCGTATACAAATCTGATTGTGAAATGAAAAATAATTGACCTGATAATACTGATTCACCCCCCCCCCCCCCTCTCAGTATTATTTCCAACAATTGGTATCAGAGCAGGTCCTTCAGAAGAAGCTTGATCGCTTGAAGGAAGATCTATCATCATGAGCCTACGAAAAAGAGGCATCTATCAGGCCACCAATTTTCGATGGGAGCAACTTCGTCTATTGGAAGGTAAGAATCACAATCTATCTTCAATCTCTTGGTATAGAAGTTTGGGATATCGTGCAAACAGGATACACATTTCCATCAGCAACTCCTACAGATACATCTGGTAAGAAGCAGTATGAAACAAATGCAAAGGCTGTCAATAGTCTATTAGGGAGTTTATCTCAATCAGAATTCGTCAAGGTTATGCAGCTCAAAACCGCGAAAGAAATATGGAACAAGATCGTTCTGAGTTATGAAGGAGATGATCAGGTAAAACGGGCAAAACTACAAACTCTCAGAATTCAGTATGAAAATCTCAAAATGCACAATGATGAAAGTCTAGCTAACTATTTGTTACGTATAGATGAGATTTTTAATTGTATGAAAAACTTGGGTGAAGAAATAAAAGAAGTTACTTTGGTTGAAAAGGTTCTAAGATCTTTGTCTTCTAATTTTGAATCAAAAGTTTCTACGATAGAAGAAACGCAGAATCTACAGAGGATTACCATGTCACAACTACACGTAATCCTAACTGCTTTCGAAATGAGAAAAGGGGAAACATCAGACAGGAGAGAATCCGCATTCTCAAGAAAAGGAGATTACAATGAGTCAGGACATATGTCAGAAGGAGAGGAAGAATCAAACTTTGTCAAGAACCTTCAATGGGGTTCTGGAAGATTCAGAGGTAAGCTACCCTTCAAATGTTTTTCTTGTGGAAGAGTCGGTCACTATGCTGCCAAGTGTCCTCATAAAGATAAGCTTGACAAAGGTAAGGAACCAGTTAGATGGAACAGAAAACAGAATGTAAGTAAGAAGAGCTATTATACACGTGAAGACAGTGATGGATTTTCAAATAGTGATGAAGATGAACAATGTAATGATTATAGACTTTTGATGGCTTTTGAAGATGATGATTTCTTGGATGCTATAGATGAAGAAGGTATTTATGAAGAAATTTCTAAACTCAAAATTTGTTTAGAAGAAAAGAATATGATTATAGATACTCTGACATTCGAACTTGCTGAAAGGGAAAAACATAATGAAAAGTTAGAATGTGAAATTGTGGGACTTAGAAAAGATATTGAGAAATCAAAAGCTCTTAATCTTAGATATGCTAAAGGATCGGAAACTTTAGATGAGATTATCAAAGTGCAGCGTTCTCCTCTAATCAAGACAGGTCTTGGATATACTGAAGAAGCATCTCAAGAAAAGAAGCCATCTACCTCCAAAAGTTATCTTGATGCAACAAGGAGAAGTGAATAGGTTGACAATCGACAACAAAGGCATAATGCAAATCACCAGGTAAATCAGGGACAATTTACTTCAAGAATGAACAGAGATCACCAAGTAAATCGGGGGCAATCTACTTCAAGGATGAACATAAGCTACAACCAACCGTGGGTAAATCATTCTCAATTTGCCTCAAGAATGGATGTCAATAGAAACTACAATCATTTGGTCGGTAGGTTTGATAATCATAGGAATTTCTTTAATGGCCAATGTTTCTCTTGTCATAACATTGGACGCAAAGCTGCTCAATGTGTTTCCTACAAGACCATCATGACTAGAGAAGCAAAAAAGCAAAGGAGCATGACTGGGATCATGAAAAGGACCTACAATAACTTTTCAGCTCTTGAAAATGAAATAGAATGTTCTATTTGTACCAACTTTGGTCATGGAGATTCTGAATGCAGGAGTAGGTTTCGGCAAACATCTCAGAAGGAGCAAGCTTCATTGAGTCCCAAAACATGGAGAAAGAAAGAACTGCAACCAGAAAGATGTGGTATAGCCTTATATGTGGAAGGGCAGGAAAATCAGTGGTACATCAGCAGTGGATGCTAAAAACAGATGACGGGTGATAAAGAAAAACTTTAGTCATATAGTGCCTTAAAAAAGGAAAGGAAGGTCTCATTTGGAAATGATACCCCTGCACTCATAAAAGGTAAAGTTTTTGTTCTTTTGAAAGAAAATGTCAAAGCTGGAAATGTTATGTATGTTGATGGCTTAAAGCATAATCTATTGAGTATCAGTCAAATGTGTGATCAAGGAAATGAGGTAATATTTCGATCAAATGGATGTATTGTTCGTGAGCTTGATACAAGAGAAACAGTGATCAAAGGCATAAGAAGTCCCAATAATTTATACATACTCAAGGGAGGAAAACCACAATGTTATCTAAGCAAGAATGATGAACATTGGCTATGGCACAGAAGATTGGGGCATCTAAGCTTCTCTCAGATAAGGAAAGCATGCAAATATCAGGCGGTTCGTGATCTCCCTGACATCAAAATTCCTAACAATACAATATGAAAATCATGTCAGTTTGGTAAGAAAACCAGAACTAATTTCCTTGAGAAGGAAGGATTAGCTAGTAGGCCACTTGAACTTGTCCATACTGATGTATGTGGTCCATCTAGGAAGAGCTCACCTTGAGGGGAAGAATACTTCATATTGTTGATTGACGATTTTTCGAGGATGTGTTGGATAGGACTTCTGAAGCATAAATACGAGGCTTTCGAAAAGTTCAGAGCATTCAAAGCCTTGGTTGAAAACGAATCATATCGCAAAATCAAATGCCTCAGGTCTAATCGAGGAGGGGAATTTACCTCGGATGAATTTTTCGACTTTTTTGAAGAACATGGAATAAGAAGGGAATTCTCTACAGCAAGGACTCCTCAGCAAAATGGAGTAGTGGAAAGGATGAATAGAACGGTTCAACAAATGGCTCATGATATGCTTGATGAGTCTGGAACTCCCGCAACCTTCTGGGGTGAAGCTGCATTTGCTGCAGTTACTATTCTCAACAAGACAAACGTCTGGGCGAACAGCACTCAAACTCCTCATGAACTTGACTCTCATGGTAAAATACTTCAAAAATTTGGAAGAAAATGTTACATCAAAAGGACTGATGAAAACCTTGGCAAGTTTGAACCTAGACCAGATGAAGGCATTCTCCTTTGTTACTCTCCCCATAGCAAAGGATATAAGTGTTACAATAAAATACTTGAAAAATTTGTTGAAAGTATTGATGTAGTGGTTGATGAAGAAGGAAACATTCCTATGCAGGTAAAATCCAAAGATTTCAAAGATGATGATGACTATCCTTCAACATCAAACCAGACTTATGATGAAGAAGAAACCCATGAGGCTCCAGAAGAACAGATAAGGTTAGAAGAAAAGACTCCTTCCAGGTACATTCAGAAGCATCATCCAGAAACTCAAATTTTGGGGCAGAAAGAGGCAGGTGTACAAACAAGAAGAACTATTTCAGAAGCTTCAAGCTATCTAGCATTGCTCTCATCCACTAAACCACAAAATGTAAGTGAAGCATGCAAAGATGAATGTTGGGTCAAGGCCATGAATAAAGAACTTGAGCAGATTGAAAAGAATAGCACTTGGGAGTTGGTTCCTAGACCAAATGATAAGAATGTCATAGGGACAAAATGGATATTCAAAAACAAGCTGAATGAAAATGGAGATGTTATTAGAAACAAGGCCAGACTTGTTTGTAAAGGGTATGCTCAACAAGAAGGTATAGACTTTGAAGAAACTTTTGCACCGATTGCCAGACTTGAAGCGATAAGAATGTTTCTTGCTCTTTCTAGCTTTCAGAAGTTCAAAGTATATCAAATGGACGTGAAATCTGCCTTTCTGAATGGAGACTTGGAAGAAGAAGTGTATATTGAGCAACCAGATGGGTTTATCCTTGGAAATGATCCAAAACTTGTATGCAGACTTAAAAAGGCTCTCTATGGCCTTAAACAGGCTCCAAGGGCTTGGTATTATTATTTGGATAAGTACCTCCATCAACAAGGTTTTACAAAAGGATCCACAGATAGCAATCTATATATAAAAATTGACAATGATAAGTTGCTAATACTTGTTGTATATGTTGATGATATCATCTTTGGTAGCAATGAAGAAGACATGAGTCAAAACTTTGCCTTGGTGATGCAAAAAGAATTTGAAATGTCCCTGCTTGGTGAGCTCACATATTTTCTTGGTTTACAAGTCCAACAAAACAAATATGGTATTTTTCTATCACAAACCAAGTATCTCAAGCAAATCTTGAAGAAATATGGGATGGAGGATTCGAAACTAGTGTGTACCCCTATGGTAACAGGATGCAACCTCAGTGCAAATGATGAATCAGCAGCAGTACATCAACCAACCTATAGATCCATGATTGGTAGTCTGCTCTATCTAACAGGTACCCGACCAGACATCATGCATGCAGTGGGAATAGTTGGGAGATTTCAGGCAAATCCAAAGGAAACTCATCTTCAGGCAGTTAAGAGAATTTTCAAGTATCTTCAAGGAACTCAAAACTATGGCTTATGGTATCCTAGAGATACAGATCTCACACTTCATGCATATACAGATGCAGATTGGGCAGGAAGCGTGGATGACAGAAAAAGCACTAGTGGTGGTGCATTCTTTATGGGTTCTAGATTAGTATCTTGGTTCAGCAAGAAACAAAGTTCAATTGCATTAGCTACAGCTGAAGAAAAATATGTGGTTGTTGCTTCTTGTTGCACACAACTTCTTTGGATGATGCAAACATTGCAAGACATTCAAATCACTTGTACTCCACCTATCTCCATTTTTTGTGATAATACAAGTGCAATCAGTATTTCAAAGAATCTAGTGGTGCATTTGAAGACCAAGCACATACCTATCAAATATCATTTTCTCTGGGAACAAGTGCTTGAACAAAAGGTAAAATTGGACTATGTCCCCTCCAAAGAACAAGTTGCTGATATAGTCACCAAACCACTACCCAAGGAGACATTTGAATACCTTAGACAGAAGCTGGGAGTAGTTGATGCATCATCTTATTATTGAAATTATCTATTTCAGAGAACAATGGTTGTACGTGAGTTTAATGAAGCGTATCCGCGTATAAACATTGGTTTCTGTGGGTACAGTCGCATATATGTTGGTTTGAAGAAAAATAGTGGGAACAGACTCAGGATGAAAAGAGTCTAATATGGGTCTGACAGAGACCATCTGGCACAGGTTTAGGGGGAGCATATATGTCTAATAATGTATTGTTGGCATTATCTTAGAAGATCTTGGTTCAATTTCACAGCTATTTTTGTTCAGGTGGAACAGGTGCAGAAGAAGATCATGGTTGCCGGTCTGAATGATGATTGACAAATGTTGTTGATGTTAGTTGATGATCTTAGATATTTTTGTCTCTATGTCATGTATTTCCTTTATTATTAAGGTCGTGTAATGGCCTATGTTGGTTTCCCCACTATGCATGGGATGGATGATGTAATGTTCTTGTTTATCTTATGTAAACTTTTTGTGTATCCCCACTTGGTTGGGTGGATGAGTCAATATTGGTATATCCCCACTTGGTTGGGAAATGGTTGTATGTATGAGTCTTTGGTGATAGGAAGGTCATGTATGAGGTATAAAGTCATGTTTATTCTTGTAGAACATCTTTTTGCAAACCTTGCCTACTGTCAGGGGGAGCATGGACAACACAACAGAGCAGAGCTTTCAGCATGTACTCAAGGGGAGCACAACCCTTTGCCCTTGATGACAAAGGGGGAGAATGACTTTGAGGAACATGGGGTTGCCATAAAGTCCAAAGGGGGAGATTGTTGGCGTTATGACATAGGTTTGGCACTATGACACAGGTGTTTTCCTTGATGGCCACTCACACAGATGACAGATCATAGTGCATTAGGTCAGAAGCAAAGAATTGATGATCAGACTACAAGGAATGAAGAAAGAAAAGTATATACGCAGGTTCGATATATACCAAGTAGTGTATACACTAGGTTTCACTATATACAAAGGCGCGTATATCGTACACATGCATTTTCACGCAAGGAAAGGCGCGCACATGTCGGAAAACTAAGTTTTGGGTCCGTGGTATTTGGACCTATGGTTTTGGACCTTGGTATTGCGTCCAAAGTATTGAACCCAGGTATTGGGTCCCTAGTATTAGTTCTAAATGGTTTTGGACCATGGTATTGAGTAAGGCTTAAGACTATAAAAGGGGAAGGAGATCATTGGGCAAAAGCATTGACTCAAGCATTGAATATCTGATGAAGAGAAAGATCTAGAATACTAGTCATTAGGTAATTGTGCATAGCTGGATCTGAATCAAGGAGGAACCTGAGCGCTAGAAGAAGGATAAGTTCTATTGATGGGTCAAGATCTTAAGGCTTGAATAGTAGTATCTTTGTGTTATTTTGATCTGTTATATTTGGCACATGACTTGATCTATAAATCTGATAATCTGGGTTTAACTGATGTCTAAATAAGTGAAAAGGGTAAATTATCTTTTATAGATCTGTACGCAGGTTTGGCACAGCAGAGGCGCGTATACATGCAGGTTCATTAATTCAAAACAGCGTATACATAGGTTGGCCTTAATACATCAGCGTATGCACACAGGTTCTGCATATTGAAGTAGCGTACATCTCATGAAATATGTTTTAGCTACTTTTGTTTATTGTTGCAGTGTTCTGGGTTCAGGATTGGTTCTGGTTACTATCACTGTATTCTAGTTACAACTTTCTGAGAAGTGATTGGTTGATTCAGTATTGGTTTGTACAAAGGAGATTGGTTGATGCAGATATAATTGATGTTTGATTGATGTTATTCATGGATCCAGTCTGAAAATTTATGAAACGTGGTCCCTGGAAGAAAAGAGAAGGTTGTAGCCTTCTGTAGGTTAGCACCTACGTACTAGTACCCCAGCTAGTACAAGAGCTAAGGGGGTTGTAGCTCCCTTCCAGGAGAAGCTGGAGAACGAGAGAAGGTTGTAGCCTTCTGTAGGTAGTAGCCTGCGTACTGGTATAAGACTGCACCAATAGAGAATCATTGTAAAAAGAAGTTTCTAATTTAAAAGAAGATAGAGACGAATTGCAGAAGGTGGTTTTCACCCACATTGGGTTTCCACCTTATATCTTGTGTTCTTATGTGTGACTGCCTGTTCTGTTTTACTGTTCCTAGTTACTGTTTATATCGCTTGATGCACAGATTAATGATCAACATCTGAAGGATAATTTAAATTACAAGTCTACTGGTTATACACTGGTTTCCTTAACTGTAGTTGCGTACATACGTGGTTTTCACTAAAAGAAGTAGCATATACAAATCTGATTGTGAAATGAAAAATAATTGACCTGATTATATTGATTCACCCCCCCCTCTCAGTATTATTTCCAACACTTTCTTGTGCATGTTCATTTATTTTTTAAGTAGCATTTTCCTCCTTCTCTTCATCTCAACTATTTCATTTTCAATACTATCTACCTTGTATGACTCTCACAATTTGTTTGTCCTCAACATCCTTTATAGTAAGTTGAAACTTCTCTTTTATCCCTCTATTGGGGTGCTTCTCTAATCATACAATGTTTGGAGTGCTTCTATTTGGCCTATTGGCCTTGACCAACCTTTACCTTCTCTGCACTTGTATCAACTTCCCCTCCTCCCTTCCTACCATCAACCATTATGCCTTATCATCGATGTTTCTTAATCAATGACGGTGGAAATGACATAGTATAACCTCCCCACACCATAGCTCGAGCCAATTTGGAGGCCTCTTCCCATTGATCCTAGCAATGCACCTTGCAATGTACTCGAGATGAAAAAGATTTGGCATAGAAATAAACATTTAATCCAAAGATGTGTAGAAATATTTAATCCAAAGAGACCCAATACATGAGAATGATTGATTTATATTAACAGATGAAAACATCTATGAACAAAGTCCTAGTTGGGTGCAATGAAGTTCACAAATAAATTTTTTTCTATATATATCCTATAGTAGCTTGTCAAAGAGATTTGACACTAAGGTATAGTTTCTTGTTAATAAATTCTACAATTTGGACTTCTAAAACAATACAACGATAAAAAGGCCCTCCCATTCAAGTGGAATCTCCTATATATTAATCATGATATACTCTATAACATTTTTGTGTTTTAAGAGTGATTGTTCAATTCTCTAATTTGCTTGATAGTTGAGGGCTCTATTCTCTAGATTAATACTACTTGAGGACTCTATTCTCTAGATCGATATTACTAAACACTTGAAATGGCTTTCCTAATATCGAACTGATTATTATGTTATTGGTTTAAATTTGCATTGATAAACTGATAATTATAAATATATCAACTCAGCCAAAGCTAGCGGCCCCCTGCCTAGAAAAGAAAATAAAAGAAACTTCAAACCTCACAAATTCTAAAACATCCATTTATATATCAAAAAGATTGTGTTTCATTTTCATCCCGCCATCTCTATTTTCTAAAAGACACACGACCTTGCTGGTGTGGGTTGTATACTGTCATCAAATTTAAAAATAATTTAAATTCATCCATAGTATTACCACCCACCTTTGATTAGCTGGGTGGACAAGTGTGGGCAACTAATATTCCCAAGTCTATTGAACCATAAACATGTGGGGGAATATATGCCCACCATTAGATCGAAAGACGTATGTTATCCGGCGTTGGGCATATATTACCCCACGTATTAATGGCTCGATAGCCTGGTAAATATGCATTATCGACAAGTATGGCCCAAACACAGACATCCACAAATATGAGTAAGGACATTATGGATGAGTTCTCTTTAGTGAGATTTTTTCGAAGATTTTCCACTAGATTTTTCCAATCTAATTTCTCTAAAATCTAGTAGGAATTTTTTGAAATCACAAGCTTGATGGGTAACCCTTGCACAATCAAAGTGCCCTACGGGTTTTCCAGGGTGTTGAATCCATATATACAGTCAAAGAACCTGTTTAAATAACACAAACCAAGATTTCACCTCAAAAAATTTCACGAGATTCAGACACAAGAAAATTCAAAAAGTCGCACTAAAATGAACTCCCTTTATGAACACTTTATGGAAATTAAACTACGTACAGTAATACGGTCTAGGTAATATGGTCTAAGGAATTCAACAAACGTATAGTACTAAGGTCCATGGATTCGTATAGGGCCACTTTCTGTAATCCTTCAGTCAAATCGTTATCACATTATGTGATTTCTACCGAAAGAATTTGCTTAATTTGTTATCACATGTTTAGTGGATCTACCAAACTTTATCACACATATGTGAAAGCAACGGCATCGTCATATGGCTTGATATTCAACAGCGACTTGGACTGTGTGTTTTAACTGTGATGAGTCCACAAACCTTTATAGCGTTGGGTCCAATCTATGTTTTGAATTCAATTGGAGGGCAAATTTACATTCAAAGTCTTCATTGATCCCATGATTCTCATTCATGTTTCAATCAATGAAAAAAAAAGTTTGCGTCAAGTCACCGCGATGAAAAATCAAGGAGCATCGTCAAATTATTTCTATTAGGGAAGGGATTTTCATTGCATCTAGGGAAATCAAGCTAGATTATCCAACTTAGCTAGGACTTTCTTTTATATGTATCAAATCACTTTTTATTTGTTTTAATTGTAATTTTAATATATCATAGTTTTAATTAAAATAAATATCTTATATACCTTGAATTATATTTTGGAGGATTTCTGAGTGTTTTAAAGTAAATGAAATAATTTTAGAAGAGCTCAATATATAATGAGGGTAAATGCAGATATATCAATCCATTATAAACAAAATTGCTTTTATGTGAAATAACCATAATTCTAAAATTAAAAAATTCATAAAAATTAATTAAATAATAACTTTATTTTTAAATTATTATTATTATTATTATAAAATATTGCATATATATATAAAGCAAAATTCTTAACTTTAAATATTTTTAGTATTTTTAATGTGGATTTTGTTACAATACCATGGGTGGATACCCTCGGCCAATACCATGGGTTATCAATACTTCATCCCCAAAAGTCCATAATTCATTTCATATGATACTTGTTCATATCATATTCTTTTAAATTGATCAATTTATTTTAAATGACACACAAAAAACTTAACTACATCATAGATAAATCTCAATCTTGATTTGTGAATACTAAAATTGTTATAGAATATTTCATAGAAATTAAATCTCTATCATCCACCAGATAGTTAAATTAAAATTCTCAAATACTTGTTGAAAAATAGACATGCCTATTAACATAGTTAATATATAATTTAATAAAATTTGTATATTAACAAAACATTAAAGAATTGAAATATTCAAAATATATAAGGGGCAATGAATGAACAAAAAATAGTAGGTTAAGTTGTATGAGTCGGTTCGAGAAAGAGAATCTAAACTAGACCACACTCATTCTACCAATAAAAATCCTTAGAACAAAGAAAAAATAAATATATAAATATGAAAAAGTAATTAACACAATATTAAAATAATAAAATAATTTATAAAAATAAATAAATAAATTAGCTATTTTATTTATGAATAAATAATATATTATTAATGTAACAACCTAACACATAAAAATAAAATAAAAATTGGTATAGCCCTTTAACCTTACTGTTGACAAGACACTGGCATAATTACTGAGAAATAACACGGTTAATTAATATGACAATACGATGGTTTAAGAGTTCATTATGGTGTCATCCTTCATATCTGCAAGTCACCCTTGCCTTGGATAACTCTCCGTTGGCATGCACCATTGATATATGTAAACCTTTAATGCTAGAGGGAAGACCGGAGCATCAACTAAAATCTGTATCTCGGAATCTATTGACTATTATACGATCTAGTTAACTCGACAGGATGATCCAAAGCCCTGAATCACGTGGCAGTTCTTCTACCATAGGATCATAGCATAACGATCCGATGGTTCTCCTGCTCAGATAATATTCACATGGTTGTTTTCTGGCCTTTCAATGTACATGGTCTTCATTTGATGCTTTACAAAACTCAGAGGTTCGGCTCTGCATCCCCAAAAAGGGTTTGAAGAAAAACTCTAGAGCTGGCCCACTCCTTATCTCTCAGCATGGTCTAGCAAGAACATAGGTGATAAAACATGGCAAAAATTGCTTTCAGTGTCTGCCTTGAATTGATTCCCTTTTTTTCTTTCCTATTAAGGAAATTTCTTATAATACATCTCTAGTTTTCAATGACAGATAGATTGTGGGCTTGTTGGAATGCACACCCTGTAGATATGATGCTTATAAAATCGTGTCTTCTTAAAGGTATTGTCCTAAAGAAATTATTGGGGGGCGAGGGGGGGGGGGGAGAGTTTTAGCTTCGTTTTGACTGTCATGAGCCACTTAACAAATGTTACAGGGTTTCCAGGTTTCCGCAGCTTCTTTCCACCCAGAGCTCCTTCATCACAGGTAAGATTGGAACCCTTAAGTAATTTGTAATGAAATTGCTCATTTTTCTGCATTGCCTACAATTTTCTAAAACCAGTATCTATGTGTTGCAGGTAGGGACTTTGAAACCTCTTCCCGGAAAGTATTTGGAGTATATGGGGTCTTCCTTACATGGGTTGTTGTCCTCTAGTTTCAGGTTGGTTTCTAAATCAAGTCTTCTAGCGAAATTAATGCATTCAGATTCCGCTTATCTGAGAGGGGTTTCCGTCTTTTGATTTTTAGCTTGTTTTCTCTAGAGGAAGCATGGTCATAAGCCTCGGTTCAAACCAACATTAATCGATAAAGGCTATGATGGGTCAGGGTTTTATTTCTTGTTTTATTATTCTGAAAACGAATGGTTCCGTGAACTGATAAGACATGAACTATAACGATTATCTTTGTTTTACGATTTCCATGATGTAACTTAATTATATAGATTTTTTTTGGAATTTTGTTAATGGTTTTGAATTATCAATGTTAATGGTTGAAATCTAGGTCGGTTAACTCTCGGGTTTTTCTTCGAAAACCACCTGAGGGCCACGAGAACCTTTAGGATTCAACTATCATTTTTATTCAAGGAATGTTACAGTTTCAACCTAATCTGGTTACGATGCTTTGATTTATCAGTTCATATCGATGGGTTGGTTGTTAGTTTCATTTATCAATCGGTTTGATTGACATTTAATTTCTCTAAAATATTTTATATTTCATTATGAATAATGGCGACTTATTCCAATGTATTCATTATATATCTGAAATGTTTTCCATGATTTAAACTATCACAATGCGACTTCATAGATTCCTTACTCGAAAAAATAGGATGTATCTCACTCTGTTAAACCATACCTATATTATTACTCTAGCATGCATTCATATGAATTTCGAAGAAATGTGAAAACTGTAACCTATACATTGTAATCATTCAAATACATATGTATATAAATAAGAAATACAATATTTATCTAACACTATTCTGTTGTTCACTTGCTCATGTATTCATTCCTGAATGTTAATCCTTTCAATCAATATTTAAGAGGCACATCATTAGTTACTTGTATTTCCTTGCCTATTTATAATATTGTAACTCAGTCAATATGTAATAATCACAACATTATTTACTTATCTTTTATTTGCCTATTTATTATCACGTAAGTCCTTCCTGTTCTTGGAAGATCTCTCCTCCCAGCCTCGGATCTGGAAATTACATCCAGAATCCCCCTCCGAGCTCTTCCTACTCCTGATAATCAATAAGTCTGTTGCAGTCAGGTACCTTGGGCCTCAGGACGTAGTCCAACCTCAAGTCCCATACCATCTGACTGTAGTCAACAGTTTTTCCCACTGGCTATTTTCGTCTATCTCAAGGAAACTCTAGGCAACATTTTTCTTGCTCTCCCCCTGTTCTTCTCTCCCCTTCTGTTATTTCACCCTTCTGAGGAATAGATCAAAAAAACTATTTTGTAACTGTCTGAGCAGTTATTTAACAGTTTCTATCAGTTCTTTTGACAAACTATTTAAATTCTTAATTAATAAATAACAAGATAAGTTTTTGCTTCTCAGCCTTAATTCTTTAACAATCTATGTTAAACAAAGTAAAAGATTGAGGTAATAAGTAAAACTTAGTAACAAGGTAAATTTTTGTGTAGCATAGGGTGTTACAACTTCCCCCCCTTGTGAGGAACACATCCCTATTGTTCTTTCAAGAAAATAGTGTTGGATAAGCTTTCTGCATAGTTTCCTCCTCTTCCCAAGTAGCCTCTTCCGGGCCAAAGTGCTTCCACTGCACTTTAACCTGGGTGATGACTCACTTCCGCAAGATGGTTTCTCTCCAATCGAGAATACGAAGAAGCTCCGCCAAAAATTCTCCCTCAAGTTCGACCTGCACAAATTATAATAAGATGTCATAAATTTTCAAAACAACAATTCATATGTTACCTATTCTTATTCTTTTATTACCTATATATTTTCCTAGTTAATAATATGCTGAGGGTTGTACACATATTTTTTTAACAAAGAGACATGGAAAACATTGTGGACTCAAATATGGCCTCGGAGTGCTAGCTTGTATGCTACCAATCCAATCCGTTCCAAAATTTGAAATGGTCCACAGTACCGGGGTGCTAATTTAGCACAACCCTTCCATTGTAAGGTAATTTTCCGAGGTTTGACTTTCAGCTATACGTGATACCCCAACTAAAACTCCTTATGTGATCTTTTCTTATCCGCATAAATATTTTACCTGTCATGGGTAGCTTTTAAATTCTTACAAACATTTCTAAATGTGTCATCCATTTCAGCTAACATATAAGAACCCAATGTTAATCTATTGTCGGGACTATTCCAATCTATGGGTACCCTGCACTTTCTCCCATATAATAGTTCAAAAGGGCTCATGCCCAATGATTCTTGATGCCGGTTATTGTAGGTGAACTCCACCAGGTGGAGGTAGTCCTCCCATTTATGCGGTTGTTGCATCACAAACATTCTCAACATGTCCTCTAGAACTTGATTTACTCTCTCTATTTGGCCATCCATCTGTGGATGGTAAGCCATACTAAATTGAATCTGGGTACCCAACCTAGAGAAGAGGGTTTTCCAAAATGTGGATGTGAATTTTACATCCCTGTCAGAGATTACCACCTGGGGTATCTTATGCAACCGGAAGATTTCCCTCATAAATATGTGTGTGATTTCCATAGTTTTGTAGGTGGACTTTATGGGTATGAAATGAGCAATTTTTCTTAGCTTGTCCACCACCACCATGATTGAGTCATGCTGTTTCTTAGTATGAGGTAAACTGGTGATGAAATCTAGAGTGATCGTCTCCCATTTCCAGTCAAGACTGGTTAATGGTTGCAATAGACCAGCAGGATGTTGATGTTTTGCCTTCACCAACTGTCACTCCAAACATTTGGATAGATACTCAACAACATCCTTCCTTAAACCCGGTTAGAAACAACTTTTCTAATGGCAGAAAATAGTTTCTGGTATTGAGGATGAGCGGCTTAAGGCTTCCTGTGAAACTCATCCAATAATAATTGCTTGACAAAATTCTAATTAGGGATATATATTATGTTTCTGAATGTTAACATTTTTTCGGGATTAATACCATAATCAGACTATTCCCCTTTTTCCTAAGCTTCCAAGGCTTGCTGCGAAAGGAAGGCATATTCTGGGTCTTTGAGAGATGCTTCTCGAAACTCATCCAATAATAATTGCTTGACAGAATTCTAATTAGGAATATATATTTTGTTTCTCAATGGTAACATTTTGTTGGGATTAATACCATAATCAGACTGTTCCCCTTTTTCCTGAGCTTCCAAGGCTTGCTACCAAAGGAAGGCATATTCAGGGCCTTTGAGAGATGCTTCTCTGATGAGATCCAGAAGGTTGGATCGTACTTGAATAAATTGTACTTCATAAATCCAATGTAATTTTCTACTTAATGCGTCGACCACTCAATTTTCCTTCCCCTTAAGCTGCTTCAAGGTGCTTCATGTCAAAGTCGAATTCGTTCAAGAATGCAATCCACCTAGCCTGCTGAGTGTTTAGACTAGATTAGTTAAAGAAATTAGTAAGGCTGCTATGATCAGCTCGTGACAGAAATTTCTTTCCTAGTTAGTAGTGTCCCAAAATTTTGAGTGCATGTACCACTGTTGTCAATTCAAGATCATAAGAAGAGTATCTCTTTTCATATTCTTTCAATTTGTGTGATTCATAGGCTATAACCTTCCCCTCCTGAGTTAATACCCCACCGACACCTTCCTTAATTGCATCCATGCAAACCATGAAAGACTTCTCTAGATATGCTAGTTTTGGTACAGGTGCAGTAGTAAGTAATTGTTTTAACTTCTCAAAACTTTGCTGACATTCAGTTGTCCATCGGAACGTGCACCGATTTTTCTGTAATGAGGTCATAGGAAAAACTATTTTTGAAAAACCTTTAATGAACCGATGGTAGTAGACAGCTAAACCTAAAAAGGATCTAATATCTGCAACATTCTTCGAGGTGGTCCATTCAATAATGGTTTTAATATTTCCTGGATCCACTACTCTGCCCTCTGCTAATATAACATGACCCAGATACTGTATTTGACTCTTGAAAAAGTCACATTTGTTGTACTTAGCATATATCTGATTATCCGGCAAAATATGCAATACTATTCTCAAGTTCTTTTCATGCTCCTCCTGATTCTTATAATAAATCTAAAATTATCTAAAAATGGCTGAAAATACTGTGCATCAGACTCATAAAAGTGGTTGGAGCTTTGATAAGGCCACACGGCAATACCACGAACTCGTAATGGCCGTAGCGAGTTCGAAATGTAGTTTTGAAAATATCTCCTTCCTTTATCCTTATCTAGTGATAATCGGACCTCAGTTCAATTTTTGAGAACACACTAGCTCCCTGCACTTGATCAAATAAATCGTCAATACGTGGTAAAGGGTATTTGTTTTTGATAAACAATTTATTTAGCTGATGATAATCAAGGCATAGTATCAAAGTTCCATCCCTCTTTCACACAAATAGCGCGGGGGCTCCCCAAGGGGATACACTAGGGTGAATGTATCCTTTATCCATAAGTTCTTGAAGCTGCATTTTCAGTTATGTTAGCTCAGGGATGCTCATGCAGTAAGGAGCTCTCGAAACAAGAGCTGCTCCAGGTATTAATTCAATGGTGAAGTCAATATCACGCTTAGGTGGAAATCTAGGAATGGATTCAGGAAACACATCAATGAACTCCTGAATCACAGGGATATTTTCCAAAGAATTTATTTTACTCTTGGAATTGGTGTACCCTACCTCAACAACATAAATCTAAGAACCCTTCCTAATACATTTTCCCAACTGGTTAGTGGTGATAGGACGTAACTTAAGATTTTTCTTGATTCCTTGTATTTCCTTCCTCTGTCCTGATTCCATTAGATAGCTCACAAATTTTTCCTTACAGTCGACTAGGGACCACCGCCCTTCCAACCAATCCATTCCTATTAGTACATCATATGAACCCAAAGGAAGTATATTAAGGTCAACATGGATTGATTGTCCTGAAACTGTTATAAGACAGTGCTCTGCTTTCACTGGTACACTTCTTTTTAACCCTATGGTTAGTTAAACTAACCAAGGCTTCTTAAATTTGTTGCTTTGTAGCTGAAATCTATCTATCACTTTAGGACTAATATAACTTAGGCTAGCACCCGATTCAAACAAAACAGAAACAGGTTGATCATCAATCATACCTTCATACTCAATCATAGTGGGCTGGAATTCTGCTTGATGGTCATCGAGAGTAGTGTTAATCCTGGGCATACTCCTGCCTACATCTCCAACGGTGGAGGCTTTCTACATATTTGAAAGCTGCTCTATTCCGGCCCTATGCAGGTTGTTTTTATAGTAATGGGATTTTCCACATCCCTAGCATTGCAGACGTTGTTTTGGCTGCTCGTCATTGATAGGTTTATTAACTCCCTCCGACTGTCTATTTTCAGTGTAAGTTGGAACCTTTCGCTGGTTTCATTAAAATTTACTGAAGATTCTTTATGGTGTATTCCTTCCATTAGTGATCTTTGCCTGTCTGTTTGGGGGTAAATTTCTCCCTTTCTTGCCTATCTCCCCTTTGGACCCTTCATTTTTCTGTCTCATTTGTTAATAACAGATACGGGCCTTTCACACTGCATCATCCATCGTTCTAGGATAATCAAATTCTAGCTTTTCCTTCATGAAGTTGGGCAGACTGTTGATAAATCGCTGAATCTTGGCCTTCTCTTCTTGCATATACGAGACATATCGTAATGGGGAGGTAAACCATTTCACATATTCATCCATGGTTAAGGTTCCCAACCTTAAATCATGGAACTCCTTCTCCTTTTCATCATAATACCACTCAGTTAGATATTTATTCTTGAAATGCTTCTCAAACTCCTCCCTTGTAACTTGTTCCTCATCAATTTTTCTCATAGTTTTGATTTCATCCCATGAAAGGGTGGCCTTAACCCTTATTTGATAAATTGCCAACCGTGCTTTAAGTTTATCAGTGTAGTCATAAATGTGAAAGTACTTTCCCATGTCAATTAACCATGCCTCAACTGCTTCTTCAGATTCTCCCTCAAAGAGTGACGGTTTTATATTTTTAAAGTCACCTCGCAATTCCACCTTTTGTCTCTTTGTCCTACGCTAGTCGGAGCCATTATCCAAACACCCTCTTCATCTTCTCGTGCCCTTTGGCTGACTCTACATTGTCTTCGCCATGATGGATGGTTGGATTTTTTTCCCTATCCTCTGCACTGGGATCCAATCCCCGTTGATTTTGTCAGTCAGACAGACTTTTAAGGATTCTTTCTTGTTCGTGCCTCATTCGTTCGTTGTCCATTCTCAGGTTGGTCATATCCACACGTAATTGTTGGACTGTCTTGAGTAGAGCAGCATTGGCTTGGCGAGATTCTTCTCCTAGTTGTATCCATATGTTTGGGTTGGCCTCTTCATAACTTGCTTCCGACTGGTTCGATGGTCTGGGACTCCCCTGCGTTTCTGCCTCTTAGGTACTAATTCCCGTCTTTTTGTTCACATTCACACTTACTCATCTACTTATTACCCATGTAATATATATATATATAAAAAC
Organism: Pinus tabuliformis; assembly: GCA_031772625.1. Lineage (NCBI taxonomy): Eukaryota > Viridiplantae > Streptophyta > Pinopsida > Pinales > Pinaceae > Pinus > Pinus tabuliformis. Next base: position 355,112,475 of record CM062814.1, on the reverse strand, counting down.
TGTATTTATATATATTGATCCCAGAAGTCTCAGTGTGCGAACCCTGCTCTAATACCACTTGTAACAACCTAACGGGTAAAAATCATAAAGTATGAAGGTATGATTGATGATAAGACACCAGCATAATTACTGAGAAATAACACAATTAATTAATATGACAATACGATGGTTTAAGAGTTCATTATAGTGTTTTCCTTCGTATTCGAAACTCACCCTTGCCATGGATAACTCTCCGTTGGCATGCACCATTGATATATGCAAACCTTTAATGCTGGAGGGAATACTAGAGCATCAGATGACATCTGTAGCTCTTCATTTATTGACTATTATGTGCTCTGCTTAACTCGATAGAATGATCCAGAGCCCTGAGTCACCTCGTAGTTCCTCCACTGTAGGATTAGAGCATAGTGATCCAATAGTTCTCGTGCTCAGATACTATTTGCATGGTTGTTTTCTTGTCTTTCACCGTATATGGTCCTCATTTGATGCTTTACGAAACTGAGAGGTTCAGGTTTGCATCCCCAAACAAGGGTTCAATAAAAAACTTTGGCGTTGGCCCACTCCTTATATCTCTGCATGGTCTAGAAAGAACACAAGTGACAAAACATGGAAAAAAATTCCATTCAGTGACTACCTTGAATCGTTTCCCTTTTTTTTCTTTTCTTTTGAGGCAATTTCGTATACATCTCTAGTTTTCGGTGACAGATAGATTGTGGGCTTGCTGGAATGCACACCCCGTAGATATGAGGCTGAAAAACCCATGCCTTCTCAAAAGTACTGTCCCAAAGCAATTACTTGGGGGGGTCTTAGCTTGGTTTTGAGTGTCATGTGCCACTTAAAAAATGTTACAGGTCTTCCAAGTTTCCGCAGCTTATTTCCAACCAAAGCTCCTTCATCACAGGTAATATTGGAACCCTTAAGTAATTTGTAATGAAATTGTTCATTTTTTCACACTGCCTACAATTTTCTAAAACTGGTATGTATGCGTTGCAAGTAGGATCTTAGCAACCGCCTCCTAGAAAGGATTTGGAGTATAAGGGGTCTTCCTTACATGGGTTGTTGCCCTCTACTTTCAAGTTGGTTTCTAAAATCAAGCCTTCTCACGAAATTAATGCATTCAGATTCCGCTTATCCGACAGTGGTTTCCTTCTTTTGAGTTTTAACTTGTTTTCTCTCGAGGAAGCATATCCATAGGCCACAGTTCAGACCAATGTTAATCCATAAAGGCAATGATGGGCCGAGGTTATATTTCTTGTTTTATTATTCTAAAAACAAATGGTTCTGTGAACCGATAAGACATGAACTATAAGGGTTATCCCTGTTTTACAATTTCCATAATGCAACTTAATTATTTAGCTTTGCTTTTGGAATTCTGTTAATGGTTTTGAATTCTCAATGTTAATGGTTGAAATCTAGGGCAGTTGACTCTCAGGTTTTGCTTTGGAAACCACCCGAGGGCCACGAGAACCTTTACGATTCGACTATCATTTTTATTCAAGGAATGTTACAGTTTCAGCCTAATCTGGTTACGACGCTTTGCTTTATCAGTTCATATCGATGGGTTGCCTGTTAGTTGCATTTATCAGTCGATTTGATTGACATTTAATTTCTTTAAAACATTTTATATTTCAGTATGAATAATGGCGACTTATTCCAATGTATGCATTGTATATCTGAAATGTTGTCCATGATTTAAACTATCACGATGCTACTGCATAGATTACCTACTCAGAACAATAGGTTGTATCTCACTCTGTTAAACCATAGGTATATTATTACTCTAGCATGGATTCATATGAATTTCAAAAGAATGTGAAAATTGTAACCTGTACATTGTAATCATTCAAAGACATATGTATATAAATAAGAAAGACAATATTTATCTAACACTATTATGTTGTTTAGTTGCTAATGTATCCGTTCCTAAATGTTAATCATTTCAATCAATATTTAAGAAGCACAACATTAGTTACTTGTCTTTCCTTTCCTATTTATAATCACGTAAGTCAGTCAATATTTAATAAGCACAATATTATTTACTTATCTTTTATTTGCCTGTTTATTATCATGTAAGTCCTTCGTGTTTGTGGAAGATCTCTCCTCTGAGCCTCGGATCTTGAAATTACGTCCAGAATCCCCATCCGAGCTCTTCTTGCTCTTGACAATCAATAAGTTTGTCGCAATCAGGTACCTTGGGCCTCATGACATAGTCTAGCCTCAAGTCCCATACCATCTGACTGTAGTCAATAGTTTTTCCCACTGGCTATTTTCATCCAGCTCAAGGAAACTTTTGGCAGTGTTTTTCTTTCTCTCCTCCTATTCTACTCTCCCCTTCTGTTCTTCCCCCCTTCTGAGAAACAAATGAGAAAAATTGTTTTGTAATTGTCTTAGGAGTTATTTAATAGTTTCTATCAGTTCTTTTAACAAATTGTTTAAATTCTTAATTAATAAATAACAAGATATGTTTTGGCTTCTTTGCCTTAATTCTTTAACAATATATGTTAAACAAAGTGAAATATTAATGTAATAAGTAAAACTTAGTAATAAAATAAATGTTTATGCAAAAATAGAGTTACAATTAACTTATATGTTTTCTAAAAAAAACTCTCATAGAAACCTCAATCCAAAAATATAATATATTATAAAAATTATCCATTATAATGTGATTTTATGAAATGTTATTGCATTATTAACAGTTTTTGAACCCGCTTTTTTAATATCAAAAAGTACCTTTGGCATTTCCAATAACTTTATTCGGGACAATACATAATTGCCATTTTAACATACCATCTTCCTTTATTAAAAATTACGTAAGTAAATTGTTAAATTTTATAATAAATAAATAAATATATATATATATATATATATATAATCATTGATATGAAAGATTTACAATACATTTTAACAATACATATAAAATAATTTCAACAAACCATTGTAACAAAGAAATTCATTTTCCATAAAGCGTATATATGTTTAGTGTAAATCGGTTTTTATATATATATGTTTGTTTATTTAAATATATAAATAATATTAAAAAAATATAAATATCATTATTCGTTAAACATAATGTATGTAATAATTAATAAAATATTTTTTTTTGCGCGTAAGGTGTCGAGTATGGAAACAAACTTGCATTAAAATTTAGTACAACTTCTTTAGGTTGATAATTATTTTTACAAGATAGAGACTCGGGTATATTTATCAATTCTCGTATGATATATTAATATCAAAGATAAATAAATAAGATATTAAATAGTTTTATTAGTTTAGTTGGTTTATTAAAAAATAGTTTTCCAACTTCTTTTATAATATATAAAATATTCATGTTTATAATTTTGAGACATTATTTTCAAATATATATATTTAGTTGTAGAGTTCTATATTCACAAATTATCATAGTGAAATTGAAAAAAATATTTATTTATATTTTAAATAAAATAATATATCATTAAAACATTTATTTGAAAAAATAAATGAAGTATGAAACACTTGTTGTAATAATATTTTATGTTTTGATATGCAGTATCGATAATGTAAGTCTATTATTTCCCTATCAATATGGTATGTCGGCTCTTAATGAGGTTTATTATCTTTTAAGTTTTAGTATATTTTAGAATTACATTCTAAAAAGAGAAAAGTTTGCTGGATGGGGAGAATCATTGATTCCTTAAAAGTTTTAGATGACAATTATAGAGTTAAAGGTGCTTTTAGAGATATTTTTCTTGAGCGATAACAGAGAAAAAGTCTCTTTATAAAGTTGGGTTTTCACAAAGAATAAATAATTTTGGTGGAAACAAGCAGATATCAGAGAGATAGAACTTACTATATTTTTCAAATGTTATAACTATTTCTTAACCATATCTACTTATACGAGCACAAATTTGCACCTGCAACTTACAACTACAATTTTTGGCCTAGCTGCATAAAACCTAGATTCGCACGTGTGGGAAAAGATAGTGATAAATGTGTCTTTCTTCCCTCACTTTACGAGATGCTTCTTCCTCAATAACTTTCCTATCAAATAGATCCTTTTGAACCCCAAACTTCAGCCTTTTTTAGTGAGTGCAATTTTAGTCTTCTTGTTGCATAAGATGCCCTAATTTACTTGTACGTGTGAGATGATGTAACCCAAAACAGTCTCCAAAATGCTTCGATCTTTCTTCCTTGTGTTCCCTTCTTCGCTTGACTTTAGTCTCTTTTTTTTGTATTTTTGTGAGCTGATTGGATTGTCCTCAAGTGTGGTTGAATGCCTTGTATATTTAGCCTTTTCTTGGAGCTCAAACTATCATTGTGAGGCTGACTTGCCATTGCTAGGATGACTGGTCTTCTTGTAAGCCAACTTGGTCTAGGAGGAGGACATTTGACTCTTTTCACTCTAAATAAATCCTTTTTACATTATAGTTTTTAATAAAAATATTTATTTGAAAAAATAAATGAAGTATGAAAAACTTGTTTTAATAAAAAAAATTATATAAGAAATAAAATAATTAATATAAAGGTTTCTTTAATTAATAATAAAAATATTAAATAATTAAAAACTAGATTTTCGAGATTTAATATATTTTTACATTATATTTATTTTGAAAATAATGTTGTTAGAATAATAATAAATTAATTTTTTTTTTTTTTTTTTTATCTATGTGGACATTAATGGAGTACAGGAGGTTGGGGCGAGCCCGCCAACCCACCTGCATGAAAATCATTTATGAAGGGAAGCTTAGTTGGTCCCCTGCATGCACAAGCATGTGAGATTTATCATTTAACATGACACGAGTTTAGTCAACATTTTACTTTAGTCGTAATTCAAGTCTTATGAAACATTTATGGTGGATAAAACAAATGCCCCGGTTGTAGATGGGATTCGTTGAGGTTGTCACTAGAAACAAGGGTCCATTTAATGACTACTTAGTTTCCCTCTTAGAAAATTATTTCCTACTTTTCTCTGCTACAAGCCTAGTGATGCATGGTATTAATCAAGCAATGATTTTTGTATACTTGAGTGATGGTTTAGATACTTAGCTATAGAAAGTTTAGCACTTGCAGAAATAACAGAAAGAAGGAATAAACTTCAGCATTGGCTATATTTAAGGGTATTCTAAAAGGCCAATGTGTTTCTCTTTAAGTTTGGAGCCCAATGTGCCTAAAATTATCTCATCTTCTTTATCCTCTCTATAAATAATAAATGAGTCGAGGAGGGGCATGCATATGAGGCAAATTATTAAGTTTGTTACCTTTGTTATTATCTCCTTATTATGTATTCTAAATTTCATTGGTTTAGACGACAGCATTACAATTGATGGGTTATGATCACATCGTTGGTCAAGTGTTGTAAGAATTTTAAAGAATTATCCAATTTGTAGTGTATATTTGGCCCTCATGTTTCTCTCCTCCTTTGCTCGGTGTTGGAATATTCAGTTTGGGACATCACCTTTTCTTTATGTCTAAACATGGTTTCCCTTGTATCTTGCCATCTATCTCAAGTGTACAATGTTCAAAACCTTGGTATCACCATCCTTTGTGCAACATGGCTCCTAGGAAATGCATGCACAGTGGCCATGGAGGTGGAGGCCAAGACACCCAAAGTCATAATTGTGCTCAGAAATAGGCACATGAAGTTGTGTAAGACACACAAACTGGGAACCAAAATTAAGCATATATTAATTGAACTCAAAGAATGATCTACGTGATGTACATATAAATATATATATAAACTATTGGGTTCATTTTCTGGGTCTTCCTGAAATTCTTTAACCAATAACCTTAACATGCTATAACCTGAATCACAACCCAAGGATTAGGTGTCTAACATTCCCCCTTAATCCGAAGGCATGTATCAAAGTCCAAGAATGAGAGCTAAAAATGCATAAATGCATCTCAGTTAAGAGTTGAATGTCTCTCAAGAAATGGTTTTTAAGGATGACAACAAAGCCATATGGGAGAACTCAATGTCTCAACCAATGCCAACTCCGGAAAATTCATAGAAGATCTTAGAACAAACAAAACATGTGGTTTTAAGGTGACAACAAACTCTGGAACTAACACAATAGTTCCTCGAAAAATTACAAATATGGAAGTGCTCATTCACAAACAACTCAATCAAATCAATCAATAAAAAGCTAAAGTATCACAACTTTGACTCTAACTGGTACAGGTTGTGGCTCAGGCTCAATGCAGATCTCTGACTTAGACTCGCTTTTCATATCGAACTCGAACCTGTAGAAGACCATCAATAATTCCCCCCTTCTCAGATACAAAGTTAGAAGTATTCTTCATCATTGAAAGGTTAGTCATCACTCTCGAACATATTCTTCAGTATGACTTGTAAATCTTCTTGGATGTTTTCATCCAATCCAAAGAAGCAATCCATCCCAAATTTAGCTGCTCTCATGTAATAGTCTTCTTCCTGGAACATCTATTTGTAAGGTGATTGCACTTCCCACAATGCTCAAACTAGTGAAGATCAAAACGTTGATATTTCACATGTCCAACTCTATTACATTGCTAATATCTATCATCTTGTTTTGGAACAACACCATTCAGAAATCTAGTACTTCGAAATTGTATTGGTTTAGAAAAATTCAGAATGTGAGAAGACACACCTAGGACATTATATCTCAAACTAATTTTGTGTTTATTATGAGTAATCTCTTCCCATGGTCTTATAATAATTTTCACATCAGGAATTTTATCTGCATCCAAATTTCTTCTTTTGTAGTTCATGTAGTTCATCTCAGTGGAATTGAGACTCTAGCTCTAAGAATTCAATTTTTCTTTTAGAATTTTGTAAACATGATTAGATGTCAGAGAGTGTGTCCTTCATGACTTGGACGCTATTTTGAATAGTAGACAACATTAAATTGTTTAGTAATTGTAACAAATCATTGAGTTTGGTTATTTTCTCTAGCAATCAACTTTCAAAAAAGGGGTGTGAAGTTAAACTGATCATGCACCCATACAAAACATTGATGATTTTTAGGTCCCTATAATACTAGTGATTCCTCCATTACTATTGTCATTGTATCCCTTATTGTTATTGTTGTGCCCCTATTGTCCCCATATTGTTATTATTGTGCCCCACAGAATCCCACTATTGTTATTTTTATGCCTTTATATTATTATTGTTAGGTCGGCTTGGTTATACTGTGACCCCTTAGACTCCTATATATAGAAAGGAGGTTTTGTCATTTGAATCATCCAAGAATTGTTCATTTCTGTAATGTAAAGGAGGTTTCCCCCTGAAAAGGCTAAATTCTAAGGCATTGATCTATCTTTTCTATCTTTTTTTGAGCTGGTTTCATAACATTTGGTATCAGAGATTTGGATTCTAGGGTTTTGCTGCCCCAAACAGGTCATCGTGGAAGATTCGCTATAACTTTTTTCTTTGAAGTTTCAGAAGCTAAAACAAAAACCCATTTGAGACTAAATCTCGTTAAATCTCAAGTCTGAATTTCAGATCTTGTCTCGATATATTTTTAGAGATATGATCTAAGGAATATAGGGTTTGTGCAAGCTCTAGAATTTCATCTAAAACAAGTCATTGTGGAATTTTTGCTACAACTCTTTCGCTATGCAGTTTCAAAAGCGAAAACAAAAACCCATTTGGGATGAAATAGGTCTGAACCTTGGTTCCAAATTGTAGATCCTGGCTCGCTATAGTTTCAGAAATATAATTTTGGGAATTTAGGGTTTTTGCAGATCCCCAAATTACATTCCAAACAAGTCACCTTGGGAAAATCGTTATAACTTTCTCTTTGAGCATCAGATTGAATTTCCATAAGAACTTACAGAAAGAGGACAAATTGTAGTTTTTTGTGTATCATTTTCAGAACCTAAGGTTGAAACAGTGACCCGCAGCATGTCGTACAAGTTCTCTCTATAGAACAAGTCTATACTTAGGTCATCGTGGGAGATTTGGCATAACTCTTCATTGGAGAATCCAATATTGATCAAACTTGCAAGGTTTGAAAGATTAATCAGAGGGTTACTATAGGAAGCAATTTCAGACCTTGGACATCCAAAATTATAAAGATACTTCAGATTTAATATCGAGCTCCTACAAAGTGAAAAAAAGTGTGTAGTTTTCTTTAAATTTTTGCATAAGCTTGGCTTGAAAAATTAGTTTGAAGGAATTCAAAGGGCATAGTGAAGCATTATTATCGATAATTGATGCCCCAAAGAAGGAAAATGGAAACACCTAGTAAGAAACCTGAAAGCTCTAGCATGACTCATGAAGAAGAGGAAGAAATGCAACATGATATATCAAAATTACAAGACCAAGTGCAACAAATTTCACTCGCACAAAAAGTAACAAAAGCTAAGATGGATGGTTTAAAGAGAATGTAGAAGCTAATATGTATGGCGTGGAAGCTAAGATGGATTGTTTAAAGAAAGATGTAAAAGCTAAGATGCATGACGTGGAAGTTAAGATGGACGGTGTGGAAGCTAAGATGGATGGTGTGGAAGCTGAGATGGATGATTTAAAGAAAGACATGGAAGATTGAAGACAGATTTGAGGATAGATTTGACAAAGTTTCTACAAGAAATGCTTACTAATGGCGAAAGGGTAGTAAATGAAACTCATGATGAGAACAAAATAAATGTTAATCATGATTTCATAGACTCTAACATTGGATCGAAGAACCACCATGTTCCAAAGATCGATATGAGGAAGTTTGATGGCAGGGATCCTGCAACATGGACACTATAGATGGAGCAATTTTTCGATATCCATAATGTGCAAAACACACAAAAGGTACGCATTGCAACTTTATATTCGGAACCAAATCATTTTGTATGGTATCGATGACTTTTCTCTCGTAAACAAATTTTCGCTTGGTCTACTTTTATGGATGAAATGATAGCACATTATGAGGATACAATAAGCAACACTTTTTTTAGCCAATTGATAAATCTCAAACAAAAGGGTTAAATGATGGAGCACATTGAGGACTTTCAAAAATTGAATATAAGGGTAAAAGATATTTTAGAGAAGCATATGATTGATCTATTCTTAGGGACTTTAAAAGATAACATCCAACACGAGGTTCACCTTTGAGAACCAAATTCATTGGAGAAGACATTCAGGTTGGCAAGAAAAATGGAAAGCAAAATTATGGCAACAAGGAAGCCTACCACTCACAATCATAAAGTTGGAAGTGTTGCTACCCCTAGCTATCCAAAACCTACAAGGTTGACACCAAAACAATTGGAAGAAAAAAAATCAAAAGGGCTTTGTTACAGTTGTGATAGAAAATACACTAAAGGTCATAAGTGTGCTGAGAAGAAAATATTTTACATAGATCGTGAAGAGAAGAAAACGAATAAGAAACTTCAAAAGAATAGGATATATATCAGGAACAAACCCTAGAAAAATAAGAAATTAATCCGACCATATCGTGTAATGCATTAGCTAGAATTACCACTCCTAAAACTATGAAGATAGAAGGGCATATCAAGAAGAAAAGGGTAATAGTGTTGATTGATTCGGGAAGTACCCATAATTTTATTCATTGTAAGATAGCCAAGGAATTGAATTGCTTCCTATATCTAGTACCAGAGTGTCAAGTGATGGTTGCAAGTGGAGGAACCATAAATTGCTCAGGAAAGTGCCATAATATCAAGCTATCCATGGGGGAATATGTATTGAATATACCAATGCTTTCCATTCCAATGGGTGGTGCTGAAGTTGTACTAGGAGTCCAATGGCTACAATCCTTGGGTAAAATAGCTCTTAATTTTCAAGAACTTTTCATGAAATTCTCTTCAGAAGGAAAGGAAGTTGAATTAAGGGGTATCGCAGGGAAATTGGGAATGCTAATCAGCTCTAACGGAATGACATATCTTCTAAAGAAAGAACAATGAGGCATAATTTCACAATTATGTTCACTAGAGGTTCCCACATTGGAATCATCCATTTCTCCAGATGTCCAAAAAGTCTTGGACAATCATTCCAAGGTATTTGAGACTCCCAAAGGCCTCCCATCTATTCGTGATCATGATCATGCTATTAATTTGATTCTAGGAAGTGTTCCTCCAAACATCAGGCCTTACAGATATCCCTATGTCCAAAAGAGTGAAATTGAACATATGGTTGTAGAAATGCTAAAGGCTGGTATAATTCAACCTAGTTAAAGTTCTTTCTCTGCTCCAGTAGTATTGGCTCACAAGAAGGATGGATCATGGCGCATGTGTCCAGATTATAGGGAGCTCAAGAAGCTCACTATTAAAGATAAATTTCCCATTCGTGTCATTGATGAATTATTGGATGAGTTGCATGGATGAATTTACTTCACCAAGTTGGATCTTCATTCAGGATATCATCAAATCCGAATGAAGACTGAAGACATTCCAAAAACAACATTTAGAACTCATAAGGGTCATTATGAATTTTTGGTCATGCCTTTTGGCCTTACTAATGCACCTTCTACATTTCAAGGTTTGATGAATTCCATTTTAAAACCCTTCCTTAGAAAATTTGTGTTAGTATTTTTTAATGATATACTAATCTACAACAAGTCTTGGAAGGATCATGTCCAACATGTTGATATGGTGCTCAAACTATTGGAGGAGAAATAATTATATGCAAAAATATCCAAACATTTCTTTGGAGTATAAGCGGTGGAATATCTGGGTTATATTGTATCTCATGAAGGTGTTAAGGTAGACCCTAGCAAAGTTAAAACCATTAAGGAATGGAAAATCCCCACATCCATAAAGAATCTACGAGGATTTCTTGGGTTGACAGGGTATTATCACAAGTTTGTTAAGAATTATGGGAGAATAACAGCAACTCTAACAACATTATTGAAGAAAGATGCATTTTCATGGACTCCAGAAGCAACGAAGTCCTTTGAAGATCTTAAAGAGGCAATGCGCCAAGCACCAGTCTGAGCTACACCAGACTTCACGAAAACCTTTATTGTGGAATGTGATGCCTCAAGAAATGGAATTGGTGATGTTTTGATGTAAGAAGAAAGACCCATTGCTTTTGAAAGTCATCCAATCAAAGGAAAGTATTTACACAAAGCTATTTATGAGAAGGAAATGTTGGCAATACTACAAGCACTTAAGAAATGGTGGCCCTACCTAATGGGAAGACACTTCAAGGTAAAAAAATATCATGATAGTCTTAAATACTTTTTAGAAGAAAGATTATCTTCAGAAGAGCAACAAAAATGGGTCACAAAGATGTTGGGTTATGACTTTGAAATCATCTACCAAAAAGGGAAGCAAAACGTTGTGGCACATGCACTCCCAAGAAAGGATGAGGATTTGAAAGCATTTCTTTGCACCATTTCTATTATCCAACCAGATTAGATAAACAAAGCATGGGATGAATGGAAGAATGACGAGGATGTTTGGGCACTCATTCAAAAGATACAACAAGATCCCAATACATCTGATATATTTAGCTGGAAAAATGATTCATTATGGTACAAGGATCGGTTATACCTATGTAAGAATTCCCAACTCAGACAAAAGATTCTTAGGGAATTGCACACCTCTCCCTTAGGAGGGCACTCAAGATTTCTAAAAGCCTACCACAGGGTTAAAAAGGATTTTTTTTTGGATGGCCTTAAATCTGATATTCAAAAGTTTGTGGTAGAATGTTTGATTTGCCAACAAAATAAAGTTGAAACAATTAAGACCCTAAAACTATTACAACCTTTATCCATTACAAGCCAATGTTGGGAGGAGGTTTCAATGGATTTTATCACAGGTTTACCCAAGTCCGAAGGAAAGAGTGTTATCATGGTGGTAGTTGATAGACTTACTAAGTATGCACACATTTTTCCATTATCTCATCCATTTAAAGTGAGTACAATTTCTACTGTATTTATGGAAACAATTCGAAAGCTACATGAAAACCCAAAGATTATTTTAAGTGACAGAGATCCCATTTTCACTGGAAATTTTTAGACAAAATTATTTTCTTGTCTTGGTACTCAATTAGCTCATAGCTCATCTTATTATGCTCAATTTGATGGGAAAACTAAGATAGTAAACAAATGTTTGGAAGGATATCTTCGTTTCTTTGTATCTGATAAACAAACACAATGGGTCAAATGGTTGCCTCTGGCTGAATGGTGGTATACCACTTCCTTGCATACTTCAACAAAAATGACACCATTTATGGCAATTTATGGATATCATCCACCATCCATCACATCATATTTAAGAGAAAATTCTAAGGTTCAAGCAATCAAAGATCAAATCAAGCATCATCAACAAGTTCTCCAACTCTTAAAGGATAACCTCACCTTGGCACAGAATAGAATGATACAGCAGGAAGATCAACATCACACCGAAAGAAGTTTTGATGTAGATGATTGGGTATTCCTACGGCTACAACCATATAAACAAATGTCCCTCAAGCAAAATAAGAAGGATAATAAATTATCACCAAAGTATTATGGTCCATACAAGGTGTTTCAAAAGATACGTACCATGGCATACAAATTGGAGCTTCCTGAGTGCACGCAGTTTTCCATGTTTCATGCTTAAAGAAGTTTATAGGTAACAAGCTTCGAGTTCAAACAATATTGCTAGAACTTGATGAGGAAGGAAAAAGCATATTGGAACCTCAAGCAATCAAAGAAACAAGAACTCTTTAGCTACGAAATCAATCAAATTCAGAGTATCTCATCAAGTGGAAGAACTTACCCATTGAATATTCCACATGGGAGGATGAGAATTTTATACAAAAGCATCGAGAACTACTCAAGCATTGAGGACAACACTTTTTTGAAGGAGAGGGGCATGTTAGGTCCCTATAATACTAGTGATTCCCCCATTACTATTGTCGTTGTATCTCTTATTGTTATTGTTGTGTCCCTATTGTCCCCATATTGTTATTATTGTACCCCATAGAATCCCACTATTGTTATTTTTGTGCGTTTATATTATTATTGTTACGTCAGCTTGGTTATATTGTGACCCCTTAGACTCCTATATATAGAAAGGAGGTTTTGTCATTTTAATCATCCAAGAATTGTTCATTTGTGTAACGTAAAGGAGGTTTCCCCCTCGAAGAGGCTAAATTCTAAGGCATTGATCTGTCTTTTCTATCTTTTTGTGAGCTAATTTCATAACAATGATACACTTAACTTTGAATCTTTAATTAAGATTTTGGCTTTTCAACTTTAACAAATGTTGTGATAAAAACACAAAAAATCTTCCAAAATTATCTTGTCAAGGATTTGAACTTGTGTCCTTTAATATTGCATCTAATTATATGAACTTTTCTAACCATAATGCCTTCCCAAAAACTTTTATTTCATCTTGCATACCAAATTTCTTTTGAGCAATCAATAAACCTTGGACCGATAAAACATATTGACCATTATATATATATATATATATATATATATATATAGATAATCCTTATGCTTTTCCACTCTTTGACTTTCTCAAATTTATTTAGATTTATTTAATTAAAAAATAAAGTATACCTATGTTTTTCCTCTTTGTGATCATCTATATTCCGACACTGAAAGAAGAAGGCACAAGTTTCATCTTGCATCCCAAATTCTCTAATTCTCTTATCATAAATAATCAAACCATTTCTTCTGAGAAATCAATAAATCTTCGACCGATAAAACAGATTGACCATTATATATATATATATATATATATATATATATATATATATATATATATATATATATATATATCTATAATAATCCTTATGCTTTTCGACTCTTTGACTTTCTCAAATTTATTTGGATTTATTTAATTAAAAAATAAAGTGTACCTGTGTTTTTCCTCTTTTTGATCATCTATATTCCAACACTGAAATAAGAAGGTGCAAGTTCTGAGCTTCCATGAAGTGTCTACAACTTTTCTTATTCTTCCAAGCCCATTAGATTGACCTCAGAAATTGGAATTTTTCAACAATCATATACTCTCCGACATTAAAGAGGATGCATTTTCTATTTTGCATTTGATCATGCATCTTGTCACTGTGTCCTTAATTGGATGTGGAAATATCCTACACCTCAAATCTTTCAATTATATAATTATTAAAACATGATTCTGAAAGTAATATTTGTTTTTAATAAAACTTCAAGTAATGCTCGGATCCACAATGACAGAAAGCATAGGAAAGATTCAACTTCATTGTATGAATTGATATTTATGTATAAATCATGGAAAAAACTTGGCATGGAGTTGGTCAAATGGTGGGGAATCATGAAGTGGCTACAATGAATTTCGCTTGGAAAAAAATCCTCCGACCTTCATCTCAGTCGCTCCCCAAAAAAAAAAGGCAACACTCTATGTTTGGGGTTTTCTGGTATATAATTTTACATTATTTTGTGACGAACTTCAACTATATATTCCCCATTATCATGCACATTCTCATCACAATTATAACAATTTTTTTTGTAAGCTTTCTACAAAAACATAGAAAAACTTTGTCACAGACATACCTATTATTTTAATAAGCAATTTGGAAAATTTCATTTCACAATGAAGCTTGTTCAAATATTGCACAAGCCCTTACTACATTTTTACTCTGGCTTTCTCGAATCTTCAAGGTAGAAATATGCAACGTCTGAGGATCAAACATCTCTTATTTGATTCATTCTCTGACACCTTCAAAGACAATAGTGACAACATTTAGTACGACATTGATTAAACAACAACATGCCAAGCTACATTCAAGGGCGCGAGATGCATTCGATATTGAACTTGCCTCAACTTGATTAAAATCACACAACGTACACCCATCGAATATCGATCAAAGTTTAAAATATCACAAAAGTTCACTACCATATCAATATTCTGAAATTCAGATTCATCACAGAAGATTTGATCAAATTCTAAAATAGATCAATGATCGGGCTTTATAAGCTAAAGAATTTGACCTTCAACAGTAATCTCATGCATACAAAATTGCAAACACAGAGAGAAAACACAAGCGATAAAATCAATCATGATCATGAAATTCATAACTGAAAGGTAAGACCATAATCTAACAGTCGGGGTTAATTCCTTATGCAAAGAATTCTCATCAAATCTCTCCAATCTCTCCTTAACATAATCAAAACTACAATTTTTCACACAACCCTAATTTGTCAATAAATCCAAATCCAAAAATGGTTCAGATCTACAAAGGAGATGTAGTATCCAAACCAGTGTGATTCAGAGGAGAGATTTCCTTGCCCTTCATAGTTCAAGACTAACTTTTACTTTCATAAGCAAGATTCTATCAACATTACCACCTCCATGGATCCTATTCTGGCACAATACGCCGGTTGAGAATCTCCTCCAAGACCTCCTTCCCAATGCTTTGGATGGCCACAAAACTAGTGGCACAATTCACTCTGAGATGCTTTGACCAAGGTAATGTATGTAAAGGCTATAGCTTACTGCAATACTTTTAATTATAATCTCGCTATTGGTTTTCATGCATATTTAACCATACTTACGGATTCACTACTAAACCCTTCATCGATGTCTTTGTATAGGTTATGGTTCCAGCAAGCAGGAGTCTCAACCTCAGGTAAGAACCATATACTTCCTAACAAGTTAATATTATAACAGAGGGGTTATCATCGGTATTACTTCTACTAATTCCATGTGTTCTGGTGACAAGTAAGAATCATATTGAGGAACCTCGAGTTTGGGCCTGCGTCAACAGATTCTTAAGGCTCATAGCCTTCCGTCATTTTACAGGTTGGTGTTGACACCTTGGAGACTATTCCAGCTTGCTACTTCAGGGTTTCATGGAGGTTTCTTCTATTTAGGAACTAGATTAAGAGTAGCATGCAATACTCCTTTTGATTTAAATTTATTTCATCGACAAGCTCAAATTGTTGATTCTTGTTTTTACTATAAATTTTGAATGCATTTCCTCTGTGATGGATTTCGAAGTTTGGGTTTGAGATTTAAGGAGAGAATGGTTGTATTTCTTCCTTTAACTTGCTTGAGAGCCAATAGTGGCTACTCGGATAGTATTTGATGTTGTTCTTTAGACGCTCAAAATCGTTAAGTTATGCAAACTTGTTATTAATACAATTTGTCAAGATGATATGTTCGTATTTTTGTCTTAATATTATAGAATTCAAGTTCTGAGATCTTAATCACATGCATACAGTATATGTGTGTCTATATATTTGGATAATAGGCCCTGTCCATCTTATTTCTAACAGTTTACTATATTTACGTCTATTTATTTAATACGTAGGATTCTACAAAAGGGAATTAACCGAGGGTTTTTACCATCATGAATTTAATCTTTACTTAACTCCTGAATTCATCCTTTTTAACTTCTTTTTAAAGAATATCTATTTTTATTCTAGAGTCTGTTCAATGATATTTTGCAGTTCCTTTGTTTCACTGTTAGTTATATTTAACAATACGAGTCAGAAATCATTTCCTGTTTCATATTGCAAATAGTTAATTCCACTTATGTCAGCTTCACTATCCATTATAAATTTCAAGGTTTTTACATAACAGTAAACCCTTTATTTTGTCATCAATCTACCCTGCAAATTAATGATAACCTTCATAATCTAGCAACCTTAAACGACATTCAGTAGTACGCCTTTATCTTAAATAACATTCTATATTACACAATTTATGACTCTGACAATCTAGAGCAAAGAACATAGTCTAATACTAAGTCTTGGCAATTCCTTATCTTACTTACCTGTTATCCTATAAACAACAAGAAAAAAAAAAATTTTCTATAAAGTCTCTCCTCCTAGCCACGAGTCTGGAAATCACATCTAGACTCCCCCCGAGCACTTTCTACCTTCAATGCTGGATTATATCCAGTTACAGTCAGTACTATGGGCCTCAGGACTCCTGTCCAGCCTCCATCTCAGTACTCTCTGTTCGACTGTATGGAGCAACCCTCCAACTGGTTTATTTCACCTAGCTCTAGGATGGGATTTTTTGTGCTCCTCCCCTCTCTATATTTTCCTGTTTAGGTAGAGGGTTAATTGTTTCTTGATAACCATTTCTTTTAACTAAAACAAAACAGTTTCATTCTGTTAAAGTAAAGTTACCAATAATTCAGGTAATCACAAGATAACCATGGTAAATGTTTCTTGGCCTTCCAGCCTCAATCATTTAATGTCAACATCAGAACAATTAAAATTTAAATTAAACATCTATTGAAGAGTTACTTAGTAGTTCTCAGTAATTTTTAAATGCCATTTTTGGGGTGTTACATCCCCCCCCATATGAGCAACACCTTCCATGTTGTTCTTTCTTTCTTTAGAAAAGAACGCTGCATAAGCTTTTCGCATAAATTGCTCCTCTTCGCAGGTTGCCTCTTCTGGGCCAAAGTTCTTCCATTGCACTTTAACCTAGGTAATGGTTCACTTCCGCAAGTTATTTTCTCTCTGATCGAGAATACAAAGAGGTTCTGCGAGGAACACTCATTCCGGTACGACCTGCACCACAGAATAATTCTTAGTTATATTCTCTCTTTTTTTAAACAAAAATGAACATTATATCCGGTCTTACCTACTTGACTGTTTACCTAAATATTTTCCCAGTCAATAATGTGTTGAGGGTTATACACATAATTTTTCAGTAACGATACATGAAATACATTGTGGACCTGAATGTGGCTTGGTAGTGCAAGCTTATAGGCCATCGGTCCAATTTGTTCCAAAACTTGAAAAGGGCCACAATATCAGGGTGCTAATTTTGCGCAACCCTGCCATTGTAATGAACTTTTCTAGGGCTTCACTCTTAAATAAACGTGATCTCCTGGTTGAAATTCCTTGTAGGTCCTCTTTTTATCTGCATACATTTTCTGCCTATCTTGGGCTGCCCTCAAATTTTGTCGAATCTTCCTCACGGTCTCCTCCATTTCTGCTAGCATGTCAGGACCCAGTGCAAACTTATTAACTGGACTATTCCAGTCTATAGGCACTCTACACTTTCTCCCATACAACACCTCAAAGGGGCTCATTCCTAGCGATTCGTGGTGTCCATTATTATATGAAAACTCTACTAAATGGAGGTAATCCTCCCACTTGTGTGGTTGTTGCATCACAAACATGCGTAGCATGTCTTCCAACACCTGGTTTACCCTTTCGGTCTGTCCATCCATTTGGGGATGGTAAGCGGTACTAAATTGGACCTGAGTACCTAAACCCGAAAAGAGAGTTTTCCAAAAGGTGGAAGTGAATTTCACGTCCCTATCTGAAATCACTACTTTGGGTATCCCATGTAAGCGAAAAATTTCCTTCATAAATATGTCCGCAATTTCTACGGTTTTGTATGTGGACTTCACCAGTATAAAGTGAGCTATTTTACTCAATTTATCAACTACCACCATAATTGAATCATGTTGCTTTCTTGTACGTGGTAAGCTGGTAATGAAATCTAGGGATATAGTCTCCCATTTCCATTCTGGAATGGGCAATGGTTGCAACAATCTAGCAGGATGCTGGTGCTCTGCCTTTACCAGCTGACACTCCAAACATTTGGACAAATATTCTGTAATATCCTTCCTCAATCTGGGCCAAAAGTACCCTTTCTTGATGGCTGAAAGCATTTTCTGATGCACAAGGCTTCCTATGAAACTCATCCAACACAAAAAGTCTAACCGAACTTTGGTTAGGGACATAAATTATGTTCTTAAATGTAAGAAGATTATCAGAATTTATTTCAAATTCTAATTTTTCATTTTTCAACAAAGCTTCTTTTATTTGTTTCCAAAGGAAGGAATACTCAGGATCTTTGCTAGCTCCTTCTTTTATGATTTCAGGAATGTTTGAACTTACTTGGCTCATCTGAACATCATAGATACAATGTACTTTTATGCTTAGTGCATCAACAACATGATTTTCCTTCCATTTTAAATGTTTCACTTCAAAATAGAATTCACTCATAAAGGTTGTCCATCTAGCTATCGAGAGTTCAAGCTAGATTGGTTAAAGAAAATTGCAAGACTACTATGATGTGTTAGCAGCAAAAATTTCTTTCCAAGTAGGTAATGTCAGCACATTTTAAGTGCATGCACCACTGTTGTCAACTCCAAATCATAGGTTGAATATCGTTGTTCATATTCCTTCAATTTTCTAGATTCGTAACCAATCACCTTTCCTTCTTGTGTCAGCACCCCACCAATGCCTGCTTTGCTGCATCTGTGAAAACCACGAAGGAATTTTCCAAATCTGCCACTTTCAATACTAGAGTGGTGGTGAGTAGATGTTTTATCTTTTCAAAACTCTGCTGACACTTTGTTGTCCAATGGAAAGCACGCCCCTTTTTCTATAAGGAGGTCATGGGAAAGGCGATTTTTGAAAATCCCTCAATAAATCTATGGTAGTACCCAGATAAGCCCAAGAATGATCAGATATCAGCGACATTCTTTGGGGTTGTCCATTCCATGATTGTTTTGATCTTTTCCCAATCAACAACAATGCCATCTTTTGATATAACGTGACCTAGGTACTAGATCTAATCCTTGAAAAAGTCACATTTGCTGAATTTAGCATATAACTGATTTTTCCTTAATGTTTACAATACTATTTTCAGATGTTCTTTATGATCCTCCTCGTTTTTAGAATATATTAAGATATCATCTATGAAAATCAGCACAAATTTGTCAAGGTAGGGCTTGAAAATACCATGCATCAAACTCATGAATGTGGCGGGGGTATTTGTAAGGCCAAACAACAATACCACAAACTCGTAATGACCATAGCGAGTGCATAATGCTGTCTTGTAAATATCTTCCTCTTTTATCCTTATTTGATGATATCCAGATCTTAAATAAATTATCAAAAATACCTTAGCTCCTTGTACCTCATCAAAGAGATCATCAATTCATGGTAACAGATACTTGTTCTTGATTGTTAGTTTGTTTAATTGTTGATAATAAATGCATAACCTCAGGGTCCCATCGTTTTTCTGTAAGAATAAAATGGGGGCTCCCCAATGGGACACACTAGGTCAGATATACTTTTTATCTAATTGTTCTTGAAGCTGCATTTTGAGTTCTGTTAATTTGGGAATGCTCATGCAGTAAGGGGCAATGGATATAGGGGTTGCACCGAGAATTAGCTCAATAGTGAAGTCAATGTCACACTTGGGTGGTAAACTGAGAATAGATTATGAAACACATCAGTGAATTCTTGAATAACAAGAATATTTTCCAGAGATGTCATCTTGTTTTTCGTGTTTGTGAATCCCACCTGAACAACATATATTTGGCAACCTTTTCTAATACATTTTCCTAGCTGGTTCGCTGTAATAGGACACAACTTGGTATTCATTTTAATGCCTTGGAGTTTCTCCCTTTTGCCCAATTCAGCAAAAAATCTGACAATTTTCTTTTTGCAGTCCACTAAGGAACAACACCCTTTTAACAAATCCATTTTGATTAGGATGTCATAAGAACCCAAAGGTTGTATATTAAGGTCTATGTAAATAGGTTGTCCCAAAATCGTAATGGGACAATGTTTTGTCTTTGTGGTTACCCTTTTCTTGGTTCCTGTGGCTAGTTGGACTAACCATGGTTTTGAAAATTCACTGCTCGGTAATTTACATTTATCTACCACCTTAGGACTAGCGTAGCTTAAGCTAGCGCCTGGGTCAAATAAAACAGAGATAGGCTTCTTAGCAATCATACCTTCACATTCCATCATGGTGGGCTGAAATTATGCCTGATGATCATCGAGCACAACATTAATTCTCGGCATGCTCCTTGCTACATCTCCAATTGTGGATGCCTCCTACACATTTGACAAATGTTATGTTCTTGCTTTATGCGAACAATTTTTGTGGTAGTGTGATTCTCTACATCCCTAGCACTGCAGTGGAGGTTTGGTTTGCAATTCATTTACAGATTTAGCAGCTCCTTCCAAATGTTTGCTTTCCAGATAAGCCATCTTAGGGTGATTCCTTGCTGGAAATCTGTTGAGGGGCTTTTGCTGTACGTTTTGTTACCTACAAATCTGGACTGTTTACTTGGAGGTAGGCTTCTACCTTTTTTGTTTAAATTTCTCATGGGTCCTTCATTCTTTTGCTTCATTTGTTGATAACAGATGCGGGCTTTCCACATAGTGTCATCAATTGTCTTGGGGTACTCAAACTCCAATTTATTCTTCATAAAATTAGGTAAACTGTTGATGAAGCGTTGAATTTTGGCCTTTTCTTCCTACATGTAAGGCACATAATGTAGTAGAGAGGTAAAGTGTGTCATGTACTCATCCATTCTTAAGGTTCTAAACCTTAACTCATGGAATTCTTTTGCCTTCTCATCGTAATAATGCTCCATTAAATACTTGTCTTTGAAGTGCTTTTGGAATTCCTACCAAGTAACTTCATCTTTATTGATTTTCCTTACTGTTTTGATTTCTTCCCACCACAAGGTGGCCTTTCCTCTTAATTGATAAACCGCTAATCTTGCTTTCAATTTATGTGTGTACTCATAGATTTGGAAATATTTTCCCATGTCAATGAGACAATCTTCTGCTACTTCCTCTCATTCTCCTTCAAAAAGAGATGACTTAATCTTTTTAAGTTCACCTTGCAATTTAGTTTTCTATTTTTTGTCTTTAGTTGTTTGAATACATTGTCTAAACACCCTTCCTCATCTTCCACATGTTTCTGAGCAGATTTCATGTTTTCCTCTCCATGTTGTGTTGTTGGGATTTTCTCCTCGTCTTCAACTCTCGGATCTCGATGCCATTGATTATGTTTATTGGACACACTTTTTAGTATCCTCTCATGTTCTTCGCGTAATCTTTCATCATCTCACCTTAAATTCATCATTTCAGCACGCAACTCCTAAATAGTTTCTAATAATGTTGCATTAGCCTCTTGTGATTCTTCACCAAGCCATATCCATATGTCAAGATTAGCATTTACGTAGGTAGTTCCACATGAACCGGTTGGCCGAGGGCTCCCTTGCATTTTGACCTTCCTCTTTTTTGTGTGATCCTTACTTATTAACTCTTTCACACATAAATTTGGTTAGCTATAAGAAAGAAAAAAATTAAAATCTGAAACAAAATTATGTTCCTATACATGTCTTTCCCAAAAAAGCTCACTGTACAAACCTTAGCTCTAATACCATTTGTAACGACGAAATAACAAATTCACACAATAACTACGAAATAATTGCATAAATTATATCGCAATTTAAAATAAACACAAACAAAATCTTTAAAACTATACATCGACGATACATTTCTAATTAGGCCGATAGGCCTTTCTTTGAAAGGGACCTTTCGTCGTCCCTTTCTTTCTCATGCTGACACGTTGCATCGGGAACAGAGTGAGTATAACTGCAAAGTTTTATAATCTCATGGCGACACGTGGCATCGGGAAACCAAAGAGTTCTGCAAGCGAGCTGCGTCGTGTATTCATGGATATTGATGAAAACGGTTCTGCTGCTAAATTCGTGCCGTTTTCTTAGGAGCCGCTTCATTCCTCAGGTATTCCACCAGGCGGACGATGCCCCATTCCCTCACCTCCCCAAACGCGTTCATCGCTGAAGGTGTCAGGGCTTCGCTAATCAAATTCCTGCGAAGACTCCGCCACAGAGGCCCGTATGCGGCCGAACTGATGCTGTGTCGGTTGCTGCTGAAGATTTTCTGCATCCCGCCAAAGGGTGGGCGGTCAGAGAAGATGGAGCCCTTCTGTGCCGTGTTTTGCAGGTATTGAGCTCACCTTATCTCAAAGGCATTCCCTCCAGCCAGAAGGTAATTCAAATCTTTTTCCCGTCTTGCTTTCTGCAGTAGCTACAATTTTGGTCTTCTAATTTTGGTCAGGGGTTCCTTGTCCACACCTTGCCTACCGGCTAAATATTTGGGGTTTTCTGCTGGCAGACAAAATTATATTATAGTCTAAAGCGAGATGATTTCAAGAGGAAGGTTAAAAGTCTGGTCCTGGCAATATTTTTCTTCTTACTAACACCGATTGAGGCACAGTAATTCCAGAAGTTCATTTTCCCTGTAAGCATTCATACAAATATGTTCTATTTTTTGTAGTGATGCGTGATAGGGTTTCTTGGCAGCAGGTAAACAATTCTACACTAGGGTTTGCTCTCGCGTCTGGAGTAGTTCTTGGTAAGTTCTAATATTTTACCCTCAGGATTCGTTACAGTTTTATTTTTCTTTATCTATAGGATAATTTCCCTTTAGTTTCTCTTTTGAAAAATAAGAAGGAAATTCTTCTTCCGCTCAACGAATTCATGAGGAATTCCTTGTCGTTCGCAGAGCTCACATGGTTACGGGAGCATTGGGACTTATCCAGTCGGGATTATCATTAACGGCTTGCGGCGCACCTACCCAGGTTCATTTTATTGGCAAAGCACTTAAGGCTTTTTGCCAGAGCATTGTTTTCATTGTGTTACTGTACTTTAAATCTTCTGTTGGAACTTACTTCCAGGGAAGGTGCCACTTTGTGGCTGCTTTTTCTTCTCAGTTCTTCTGTAATGATAATTACGACCCTTTTGGACAATATTTATGTGGTCTTTAGTATATTATTATCTGCTGAAGCAAGTCATACCCTTAATGGTTTCCTTCTCTGTTAGGAAAGACTATGGCCTCCAATCGTGCTTGTTTTTTCTTTCTGCTTCTTGATATCAAAATAGAACTTTTTATATGTCATCTTGTAAGAGGCCTTCCGGCCGGGACTGTAATTGTTATTTTCGGGTTAAAATACAATACATCGGCTACTTTTGAATGTTTAGCCATAATCTGTGGCATTGCCCTCTTTTACATATGGATATGTTTTTTTTCAAATTGTTCTCGGATTGATTCTTATATAAATATAAAATTGTGGTTATGCTTTACTGTTCTTTTATGAGGCAAAATATTCTAGCTTTACTATACCCTGAATACTGTATTTTTTTTTTAATATTCTCAAAAGGTTGTATGCCCTTTGTTTTCCAGGGATTGTTCCAGGCATTCATACCTAGGGTCTGACAACAAGGCGCTACCCTTCCTGTTCTAGCCCTTACTGCTCAATAGTTAATAATTTTTTCTAGGCACTCCTTGCGGTTTGCTTTGTTTGATCCTGCTAAGGCTTAAAAAAAATAAGAGTTTAACACAGGTATATCTAAATTTGAAATAAGCTATGTTAGCATGTAAGTCCAAAGATAATGTGGGTCAAACTCGACTCTCAAACACAAGAAGCTATTGCAACAGCCTCTGTTCATCTGGTATTTTCTAACCCCATATTTCCTTAATAGCTCTAGATCCTTATCAATCCAGATCTGTTAAGAAATGATCGATACTAGCATGGAGCCTTATTATCCCAGATCTATTGTGTACTAAGAGGTGTCTATTTTTCTTGGCACTCCTTGCGGTTTGCTTTGTTTGATCCTGCTAAGGCTTAAAAAAAATAAGAGTTTAACACAGGTATATCTAAATTTGAAATAAGCTATGTTAGCATGTAAGTCCAAAGATAATGTGGGTCTATTCTAAACTGGTTGTTTTAATAGTTTATTTACTATTTTAAATAGTTTTAATAGCTATGCAAAACTAGTTGTTCTCTATATGGAGTAATACAAAGACAAAAACACGTACTCAGGGATCTTCTCCATCCCAGGGTATGGAACAACTCTTCTTTATGCAGAAGGCATTGCTCAGGGTTTTAGTTAAAGATCTAATTCCAAATATAAAAGTTTTGTAATGTGTAGAAAAAAGGCATTGAGCCATTGGATCTGAACACACGCAATTACAGGTGGTTTGAGCGGAAAACTAGAAGATTTTGGAAATACAATAAAATTGCCGCAACAGCACGGCAGGGAAGCCAAGGTTGTGAGTATTGCGTATTTTGGTGGGAATGAGGGATAACCCTTAAAATATCTTTTCAACTGCAAGAGATCAGGTTACTATCAAAATGTTTTTTGTGTTTAACCTTAAGAGAATATGCAGCTAAGAACATTTTAATATTATTAAATGACAAATTTTACAAGGATTTGACTGGAATGCATCGGTGAATGAATAGGCTTGAAAAAGGCATGGCGATGTTCAGACTCCAGAGGTCATCAAATCAGACTTTCAGAAGTTTAGATGATGTGGATCATGTTGAGCTGCTGCGTGCATTGACTTCACAGTGAGGGATATCCTTGTTTCTGGTAGCTCGATTTTAGTTAAATGTTGCTATACGGATATACTTCCTATCTCAGGAACCAAAACTTTCCATTTATGAGCTAACTGGTATCAATAACGAACATTCTGAAGAACTTTTTTTGGTTGCACGCCTTCCGCCAGACTCTTTCTGTAGTGATTTGAAGTCTGTAGTGATTTGAAGAAGTCACTAAATGTTTTTACATACCAGCTATGGGTTTTTCCCCAGTATCTCCGAGTACTTGAAGCGCTATAGTTTTTTCATGCTAATGATGGGTTGTCCCGGGTATCTCCGAGTACTTGAACTGCTATTTTAAATAATAAATGATTTGGGCTACTGGAAAAACCAATCGCTGCAAAAGATAGAACCCTTCCCACCAACATATAAAGCATAATAAAATTATGAATGGCCGTATTTATGAAGAGAGGAAAGAATGTGTAATGTTTAGTGTGGTGGAAGTCATGGATACTCTTGGAGGGAATCTATATTCAAGCCCATGAAAGACATGTTTAGATGATATTGCTCAGAAATGTAATCTGAAAAATATCGATGTGAAAAATAACTTGTAAAATGGGGAGAAATATATATTCTTCACTCTTGGATTTCCTTCTCTTCCTCGATGGGATGGATGTTTACGGGCATGTTGCTTGCGAAGGCTAAGTGTAAGGACCTTGTTATATGTAGCCGGGAGAAGGGGTACATGAAAAGGCATCCATGTGATGAGAATTTTGACAATGACTTTTTGCTCTCTGTCATTTTGCTGGTATGCTTCAGCCTTAGCTTTGGATAGATGTCTTTTTTCACGATTTCATTTTGTTTCATAGTTTGAACAGATTGTACAGTACGGTTAGACACTTGTGATGTAGCTCAGAAATCTATTATTAAAACAGTTTATGTCAAGCATGTCGACATGCTCTTTTCTATTACGGGATGGCCATAAATAGGGGATATAACAGAATATGCCCTTCAGTCTTTTGAGATTTTGAGATGAATATGGTGGGAACTTTATGGCAATTTGAAATCTCAATAGTTTTTTTTCGATAATATAATTTTGCAGCTTCAATTTGCTCAAAAAGATATTATTAGGATCGATGTATATTTTTAGACATTGCCTGTTTCTGCATAGGAGAAGACAAGGATAAGGTCATAAAAATATTTGATGGATGTGACTGAAGAAAGGTCATCATAAGGTCATAAAAATATTTGATGGATGTGACTGTGAAGGAAGGTCATCATAAGGTCATAAAAATATTTGATGGATGTGACTGTGAAGGGTGTCACAGCAAGTGTCTTACGCAGGTCAAGACTAAAAGCGCTGTAGCAGCTGTAGGATTGCATCCGAGTATGGGCAAAGTTTTGGAAAAAAAACCTTGGTGGCGTGTGTGGCCCAAACTGACAACTTTTGGATATGTATTCCACCATTCATTTGTAAATGTGTGACAGTGAAGCATGATTTCAAGTAGGAAATATGAT
The DNA here is from genome assembly GCA_031772625.1 of Pinus tabuliformis. Taxonomy (NCBI): domain Eukaryota; kingdom Viridiplantae; phylum Streptophyta; class Pinopsida; order Pinales; family Pinaceae; genus Pinus; species Pinus tabuliformis. The sequence goes on along the minus strand of CM062814.1, from coordinate 355,085,943 downwards.
GCTCATCACAACCTAACAACTATAATGATATGAATAAAATTGCATTGCTAGCTATCTGTATTTATTTTTGAATTTTCCGTTCATGTGAAATAGCCTATGTTTTCTTTATTTTTCTTGCAAGTAACTGTTCATCTTGATATTTTCCTATTATATGCTCCTTTTTACAGTGTAATATTTTTACAGCCTGTCTACCTGATATTTATTTCTGTTGGTCCAATGGAATAAAAATAAGGTTCTTTTCATTTTTCCATCTTGTTAAAATGTCACTGTTTTCAATATTTGCAGCTTTTGCTGTTATAAAATTTTCTACAAATTTCTAATTTTCAAATATCTGTATAAACTTTTTATCTGTCTATCATAGAAGTTTTCTGTTATAAGGCCAACTGTATATCATAAAATTTTCATTATATGCTAAAAGTTGATGATCACAGTAAACTGGCCATTGAGGGTTCACCTTGTGATGTTATCAATCTAACATGTTAAAAAAGAATTAAATTAAGGTTGAATTTGCGATTATGTAATAATGATATGGATTAAGTGGCAGGTGTGCAAGAGCAGTTACAGTAATAGAAACTGTATGACAAATTATATCATTATACCAACGTAGTAGGTGCTTAAATTTCATACTAAATGTCCATGAGAACAAGGACATCTTTGGCTAGGTCTGTCTTGGAGTTACCCTTGCTAAACCTGTAATATTCTCACTACCAAGTTTGAGATATTTGTCTGTAAATATACTCAAGTTGTTGGTAATTTTCCCTTTCATCGAAGAAAGCTACAGTATAGCTTCTGCTTTGTAAACTTTATGCAACTTTTTAGAACTGCTCAGTTAGAGTCAAATCAGGGTATTAAAATCCATTACTGTGAAGCTTGAAGATTCCAGTCTTGTCACTGAAGGAACCTCAGGAAGTAATGGTCAATTGGAATGGATATTCTTGCTGTTTTTTTTGTCTCTACTGCAGGGCAAAACAAAAATATGTTAAGGCCTATAAATTTTGGTGCCATGATAAGTGCATATTGCAAAAATTCACATCTCTCTGACGTTGGAAATGGACATCATATCTGGTCAAGGCAGTACTTATATGATAGGTATTCCATCCATAATATGAACCTTGTTGGAGATGGAATTCCCTCTGGCAAATATCATTGAATCTAAATCAGCATAGATTAGAAGAGCACTGTGTACATTATCTGTATCTTCATATAGATACAAAGGATTGCATTTGCACCATTTTCAAATTGTTTTATATTTTAGACCCAGTGCCATCTGAGAAATGGACCAAGCTGAGTATCATGATGTATATTTTGTATAACTACCACTCATTTGGTGTGGGACTGGCTCTCTTTCCCAAGGGTAATAATCAAATTATAAATCTCTCCTTCCAGAAAGTTTAAAGACCTGGTTGCCCTTGTGTTGCACACAGATAGGGCACTCCTCAGACAATTTAATTACCTGCACCAGCAGAATTCACAGAAATGGCAGCCTGAATCAATTATATATGTTAAAATATATTGATTTAATAATGCAAATGAGTGCTTTGTTTATCTCACCTTTGGCACACATTTCAAACAAAAGAAGTGGCTACACGCTAATTGCTTCGGCTCCACAACGGCATCTGCACATAGACTTATAGGTAGAAGTTTCGGATTTTGTTGTCTGTTGTTAGAATACAGATAAATCATTGAAATAACAATGTCAAAAAAACGAATATTCTAAGTACCCAGGCATATAGAACAAGTAAGTTCCTTATCGATAACAGGTGTTGATGATGCTTGTGTTAAAGCTTTGGAAATAGTGGGCATGTTCCCCACTGTTTTCTCTGAAGTATTTAATACCGTTTTAATACGATTGGATCCATTAAGATTTGAAAATGGACTCTCTGGAAGGTTATGTCCATAGCTGTTGCAAGGAAAGAAACTCACTGATCATTACCTTTTTATAATAATCACCCAAACAAAACAAAGTAGCTTCTATTCAACTACTTCCAGGAACCCATTATTGACAGCTTGTTTTCTAAGTAAAATATTTGTCATGTTCTTTATTTTACAGAACTGAAAACTGTGGATGATGGTCTCTACCTTTCTTGATCGTCATTATCCTGCTTAGGCTTATCTTCGTTATTCTTCGGTACCTCAAGCAACTACCCAAACTGATCGGTTGAAGGAAAATTGTTGAGATGTGCATATGTCTTGAATAAGTGGGTATCCTAGGTTTACCTTCTGATGCCTTGGATTCTATTTCAGACTGTGGGAATCCATTAGTGAATCTATTCTCGAGGTGGTGAGAAACAACAATAGGTAGTGATATTGTAGGTACATTTGGGTAAATATCCATTTCTTTCTTTACACCAACTCTTTCCTTAGGAAAATAAATGTCATTTATAGATGGACGTGTATCCTTTGGAGTAGTTCTTCTAGAGCTAATAACTGGAAGAAAACCTACACACAGCCAGCGACCCGTTTCCCACAGTCAAATTTGACCCACTAGCAATCCAATCCAAACAACATACACAAAGTGAGTGAGAGCAGTTCAGTTGAGCTGGGGGTTTCCCGGTCTCTAAGAAGCTCGAACCCTTGACCCAATATCTGGAGAAAAGCACAAAGACACCACAACACACAGACCGACCTCTTCTTCGCCATGGGGGGCAACGTCCCACGTCAATCTGGCGTGTTTCCTGGCTTTCCACTGCTTGATTCCTGTGAATTCGGCCTCGCAATGCACACATAGTCCATTGACCGCCTTCAGCACTCTGGCTCTTTCCAACTGTAGAGAGATATGACGAAACCAGTGCACCTGTGACTTGACCTTTATATTCTAACGCAAAAGCATAGAAAGATAGTAATGGATTCATTCTCATCGGTATGGACGCTCATTGTTTCTAATGGAGAGAGGGGAAGCAGAGGAAGAAAAAAGCCGACCAATAGTACCCACTTCTAAGCTAGCTTCGGATTACCTAGCTATACCGGGTGCATTTATGTTATTTTTCTCTTGCTCTTATAAAAACAACATCAGTGGTTTCAGTGTCCTGCCTTGTAGTTGTTATATATGTCATGGCAAGCTATCTTGTTATAGTAGAATCCCTGATATGCTTGATATGATAAAAGTCAAACATTTGACTTTGTTCATGTCTATCAAAAAACAGTTGACTTTGCTTAATGATCAGTTAGCTTTGCTCATGTATATCAGAATTCTCGAATAGTCATATCCCTGTATTGAGATTTTATTCACATGATCAATAATCCCCTTCTTATCCACCTATGGCTTTACATGCAATACCGTCCTAAAGCGTTATCCTGTAGGTACACTTCAGTAAGTTTCATATGTGGCCTGTTTTGTGCCCTGGCTCACAACCTCTTGTTTCCAGTCTACATATACTATTACACAATACTAGATATACTTGCACTGATATGCCCATTGATGGTACCTTCTTCAGCGATCTGTGGTCACAGCTTGTAGCAGCTTTAATTTTATTTCAAATGTCTTGCCATTCTAACATGTTTGTTTTTCCTTTGCAGATTTTCTTGTCCAGTGTGCTCCAAATCTGTCTGTGATATGTCTAAATTGTGGGAGAAACTTGACCGAGAGGTAGATATTTTCGACAAGATGAACATCTTGAAGTCAACTTGCAATGGGTTGTATAAAGAGTAGCTTATTAGATGTGTTTTTGCTAATTTTGTCCAATGGCAATTGATTTTTTAAGTTTCTTGAGTGGATTCTGATATTTTTTTTTGATATTTTTTTTTGTCATGTAGGTTGCCTCAAGCTTATAAGAACAAAATGGTAAGTTGTCTGATGGTAGCGTGAGAGAAAATACCTCACCACTTTCTCGTCGGTCATTTGAGCCGGTTTGGATCTTATGCAATGACTGTGGAGTAACTACTAAAGTAAATTTTCACCTTGTTGCACACAAGTGTCAAAGTTGCAACTCTTATAACACCTGGCAGACCAGGGGAGGTCCTTTTGCAAGTTCATGTGGATCTCATCTTTGATATTCTCAAATGTTCAGATTCGTGTATCCCACTTTACCACTTGTAACGTTGCCTTAGCACTGCCTATGTAGCATGAAAAACAGCGGTACTGCAAATTGCTATGCAGTGGCATTACTGTAAGAATTCATTGTAACCGTTGAGTTTTCCACAAATGAAAAATTCAATAATTCCAATTTAATAATCCTATCGGCCTCTCTTTGTACCTTTTGGGACAATTGCTAGTCATAAAGCTTATAAATATTGGCCCATAGAGGGCTCGAGCTCATCACATGTGTTCAATGATATTTATGAGATTAATTAAACACCTCGTATACGATTGTGAATAAGTCTTTAATGATCAGGTGGATGGATCCATTCGAGTATACTATGTCATTAATGAATACAACTACCCATGGCACGGTTTGTTGCGTTGGCAATTGCTTCTGATCACATATGGTGAACCGCCAGATCGAGTTGAAGTACTGATGTCCTACACCGCCATATGGCTAGCTCTGGCATCGTCGATCTTCTACTATCGATCTGACGGTGGAGACACGTCTAGAGCCCACTTCCCTGACCTCTCTCTCGCATTCACTGCTCTGATGGTTCATTGTCACGGCCGCCTAGGTATCCTGTTCTGCTCTGTTGTGGTTAGATTTCTTTTCAGTATTCCTCGATGCTCATGGGTGCTCTGGTTCAGAAAAGCGGTGAAGACTGCACCCTCTGAAATAGGTAAATTAGCAGTCTTAAATTCAACGGTTTATTTTCCCATTCCTAAGGGTTTAACCACTATTGCGGGGTTTTCATCTATAAACCTATTCTAACTCCCTACATTGGTCTACACGCGTAGCTTGCTTGGTTGCAGAGATGGCGAAGGGCGCCCAACACTCTTAGATGCTGGACCAAGGTAACGTATGTCAAGGCTATAGCTTACTGCAATACTTCTGATTGTAATCTCGCTATTGGTTTTTATTCATATTTATCCCTATTTATGGATTCGCTACTAAACCCTTCATCGATGTCTTTGTACAGGTTATGGTTCCAGCAAGCGGGAGTCTCAACTTCAGGTAAGAACCCTATCCTTCCTAACAAGTTAACATTGTAACAAAGGGGTTATCATTCGTATTACTTCTACTAATTCCAGTTGTTCTTGTGACATGTAAGAATCATACGAGGAACCTCGAGTTTGGGCATGTGTGAATAGATTCTTAAGGCTTACAGCCTTCCGTCATTTTACAGGTTTGCGTTCAGACCTTGGAGACTATTCGGAACTGCTATTTCAGGGTTTCAGGGAGGGTTCTTCTATTTAGGAACTAGATTAAGAGTAGCACGCATAATACTCCTTTTGATTTAAGTTTATTTCACCGACAAGCTCAAGCTGTCGAATCTTTTTTTTACTGTAAATTTTGAATGCATTTCCTTTGTAGTTGATTCGAAAATCTGGGTTTGGGTTTTAAGGAGAGAATGGTTGTATTTCTTCCTTTAACTTTCTTGAGAGCCGATAGTGGGTGGTCGGATGGTATTTGATTCTATTCTTTAGATGCTGAGAATCGTTAAGTTATGCAAACTTTCTATTAATACAATTTGTCAATATGATATGTTCATATTTTTGTCTTAATATTACAGAATTCAAGTTCTCAGATCTTAATCGCATGCATAGAGTATATATGTGTATATATATTTGGATAATAGGCCCCGTCCATCTTAAATCTAGTAATTTGATGTATTTACCTATATTTATTTAATACGTAGGATTCTATGAAAGGGAATTAACCAAGGGTTTTTACCATCATGAATTTAATCTTTAGTTAACTCCTGAATTCATCCCTTTTAACTGTTTTTTAAAGAATATTTATGTTTATTCTGGACTCTGTCCGAGGATATTTTGTGGTTCCTCTATTTCACTGTTAGTTATAATTAACAATACGAGTCAGAAACTATTTCCTGTTTTGGATTGCAAACAGTTAATTCCACTTATGTCAGCTTCACTATCCATTATATATTTCAGGGTTTTTACATAAGAGTAAGCCCTTTATTTTGTCATCAATCTACAATTCAAATTAATGATAACCTTTATAATCTAGCAACTTTAAATGACATTATGTATTACGCCTTTATCTTAAATAACATTCTATATTACGCAATTTATGACTCTTTACAATCTAGAGCAAAACACAGAGTCCATTTCTAGGTTTTGGCACTTCCTTATCTTACTTACCTATTATTACCTATTATCTTGTAAACAAGAAGAACAAAATAATAATACCTTTCCAAAAGTCTCTCCTCCCAACCACATGTCTGGAAATCACGTCGAGAGCACTTTCTTCCTTCAATGCTGGATTATATCGAGTTACAGTCAATACTATGGACCTCAGGACTCCTATCCAACCTACATCTCAGTACTCTTTGTTACTGTATGGAGCAACCCTCCAACTCGTTTATCTCTCATCCAGCTCTAGGATGGGATTTTTTTTGTGCTCGTCCCCGCTCTATATTTGCTCCAACTCGTTTATCTCATCCAGCTCTAGGATGGGATTTTTCGTGCTCGTCCCCTCTCTATATTTTCCTGTTTAGGTAGAGGGTTAACTGTTTCTTAATAAAAAATCAAACATCTATTGAAAAGTTACTTAGTAGTTCACATCTATTGAAAAGTTACTTAGTAGTTCTCAATAATTTTATAATGCCATTTTTGGAACATTACTAATAGCATTACTAATAGCATTGGGCCCTTGAGCTCTTAATAATAATAATAATTTAAAACAAGAGCGACGTGATAGTACATCCCACTTAGCCAAATAAAGATGATGGCTAGTTGACCAAAATGAGCGCTAAAGACTCTGCGAGAAATCTCTTCCAAATTATTAGTATGGCTATCTAAATCGTGAGCATCAGCATGTAAGTTCCAGATCCAAGTGGTAGTATCATGACTTTTAGCTAGCGTCCTTGATAAATGACCAGGTTTGGCCCATTTTTCAAAAGATGTTTTTACAGTATCTCTATCCACTTCGACCTTTACTTTCTTTACTTCTCGTTCCCGTGAACGAATGGTCATTGAATTCTCCCCTTTTCTGACTGGACTTAAATAATAAGAAACCTGCCAATAGCAATTAGTGAACTTACGAGAGATATATCTCAACTAGTTTCTCCTTTTATTTTCTAGTTTATGACTGGAGCGACTATGATACAGGAGTCAATAGTTTCTCCCTTTATTTTCTAGTTTATGACTGGAGCGACTATGATACGGGAGTCAATCTTTATTTTCTAGTTTATGACTGGAGCGACTATGATACGGGAGTCAATCTGAGACAGGTGTTCAATTACTAATAGCATGATACGGGAGTCAATCTGAGACAGGTGTTCAATTACTAATAGCATTGCGCCCTTGAGCTCCTAATAATAATAATAATTTAAAATAATATTATATTTTACTTAACTTATATATCTATATTTTTAACTTTTTTAACATTGGTAAAATGAAATTTACTCTAAAATGTTTTGGTACTTATTTTGAATTGATTCATAGCATAGTCAATCTGAGGCAGGTGTTCAATTACTAATAGCATTGCGCCCTTGAGCTCCTAATAATAATAATAATTTAAAACAATATTATATTTTACTTAACTTATATATCTATATAAACAATATTATATTTTACTTAACTTATATATCTATATTTTTAACTTTTTTAACTTTGGTAAAATGAAATGTACTCTAAAATGTTTTGGTACTTATTTTGAATTGATTCATAATAATATTTACTAGTCTTTAAATATAAATATATTATTAGATATTTAGATTTTTTTAAATCTATATAAATATCTTTTAAACAAAAATACTTTTATTTCCTTATTTAATAAAATACATATTTATATTTACAAAAATACTTTTATTTCCTTATTTAATAAAATACATATTTATATATTAATATAATTATAATAAAATAAAAAGGTGGATCTGCTAATCAACCTATAGCTAGAGCAGAGCGCTAATAATAGAGCATAGCGTTCTAAGAAAGAAAGAGCTTTAGCCAATGGTTCGACGAACACTCAACGGAACGGAACTATGTTCCTCTTCTACCTAATGGTACAGGATGATACGGAACCATGTGAGTACTTAGACTAATGAACAATAAACGGGAGGGACGGAACACTGTTACGAAGCCATTCCCACTATGCTATACTATATACACTATTTCTATAAACTAAGAACATCCCCATATACTACCATACCAATCTACTAACAAAGCTAATGGTGAAATGGGTATTAATATAATTATAATAAAATAAAAAGATTTATAATTGAAATTATAAGTCTTTCACTTTCGGAAAAGCTTATATTCTCATAACAATAAAAACCTAACTTAGAGCCATAATAACACCCTAAAATAGTGATAAAGTATATTTCAAAAAAAACTTAACTTGGAACCCTAATAACACCCTAAAAGACTGATCAAATACATTTTATAAATTTCCTCAAGGCATATTCTCAATACCCTTTGAAAACATATATGATAGTGTGAGCATATATGGGTCACTTTGCATAATTAGTATAATCTGCGATAATTATCATTTTGAGAAGAATATGGATTTCAATTGATAATAATATTTTTCTAGGTTAAATATTTAAAAATCAACGAAATATTTAAAATGTAGTAATCTAATTAGTTAAGTAAAGTTTTGTATTTTTTTTTCTTTCTAGAAATCACATTTGAGGAAATTTTGATGTATATTTTGGAACTAACAAGTATAGTTCATCACAGAAGCTAGAAGCTTGAATACAGAAATTTAATTACGTATATAAAAGCAAATAAAAAGACTAAGGGGTATAAGAAGGGGATATGAAGTGATGGTGTGATGTGGTGTGGTGGTATGACTACTCAACAGGGTTGGCCAGGTTCAGCCTGGCCGGACAATAGAAGTCTAGTGGTACCTACAAAGATGAATGAGGCAAGTTTGATGGAAGAATGCTGTATCAATAATCTAAGGCACGCATTACAGGTATCCCTACAGGTTTGTGTAGCAGGCCGCCCTACCGACACCAATCATCATATCGGTCCCTAAGCCCCATTGCTGGAAAAGCCTCAAATTTTGATGTATATTTTGGAACTAACAAGTATAGTTCATCACAGAAGCTAGAAGCTTGAATACAGAAATTTAATTAGTTGTGAAATTATAATTCCATATTATTGAAAATCCCTGGAAGTGTATGGCTTCTGTAATCTGTTGAATACAGAAATCTAATTAGTTGTGAAATTATAATTCCATATTATTGAAAAACCCAAGAAGTATATGGCTTGTGTAATCTGTTTAATTGAAATATGAGGTGTAATCTGTTTAATTGAAATATGCAAATCCCACAGATTTTAACAGGCTTTGGTAATTTCCCGCAAATAAATCTCGTCGTACATTCATTAGCAAATAAAAGTAATACATTTTTAGGAATAATACGAGATCATGCTTCTGTCTCAAAATAGTTCAGCAGGGACTCTACTCAGGCAAAACCACCGGTAACTCTCAGCCTGAGTAACCTATATTCTCAGACATTGAATTTGCAAAAATAATATTAACTTAGAATCGCATACATTGAACTTCTAATCTCAGATTAATTACCTAGCATGGCATACGATTTATAATATCCCGTAACCTACAGTCCCATACTAGAATGTAAAAGTAAAGTTCCATGAATCACAGGAAATGCAAAATTTTACTCTACTAATTTTTATTGATCATTTTGACAATATTGTTATAACTTTATCTGAAAAAGGTTTTAACATCCCAATATGCCAAGATTTTTTTTGAAGGTATCTTTTGCAACACGAATAGCGGCATAAAACGTATTCTCAAGGTTACGAAGGAAGATAACGAGCAAGGCTGCTTTGTTATCGTTCTTCCGAGAAAACCACCAAGGAGCAGCATGATCGAGGAAGAACATCTTGCTGTAAATAAGCTTAATAACGATAGAGACACTGTAGTTTTAAAGTAGATGAAGGAGAGATGGTTGTTATTATGGGAAACAATGATTACATAAATAAATTGAGGGATTTCTTCAAGAACATTGGTAGCTATAACAAGTTTAGTAGGAGTCCTCTTTAACAACATTTTTAAAAATATTTGCCTTGTTGAGTGGAAATTGTTAAATATATCAAGAGTACATATATGAAAATATAAAAAAATAATGATCAAAACACTAGAGAAGTCTGGTAAATAATGATCAAAACACTAGAGAAGTCTGGTTTTCAATTCATCAGCTCAACCTTCATTGAAATCTCATATATTCATGGGAGCAGTGAATACATTATTTTATAGCCAACATATTTCTAATTGGATTATCAATTATGTCACAAATGGATTATCAATTATATTTCTAATGTAGTGCAGCTGATAATTTTGTGAATAATAACTTTGAACTGATTAAATCTATTAATTTTCTGCTCTAATTATTAATTTGTTGCCCTAATTCTAATACAAAATTTGTTGGCTAATTTATCACCAATTACATAACTTTACATAATTAAGCATTATCCTCAACACTCCTGCTACTCAAGTGATTCTATGGATAGTCTCATGTATTGAAACTTCCCTTTTGGTAGTGCTTTGGTGAATATATATGCAAGCCTATCATTTGTTGTACATATATTTATTTCAATTTCTCCAATTGCCACATAGTCCCTTGTGAAATAATATTTGATATCAATGTGTTTTGTGGGATGGTAGACAAGTTATCATAGTAAATAGTTGTGGCATGTTTTTGTTCTTGTTTTAGATCTAATGAGAATTTCATCAACCAAATTGCTTCACATGTTGTCCACATGTTGTCCTTGTTGCTTCAATATACTTTGCTTTTGTAGAATAAAATTAAATAGTTGGTTTCTTCTTTGAACAACATAATAGTGCACCAGGCCCAAGACATAACTTGAAGTGATTTTTCTACCATGAAGAGATCCAAACCGATCACTATTTGTATAACCAACCAACCAGCACAATATTATTTGATGACCTATACCAAATGCCATAATGTTTTGTTCCACTAAGATGCCTCAAAATTCTTTTTGCTGCTCCAAAATGAATCTTCCTTGGAATTTTTATGAATATGGAAACCAAACCTACTACAAAGCATTATATCAGGCCTAGTGGTAGTAAGATACAAAGGGCCTCCTACCATAATCATATAGGATTGAACATCAACCTTTTCAGCTTCATCTTCAACAAAAAAAAGTCATTTGTATTGATCCATGTGCTCATGGGTTTACAGATTCTCATTTTCCATTTGTGAATAAAATTTGAAACATATTTTTTTTGTGAAATAAAAATTCTATAATTCATTTGTGTAAATTTTATGCCAACAAAATAATGTAGCAAACCCAAATCAATGATTTCAAATTTAGTCATCATAGTGTCCCTGAACCCTTTGACTAACAAGTCACTTGAAGATACGTATATCAAGTCATTTACATATAAGAAAACAATTATTATATCATTACCGTTTGACTTGATATATAATGTGTGTTGATTTTCACTTATGTTAAACCCCTTCTTCAAAAGATAAGTGTCAATTCCACTATACCATGCTCTTAGAGCTTCTTTAAGCCCATAAAGGGTCATTTTCACTTTGCAGACTTTGTGTTCATTTCCTGCTCCTTCATATCCTTAAATTTGTTGAACATATAAATCTTCTTTCAACTCACAATTTAGAAATGATTATTTAACATCAAATTGATAAACTAACCATTTATATTGTGTCGCCAATGCCAAAATAGTTTTGACTATATATATTGTAACAAGAGCATATGTTTCATTGTAGTCACTACCTAGTTGTTGAGAATATCCCTTTTCTATTAACCTTGCTTTGTGCCTTTGTATTGATCCATTAGTTGCATACTTTGTTTTTTACAACCATTTCACCCTAATGACTTCTTTTTTAGTAAGAGGATCCACAAGATCCCATGTTTCATTCCTTTTAATCATTTCCATCTATTCATCCATTGATTTTCACCAAACTTACTCTTTTACTGCATCTTCAAAACATCTTGTCTCTCTTTCAATTTGAGACATCAAATACAAATCAGTGTACCCATAAATTTCATTTAAATATTTTGTATTTATGAGAGGAGGACTTGGACTTGAAATAGAACTTGAAGTTGCAAAAGATGATGAAGTGGATGTGGCCTGTGAAGTATTTTGATTACTCTTATGGATTTGCAACAAAAAAAAAAGATTAGTCTCCTTGTACAATAATACTTGGAGTGTTTTGTTGCACATATTGATTCCACTGTCATTCTTCTTTCACATCAAAGAACACCTCAGGAACAGCTTGTGAATTGTACAATCTATAACCTTTGGTTTCCTCACAATATCCAATAAAAATGCATTTCACAATTTTATCATCAAACTTTCTTATTTTTAGTAGGAACATGAGCATAAGAAATACAACCAAAGACTCTTAAATGAGAAACATTTGGTTTTATTCCACAACATGCTTGATAGGGGGTAATATTTTGTGTAATACCCCTATGTGTTCATGTAAATATTATTTATTTAGAAGGAACTATTTTTAGTAATGATTAAAAAGCCATAGGGAATTTATATTGAAATGCAATATGATGACCTATTAAATGAATTTGAATAATAAAGATAAAATGGATAATTACTTGGGAAAGAAATTTAGTTAATGAGATCATTATCCAAATCCAGAAAATTTTTCGCTGGATAAAGATTAAATAAACTTCCCTCACCTTACTCCCAATAAAAAGCCATAGGGAATTTATATTGAAATGCAATATGATGACCTATTAAATGAATTTGAATAATAAAGATAAAATGGATAATTACTTGGGAAAGAAATTTAGTTAATGAGATCATTATCCAAATCCAGAAAATTTTTTGCTGGATAAAGATTAAATAAACTTCCCTCACCTTACTCCCAAAAATTCTTAGGAGTTGTGTACTCAGATTTAATACTATTGGAAGAGAAAAATCTATTAAATCTAAGTAAGTGTGAGTAAAGAACTATAGAGAAAAACATGGGCTTTAACAAAAAAGGGAAGATACTTTTGAAAAAAATAAATAAAAAGTCTAGGCTAGGGGGTTGGCAAACCTTAAAAAGCAGGACACTTTGCTAGGGAAGTAAGGCTTAAAAATGCCCTGCCTAGAACCATGAAAGGTTGTTCATTATGAAGAAAAAAGAGATCTCAGTTTGGGGGAGAACATGTGAAGAAGGATCATGGTTTGGTGGAAAATTCTTCGTCGTGAGTGAGATGGATTATGGTTAGAAGTCTGTGAATTTATATTATTAATTTTATTATTGTAGTTTATTTGATGCGATCCATTTATATTATTAATGTTCTTGTTGAAATTATCTCATGTAAGGTTTATTTTTATTTAATTTAATCATGAATTTTGTTGTTACCACAAGTTGTAGCTATAAACTACATGATTTTTATATGTTATCGATTATGAATTCACATGTCATAGATTTTGTTTTTTTTTTTCCTAAAATTTAGTAGACAGTTTGTAGGAGTTTGTTCTTAGCGGTTTGTTGCCTTTTTTTTTTAAGTGTGTTGTACGATAGAGGCAGATTAAATAAGTTGTTGCGGGGTAGAGCATACGAATTGTATGTACACAACTGAATAACCTTTTTATAAAAAGTTTAAGACAAATTCAATTGGTTTTGTAATAAGATTTTATTATAATCCAATCACTATACAAGTTACGTTAGCTTTCCCACTGATATCATCATATTTGTAGATTTAATATAGTTGTTGTGTAAGCACACATTAGCTTTATTACACTTTCTTGGTAAGCACATATTAGTGATTCCTATAATACACGTATACCAGTAGTGTTGGATAATGAGGGTGTAAAGTAAGTTGGATAGAAGTGTAGGTGTTTATAGACTAAGAGGTCAGACTCTAACCTCTGGTGGCAAATAGCTCAGAGTGCTCTTCTTATTGTCACTGTGGACCTATAAGGCAGAGTGAGCTAAGTACTGTCACGTTGGAACAAGAATAATTGGGATTAATTACAGCTACTTAAGTGCTAACCATATAATAAACAAAATTGGTGCTGAAAATGTAGCAAAGACAATTGTTCGCTAGCCATAAGTCGTATTTAAGGAGACTTGAACCATTTTAAGTATAAGTTTGAAAAAATTTAAGAGAAAAATTAATACCACTGATATTAAAGGTGAAATGTCCATAACCAAATGATAGAATCTATTACACAAAAAGTCAGGACGTGGTGAGTAAAATTGATTTGGCTCCACAAACATATATATCTATTACAGCAATTGAATTGGACATAAAAATAAACAAATTTAAAATGTATTGACAAGCATGGGTCTGCACATCGAATATAACTATGAAACTTGGACTCCAGTTAAAACTAGTTGTTATTTGAACTACACCAATTCCGTATAGAGAAAATAAGAAGAATGCATTGGTTGAGCACAGGTAAAGGTAACATGTTGCTCACACACCACTTATATTCCTATGTGTGCAGAAATTTAGGAAATTAGCTAGTTAATCGAAATAATTTTATTAACAGACACCACTTATATTCCTATGTGTGCAGAAATTTAGGAAATTAGCTAGTTAATCGAAATAATTTTATTAACAGAGGATTAAGGATTAGTTGAGTTGGTCAAGTTCTTGAATTGATCTACCTGGATTTTCCCAAAAACAAAATATTAACAGTATTTATTTATTCTAAAAAAATTACAATATAGAGTATCAAACTCTAAATTATTGAATAATATGCTTAAGATGAATCTAACTACGATGGAACAAACTCGCTACACAGAGGAACACTCGTAAGTAACCAGCGCGACACACGTCGTATTAAATTCAACCAGGATATTATTTAGAATTCCATTTCAACCAATCATTCCAGAAAGGAAGAATACATTGATCGATGTCATTTTAACCTAACTGAAGCAGCAAATTAATTGTGATAGTATCCAACACCAAAAAGGAATTTTGAATAAATAAGTGATAAAGTTTTTAAAAGTTTCCCCCATTTAGGAAAACAATTTGTTTAAATAAACAAGAAAGCACAAATTACAACCATCTAGATATTGACCCAAAATTAAGAAACGGATTGAATGGAACACATTCTTGGATTAATCCTTTTCATGGAGGCAGGGACATTGACCGACCTGTATACGTGCATTGCACGATTAGTCGTTGATAACTTGATTCCAGTCATGGTACTAGACAAGAATGGGCGAGATGAATAAAAGTAGATTGACCATACGTGTAAATCATAAATTTTGGAATTTAGTTTTTGAAAAAGAAAAGAAAACGACAGGGGTTTCAATCCATAGTTATATAGAAAATCTTACGGGTTTACCTGTCACTCGAATCAATGTCATGAAATTTCCTTCATTTATCTGGAAGGAGACACAGAAGCATTGAAGATTAAATTTTTCCATAAACTGACAATCAGTACCTATTACAGGAAATGAAAAAAGAAATAAACACCAAAGTAACAAAATAGCATATCAAGATAATGGGTTTAGGAGGTTAGCACCTAGTAGAAGATGGTGGACAGGGTGGTGCATGCAATAGCGAAAGAAATGCCTGTAGAGGGGAAATAGTCCCAAAAGTCTGGATGAACTATTTTCCTACTCTGGATACAAACAAAAACCACAGAAATTTTAGTATAGATATGATAATCGAATTAAAATGTGAATCAAACAGTTAAAACAAAAATGAAAAATCAAAATGATCGTACGAGGGGATATTACCTTTAGAGCGCGACGGGTTTTCCTGCTGAAGACTCCTAAAATTGGATGCTCGGGAGGAGAAGCTTCCTATCATTCCTTATGCACATAATTTCATAGGCAGGATGCCCTAAACTAGACTTCAACCAAGGGAACGAAAAAAAACACCATGAACCTAATCTATCTCTGCGGGAGGAACTATCGTGACACCTTAACCGAATCAACCAGATAGTTGTGGGATGGAAAAGGTATTCACTTGTCATTGTGCAAATGAGGCGCAAGTGGAAAAGGGACGGAGGAATACAATTTTAGGAGGTTCAGGGTTTGGAGAAGGCGAATGGGCATTGTTGCATCGCTTCAATGAATCATCAACATTGACAAAAACCAAAACCTGCACACCAATGTGAAATGCATGTGACACTGAGTGAGTTAGACAACCGAGATTGGGAGTTCGCCTCCCAAAGCACCTTGTTCTTGACACCCCAGTTTACAGCCACAAAGGAGTTTACTGTGGAAATTCCATGGAAGAATTATGACCATTTAATAGGTTATGTCCATCCAAACTATGTATAGCATACAAACCCAAAAGCATATGCATTAAGAAGGATGAATAGAGTTATCCCATCTCTAGTGGGGTTCAACGATATTAAATATTGAACATTGTGTCAAATATTAGTCTAAACTTTGAGGTATAATGTATTACTTATGTGCCAATGTAAAACTTAATACATTAAACATAACACGTGTTTGAATGGATGGGGATAATGGGTGGCACCTAGGGTTATCTAGGTAAAAGATTGGTGCAAAAGTACGAAATGAAACTATAAATACATTATGAATAAATGTTTTCCATAAGAACATCATAATGATCCTGTAACAATCTATCTATAACCAAGTACAAAGAGAAATAAATTGGTTAATGAGATAGTAATCAAATGACCATAAACAATATATTAGGCACAATTGTTGGAGTCTAAAATTAGAAAAAAACAAAATAAAACAAAACAAAACAAAACAAAACAAAAAGCAAACATTGTTACAGAGGTATGTGACAAGTGGTATCAAAGTGCCTCATTTAACACTAGACTTGAAATGAGCCGTCATAGTAAGGAAAAAAAATTATATGGATTGAAATATAATTACAAAAATACTAATAGCTGATTTTATTGACTTATAAGGTACATACGTGAAATACGTCATTACATAAAGGAACCAGAATCTCCTCCAGCCATACCAGGTAAGGAATACTTATATGTTGAATTAGGAAGAGGAGGCACTAAATTGAACTCCTAAATTATGGAAGTTATAAGAAATCTACGATCGGAATTGGTTCAACTCAAAAACAACAATGAGCGACTGTTGAGAGCTAGTGAGGAGAAGGAGTGTATGATAAGGGAATTGATAGATAAATCCAACCATAAAAGTGTAGAACTAGAAAGGTTGAAGCGGTAAGAGGTAGAGAGAATGTCGGAAAATTTTGAAAGTGTTGAAGAGTCAGATAAAATGTATTCAAAGTCACATAAAAAAACAAGAAGACGAAGTTGCAAGGAAAATTTCATAAAATGAAACTCCCTACTTTTGATGGGGAAAGGGAGGAAGATGCGGAAGCACGGCTATTGAACATGATCAAATACTTCTACATGTATGAGTGTGAAATTAATTTGAAGGTCCGATTGGTTATTTACGAGTTGTAGGGAAAAGGCAATTTGTGGTGGGAGTAGGCTAAAAACATACATTTCTTGGAAGAGAAAACAATTTCTTGGGAGGAATTTTAGAAGTGCTTTAAATCTTGGTACCTGAGTGAATGATATTGTGATGGCCATGCTAAGGAATTCCATGAATTAAGGTTAGGGTAGCATACCATGGATGAGTTTGTAACAAATTTTAGAAATTTACTAAGGCATGTGCCCTATTTTAAAGAGGAGAAAGCAAAGGTGTAGAGATTTATGAACTATTTACCACCACCTTACAAAGAGAAAATTGAGTTCAGTAATCCCAAGACCATGGATGAAGCAGTAATGAAACAAAAAATATGTTACCAACAATTCAAAAATAGAAATGAAGGGTCAAAATTGTGCAAAAACAACGATAAAAAGAAAGCTTCCATGAACATAAAAAGAAAAAACCACCCTACCTTAAACACTTCAGGAAGGAACAATAGAGGAAGAAGTTTAGGAAGGAAAGTTTAAATCAGTTCACATGGGGTCAAAACCCATGAAACTGAATAATAAAAAGAGCATGGGTTAAAAGAACGAGAACCGTTGAAGTGTTGGGTTTGTGGTGAGCCACATCTTCGAAGGTACTATCTCCATAACCCAAGATCAATTAAAAATATTCAAGCAGTCCATGAAGCAACCACTGTAAATGGTGTGGCTAGAAAAAATCACATAATGAGTGTGACAGTAGAGGATAGACAAGTTGCGCATCAATGTACTATGATTAATATTGAAGGTACTATCCTAAACAAATATGTTTTTGTTTTAATTGATCCTAGAGCTAGTTTAAGTTATATTAGCCCCCAAATTGTGGAAAAATGTAAACTACAATAGGAGAAATTTCAAGATGCCTGGTTGGTACAGTTAGCAATCGATACAAACTAAAAGGTAACTCATGAAATAAAATAGTGTCCTTTCAATTTGAATGGTTATTCCAGAAAAGTAAATTTAAAAATTATCCCATTAGGATTCTCTGATATATTAATTGGCTTGAATTGGCTAGAAAAATAGAGATTTGTCGTAAAGTACTTGGAGGAAATTGTAAGTTGTGTAGATCAAAGTGGGCAACCCAAATTAATAAGAGGAAAACCAAAATCAGTATTAGTCAGGAAAATGTCAGCTTTACAGTTAAAAAGGACAGCAAGAAAAGGATGCCAAGTATACATGGTGCATGTGGAAAAGAATGAACATCAAACATAAAATTAAAGGTTAGAGAGTTTACTGGTCATAAGAGTGTTTGCAAATGTTTTTATGGAGGAAATTCCTCAGTTACCCCTTGGTAGAGATATAGATTTCTTTATCGATTTAGTACTATACCCCTGTGGCTAGATATCCTTATAGAATGAGTGTACCAGAGTTATTAGAGTTAAAAATGCAACTGCAAGAACAACTAGGTAAGGGTTATATGAGACCTAATGTATCACCATGCGGGGCTCCTGTGCTATTTCTAAAAGGAAATATGGCATTGTTGGGCATGGAATCACCCCCAAGGCATGTTTTGGGGCTCAAAGCTCAAGTTTTGACTGAATCTTGTTGTAAATATCTGTGAATTGCAAGCGTGGGGCGTGAAAGTATGACGGAGTCACAGTGTTTTCCGCCCTAGTTTTGTAATGTAATGTCGGCTGGATAGATCTACCCATGGTCCGTGGACCTCGGGATTGTATAAATAGAGTGAGGCTTTAGGTGTAAAAGAGGAGATAGGCATTAGAAAAGGAATAGGAGCATGAGAAGTCTAAGAGATTGAGTCATAGTGTGAAGTGTGTCTTTGGGTCGTAGAATAGGAGAAAGCTCTATAACTGAGTGCGCAAAGGCCTAGTAGTCTGCAACTGAATGCGTGGACCCCTGCAGCTGAGTGCACAGGGCGAGTAGAGTCTGTAACCATGGAAAAAATCAATAAAGAGAAGTTTGGTTATAATTTTGTGTATCTATTCTTGGGTTAATGCATGATTGATATCATTTGCAAATATACTGTTTATTTATTGCATGCACCTGTATGAATGTTTTATGTTGTTAAGTATAACTTAAAACACTCCAGTAGACAAATATAAATAACTAAAATTAGAATATAATCAAGGTCTTCGGTAATAATGTAGAGCATGGCGCTCAGCTCTTGGGTAGGGCTACACGAAGGCATTCCATCGGGACGTGAGGAACGGGAAAGTTCGCGAAGAAACCTATGTGCAGGGACAAACCGCAGACCAATCAAACTCCTCAGACATCTCCAAGGTGTGGAAACCTGGTTCTAGCACCCTCCCATACTACCTCGACTGAGACATCAGTCCAAGCTCTGCGGACTGCTACCGAAAGGGCCAGTAGTACCGGGATTTGTTTGTCTAATTAACTCTGAACCTGGGTCAGGCCCCAACAAGCCCACAAATGGTTTTGTTGCCAGGACCAGTATCTGCATAGAGATGTCTGATATCGTATCATTGGAATCCGACAAAGAAAGGAATTGAAGAGTGGTTGGACAGAAAGATTCACAAGTTCGCAGTGCAGGAAAACAAGAATCCATGATTATCGTAGGAAGAGTGGTTAGATTGCTAATTATATATGGAAATCCACAAAATTTTCTTTGCATCCTTTCCTACTAAGTTGTACGAGTGGATCGCGAAGCTAGAAAATAGCCAAGGAAGGTGTAAAATCGACAAACCTATTATGTGGACTCTGGAATGGGTGCGTAGACTAAAAGCATCGGAAGATAAGATCGCGTGCGCTGTCGATCACACTACAACAAAATAGGAAATTTACGCCAGATTTAGCACCATATTTTAGTGTATTTTTCTCTCCATTTGGATGAGCAGCCTCGCGCTAAATCTCGCTCTATTGTACAATTTTTAAAGCGTCCATTTTTGCGCCAAATTTTACACCTTTTTTTTTACGCCAAATTTTGCATCATTTTTTTCATCATATTTTACACCAAGATTTGCATTTGGTTTTACAACAGGTTTTGCTTCTAGTTTTGTGCCATTTTTTGCATTTATTTTTGCATCATTTTTTGCTTACTATTTTGTGCCATTCTTTGCTTCTATTTTTGTGTCGTAATTTGCATTGCGTTTTACACCATCTTTTGCTTCTGATTTAGTGCATTTTTTGCATCGAGTTTGTGTCAGTTTTTGCATCTAGTCTTCTACCATTTTTTGCTTCTAATTTTGTACTTATTTTTACATTTATTTTTGCACCAATATTTCTGTCTTTTTTACACCATTTTTTGCATCTAATTTTGCACCATATGTTGAATCTGATTTAGTGCCAAAATTTTCATCCATTTTTGCACCATTTTTTTCATCCACTTTTTCGTTTCATTTGTCTCCCTTTTTTGCATCGTATTTTGCACCTAATTTTGCATCATTTGTTGCATCCAATTTAGCAATTTTTTAACAACATTTCTTGCATCCAATTTTGCATCATTTTGAGCATCTAAATTTCCACCCTATGTTGGACCATGTGTTGCGTCCACCTTTGAATCCCATTTTGTGTCTAATGTTACGTTCAATTTTGAGTGATTTTTTATTCTACTTTTGCATTTGTTTTTGCACCAAGTCTTGAATCATTTGTTGCACCTCATTTTGCATCCAAATTTGAGCCATTTTTATGCCCATTTTCGCACCCATTTTTCTACTTTTGTCTCAAATTTTTCACCATTTTTTATGTCCAGTTTTGCATCCTTTTTGGCATCCAAATTTTCATCTTTTTTTTTCTGCCACATTTTTTGTCCACATTTGCATCTCATTTTGCACTTAGATTTTAGTTTGAATTTTCATCTAGTTATGCATAATTTTTGGCATCCTTAGTTTCACCCTTTTTTAGAATTTGCTTCTTGTTTTGTGTCTTTTCTTACATCTTTTTTGCACCCAATTTTGCATCCTAATTTTACACCATTCTTTGCATCCTCATTTTGGTGTCCATTTTTGCATCTTTGTTTGCACCCAATTTGGTATCTTTTTGTATGCCCTATTTTATTCCCTTCTTTGTGACTAGTTTTGCACCGTTTTTTAATTCTACTTTAAAACCCTTTTTGTCTCATTGTTTGCATCTTTTTTTGATGGCTAGTTTAACATCCAATTCTACTCCCAATTTTGCATCGATGGTTACATCCACTTTTGGCTTCTTGTTTAGAGTTTTACCTTTACTTCCATTTTACTCATTTTATTACATAGTGAAATATATTACAGTTTCTAAATATCATTTTTTTTGTAGGATTTAATGCACAGTTAGATGAACATAAAACCCTCTCAGTTCCTCCCAGAAACCTAAGATAGATTGATTAAGAGAAAGGTTGTTCTAAGGCTCAGGATTCTTAGTAGATCAAGATGTAGAGTATAGATTAAGAAAAGAAAAATGAATTCGTGTGAGTCCTCGCATGCAGATCTTGTTGGAGTTTTTAGTGTAGCTGGGAAGTGCTCCTAGATAGCTCCAAATCTTGGTCCTACACACAAGAGAGAGAACAAAGAAAACTTCACAACATAATATCTTGATAATTGAAGCTATCATAAACATATAAATATCACTGAATAAATAAATATAAACCAAAATCCCATACATTCATTAGTTAAATAGGATAAGCAAAGAATGAATAGTAGCATATGGAAGGAAGAACAACTAATCTATATTAACAAAGGAGTTGGAGGAAAGTTCCAACCATCAGAAGCAGTTGCAACAATACCTCCCCCAACTCCCAGCTCCAAAACTCTCCCTCTCAAGATAGATCTCGACAGCGTGACAATACACAAATTCCCATCATTTTCTCATTGGCCAAGCCTCCAATATATAGGAAAGTGAAGGCTATGAAGATTTCCCAAATTCCTCATTAGTTCAATTTTGGCAAAAGCTTTTGGGTGAATAATGTTTCCTCATAAAAATGGCATTTCCACTTTTTAGATGCTTTTGTGCTTAGGAAAAAGCTTCCCCGTGCTTTATGGCTCTTTCCCACTTTTGTATGCTTTTAGTTTTTAGGAAAAATCTAAAAATGAGGATATATGAGTTTCTAAAAGTGAATAAGAGTGTCAAATTCTAGTTAACTCGAGCTTTTTTCCTCGCATTAGAGGAATTTTCATTTTAAAATGTTAACATTGAATTTCAATGTCATAATGTGTAAGCTAATCAAAATCCTTTAAAATTTAAAAGACATACAGGTGTGACTAGGCAATGGATTTTTTTTAGTAATATAACTTACCTAATTTAACTGTGAATGGTGCCCAAGTGACCCAAAACTATATTAAATATTAAAAATAAAATTAATATCTTAATCTATAAATCATGGTGTGTTAAATAAATAGATTTAAATATAAAATCCTAAATCCTAAATTTAACTTAAATTTTAAATTTACTTTCTTAATTTAAATTTTATTAAATCTTGTACTGATAAATTAATTTAAATATAAAATTTAAATATATGGTTATTTTGATAAAAGAGCATTTATTTGAGTAACTTAAATTTAAATTTAACTTCAATTTATATTTTAAATTTTCCTTTTAAATTTAAATTTTCTTAAATTTTGTGTTAATAAATTAATTTCAATATAAAATACATGTAGATGGTTATTTTTGATAAAAGTGACGTTTATTTCGGTAATTTAAATTTAAATTTCCTTTGAATTTAAATTTAAATTTCCGTTAAATTTTGAATTTGTTTTTTAATTTAAATTCACTTTTTTAATTTAAATTTTGTTAAACCTTGTGCTAATATATTAATTTAAATATAAAATACATATACAATTATTTTGATAAATGTGACATTTATTTGGGTAATTTTGGTAAAAGAATAATAAAAATGATATATTAAAAAATTGTCTACATGGCATTATTTTATTAGTGTCTTAATTTTTCTTAGGTGGTTATTTTTTGAGTTGAAAATTCCTCTACTGTGAGAATTTTGGTAACAAAAGTTAGATGAAGGGGACAACTTGTTATAGACTAGGATACCGTGGTCCTCATGGTACATAACTTTTATTATAGGCTTATATAGTTTAGGAGAAAGGGGTATTTCAACCAACATCATAGCATTCTCCTCCAAGATGATGAGGAGGTATTTTCATGTATAACACATTTAATAATATATCACAATTCAAATTCATAACTTAATATTTGTAAACAAATTTAAGGGTAATTGACAACATTCATAAAAGATATAGGAGTATCCTCATATATAACAATTCTCCATCAAAAAATCATTGACAATTTTCAATATACATATATTACTACTAAATCAATATTTATCGTAGATATCATTATTCCAAGGTAAATTCACAACATTACATCCAAAATTAGTAATATCATCATACATAATTATTCTCCATAAAAAAACATTGACAGATTCAACACATATATAAAGTAACAAGATAATACTAATAATATCCTCATCATCTTTAATCAAATCAACTAAGATTCAAATGTGTGATTATCATATCAAAATATTTCATGAACACCATTATTCTCAGGTAAATTCACAACAGACATCAAAAGATAGTAATATCATCATACATAATAATTCTCCATAAAAATAATGTTGATAATTTTCAATATATACATAAAATAACAAGATAAAAATGATAATATCATCATCATATTTAATCAAATCAACTAAAATTTAATGTAAGATTACCAAATAAAAGTGTTTCATAGATATCATTATGCTAAGGTAAATTTACAACATCCATAAAAAAATAGGAATCTCATCATACACAATAATTCTTCATAAAAAAATTGTAAACAATTTTCAACATATTCATAAGGTAACAAGATAGTACCAATAGTATCATAATCATTATTCAAATAAACTAAAATTAAAATGTATGATTACCATATTAAGACATCCAACTAAATATAAAAAATAATGCATGGCTAGCTAGCACCATGAAAATCATAGTCAAGCTCATCCTCATGATCATTTCCATGATCATCATCCTCACCATCCTCATAATATCATCCACATAATCATCACCAATTCCATCTCCATCCTCATCATCATCATCAACATCTTTGATATATGATGTACTCTAAACATAGTCTATATCATCATCTTTGTGGTCATTACCTATAGCGTTCTGGAAAAAAAATCAATATTACATGTTAGTACTAATTCTATAGTAAAATGCATATTTTTATTACAATGTTAACAATAAAATGAGGTAGGACATAATAACATTTAATAGTACTAAAAATAAAATGAAAATATGGCTTAAGATATATTGGAGATCCAACTATGATTACACTTGTAATTCACATTAAGTAGTAGAAGGATTTTTTAATCCATATGAAGTAGGTGCCCATTTGTTCTTCATATTATGTTGTGAATGTTTCTTATGATTTCCATGCAGAATTGGTAAATTAATATTTACTGAAAGCTTTATTTCAAATTACAATTGTAATTCAGATTAGAAATAGAAGAAATTTTAACAAAAAAAGAATGCCACATGAAAATGTAAATTGTTTTTAATGAAAAATAAGTCTCATACAATATGAATGTCACATGAAATATTGAGTTGTTTTTAATGCATATACTTTTCTGTATAATAAGATGGATCCTAACGTTCATTCAAGAACAAATGCTCACAAATAATTACTTGATTTTATCCATTATCACACTTAATCCATTATACCTAGTGACGACAATGATTCCATTCAAATTGCTTTGAACTCCCTAAATATAATGTAAAAGAGAAAACTCCACAACCACGACCATGACCGCAACCCCCTCCCTTGCCTCGTCCACCATCAAAGACAATGAACTTGGATTTATGATCACGATAGCAACCCTCCCTTGCTTTGTGTCCACCATTAGAGGCATTGAACTTAGAATTAAGAGTACTCTTGTTTTCTTTGCTCTAATTAATCTCCAAGGAATCAAAACTTGATCAATAGATCAAGGACTCGACCAAGGAATAGATATATCATAAGAGAAGCTCAATAGGCTTTTCCAAAAGAGTGTGAAATAACACTTATCTCTATTTTATGAAATAACTCAAGTGAGTGGAATGAATGGTGGGAAACACTTACCAAGGAAAGGAATATTTTTGGTCCGTCCTTATTTCTATTATTATTTTTGCTTCTTAGAATGGAGGGAATTGTTTAAAAAAAATTCTAAAAAATATTTTAAATTAAAAATAAAATAAAATTTATTTGCTTAAGTTTAGTTTTTTTTTTTAAATATATATTCAGTTAAGTATTTTTTTATTTTCAAAAAATATATATTTAGTTTTTCGTTTTTTTTTTATAACAAAAAATATATTTTCTTTTTATAAATATGGATTTTAAACATCCATTCATGCTAAATTTGTGATTTTAGGATATAAGTTTAAATTATATATAAGAAAGGTAACTTAATGCCATGCGTTGTGTCGCTGAGATGTGTATTATACATCTCTTCCTTACTAAGTTATAGATTGTGCTTGGGTTTTCTTAATGCAATAAAATTAATTCTTCTCTTCATTATATCTTGAGATGTTCAACTTGCACCTAATAAAACAATAAAGTTAAAATACGTTTGCCTTTGTCCTTTGTAGAGTTCTTTCCCCGTTAATCCTTGTCTTAATAGATTAATTGACTTATGGTGGCCTTAAGTGGTCATTCCCATTAGTTGCATGCTTT
The DNA here is from genome assembly GCA_031772625.1 of Pinus tabuliformis. Lineage (NCBI taxonomy): Eukaryota > Viridiplantae > Streptophyta > Pinopsida > Pinales > Pinaceae > Pinus > Pinus tabuliformis. The sequence continues at coordinate 355,059,955 of CM062814.1, read as the reverse complement.
TTAGTTTTATGTTAGTGACATTTCTTAGGATTGATAACATATTATTTAATTTATGAAAATGTGTTATTTTCCATATTATTGTTAAATATTAATATTAAATATGTTGGTTTTGAACATCGTTTAGCAAAAAGTTCCCAAAAGGTTTATAGATTGTAATTTATAATGTAATGCTTCATTGCTTGATTAAATTGTTTTGGATATTTTTTTTAAAGATTCATTGATAGATGAAATTTTATGGATATTTTTTTAGTATATTAACTTGTATGTGATAAAGTCAAAAGTCACCTCTTTTTCAGATTTTGATTGGTTAATTTCCCTTAAGGCTATCAAGTTCACCATTCAGTCCCAGCTTAAGGAAATATAATTGTCCAATAACTTAAATCTTGGAACATTTTTTTTTTAGTCACATTATACTTCCTTTCTGTGTAAATTCTCCATGAAAATAGTCTCATGGAACATGACGGACCTCAATAGTAAAGGAAAACAAATACTCCTAAAAGAAAAATGGTATGCAAAGCACCCATCAATAATGTTGATATAAGAAGTAAAAATATTAAGTGAGGTTATACCTCATATAATTAGAAAATGGGGGAGGAATTTCAAAGTAGTAGTGATTTATGATTAGATATACTTGGGTGGAATGGCTATTGTTTGGAATGATCAAGGCATCAAGGTTACCAATATGTTTACCTCTTTTCGCATTATGACAATATAATTTTAGTTAATCGACATCAAGGACTACTACAATGTATCCAATGTCTATGACTCCAATATCACAAATGGAAAACCTCTATTTCTCAATTCTATTTCTAGCACAAGTAATTTATACTCCCCATCTCCATGGATTACTGGGAGTGACTTCAATATTATCAAGTGTCTCGAGGAAAAGAAAGGATGAATCACAATGTTTACCAAGAGATTTTGTAAGATATACCGTCAAGGCCCTACAGTAGTATCCATTAAAGTTCTCATGAAATGAGTCCCCAACCCACACATGTGGATAAATGACATGTAATACATGTGTGTGTGATGACTAACTTAATACACTGTTCTAATAACTCCACAAACTTAAGTATTTCACTCCGTCACATGATTGACCGTAGTGTGACATAAGTAAACCAAGAGTAGAAATGAAACCCTTAGGCAAGAAGAATTCCCTAGATCCTCAATTAGGTGCTTAAATGATGAAATGAAAATGAAAGGGGAAAAGAGGACTTCATGATTTAATCATCACAAACATGTGATCAAGTGTGACTAGGAGTGTATATATTCATATGTTTTCCAAAGAGGGTGTGAATACATGAGTTACCATTCATTGGGCCTTATTTTTCTTTCTTTTGATTTTTCTTATATATAGGACTTAGGGAATAAGGTTTTCATAAGTTTTTAACAACTCATAGATATAATATTTACATAAATTTTCACTTTAACCTTAGAGTTTAGACTTAGATAAATCATTATAGTGTATCTTTAATGATTTTGAATTTCACTTTTTTATTTTATTTCATCACAAATGAAAAAAGGGGAAATATTTTGCCACAAATCTATGAATGCTTAACCATAAAGGTGTCATGCGATGAAAACAAATTAATGATGTTATTCCCTATGAAAATGATGGGTATTCTTGAGAAATGCTTATGCTTGTGGATGTCTCCTCCCTGGTTGAGAGGGAGTGAGAATTGACACCATATTATCCATTTGTCATGTACTATGGCCAAGACTAATAGTCGTAAGCCTACTAAAGACACCAGTAGGGAGAATGGTCGATTAGATAAACATCTGGGACCAATATTCTTTAAGAATTTGTGCTTTAACTAGGACTAACCACCATAAGTCAAGTACATTAATCCAAGATAAGAATAATCATGAGGATCGACATTTCCTGGTGTCAAATATTATGACAATGGATTAGGAAATGATCATGCGAGGCCATGCCTGATGAACATCCTAGTGTGGTAAGTGCCTAAAGAGGCAGTGGTGTCCAAATTTATGCCTCCCAACATTGTGCTATGATCTAATGGAGATATATAACTTGTTAGTCAAGGCCTTTCTATTTTGACAATGTTGGCTATGATGATGTAAATCATAATTTATGCTTATCAATCCAGATCCATTCTTATATGAATATTTCAACTTGAGAGTACTTTTTTGTCTCATTATGAGTATCTCCCTAGTTTAGAGGGAATGTCATCATCTTCATTATCATCATCATCACAACCATCAATCTCATCATTACACTATCGTCATAATCACCATTCATGTCGTCATCATCATCATCATGATTATGAACATTGTCGTCAATTGTTCATAATTATAGGTGTCGTAAGAAATATCATCAACCCAAAAAATATTATGCGTGCTCAGAAAGGGTTGTTAGGACACATGATATATGCAAGAGAAATGACAACTTTATTTTTTAGATATGATCGATGATCATCATCATCACTACCATTATCATCGTCATTATAATTTTCATCATCCCCATCATCATAATTAATGTAATTTCTATCATCATTGTTGTCAACTTTGTCATGAACATCATAATCATCATTCATGCCATTATTTTTGTTGATGATGACCAAGATGAAAATAATGATAATGATGATCAAATGATGATGACTTGGAAGATGACTCTAAATATAATGATTATGATTACGACCATGGAAACATTTAAAAATTAGGAAGATTTTCCAAGGTCATTAGCATCACCATCATCATTGTCATTATAACCCCCGTCATCTTTATCATCATTTTGATTATCATAATAATCACAATTCATGTCATCGTCATCATCTTCATTATCATCATCGTCATAATTATTGACATTGTCATCAGTTGTTCATAATTGATAATGTCATAAGAAATATCATCAATGAAAAAATATATATAAGTGTTGGAAAATTGATGCAAAATTTAAAAACAAAATGGGGGCAACAATAGACATAAAATTGGATGAAGAGTGGACACAACATAAGTAGATGCAAAACAAGATAGAAAAATTGACACAAAAGTGGATGAAAAAGTAGATGCAATAGTTGATGCAAACTTGGACACAAAATATGATGCATACATGGATGAAAAAGTGGAAGAAAACATGGGTGTAATAGTAGGCATAAAACTTAGCATGAATTGTTGTGAAATAAATGTGGATACAACAATGAACAAAAAAAAAAAGGCAGAAACTTGGCTACAAAAATGAGGTAAAATTGGATTAAAAAATGGATGTAAACATGGACCAAACATGGGTGCAATAGTGGACACAAAATTAGATTCAAAATTGGACGCATCAGAAGTGGATGTAAAAGTAAATGCAAAATGGGATGCAAAAAACATAAAAATTATTTGATGCAAACTTGGACACAAAAGAGGATGCAAATGTGGATGCAAAATTGGAAGCAAATGTGGGTTTCAATGATAGGCACAAGATATGGCACAACAAAAGTGGATGTAATAAAAAAAACAAAAAAATATGCAAACTTGGATGCAAGACAAGATGCAATAAGGGATGCAAAAGTGGATGCAAACATGGGTGCAACAACAGAAACAAAATTGGATGAAAAATATGGATGCAATGGAAGTAGATGCAAAAGAAGATACAAAATGAGATGCAAAACCCAACACAAAAGTGGATGCAAAAATAGATGCAATATTTTGATGCAAAAGTGGATGCGAAGATGGATGCAAAATTAGAATCAAATGTGGGTACAACAGTAAGTACAAAACATGGTACAAATAGTGTCACAACAAAAGTGGATGCAATGATAGATGCAAAAAAAGAAGAAAATGAAGATGAAAAATAAGATGCAAAAAGGGATGCAAAAGTGGACGTAAACATGGGTGCAACAATGGATGAAATATATGATGCAAAAGTTGATGCAACAAAATTTGATGCAAAAGTAGATGTAATATGAGACACAAAACTTGATGCAAATCTTGACACAAAGGGGATGCAAAAAATGATTTTAAAAAGGATGCAAAAAAATTATTTAAAAAATGATGCAAAAGAGTATGCAAGAGATGATGAAGAAGTTGATGCAAGTGCAGGCACAAAAAGTGGATGCAATAAATGATACAAAAGTTGGTGAAACAAAATTAGGTGCCAAACTTGATGCAAAACATGGTACAAAGGATGGCACAAAACTTGGCATAAAACCTAGTGTAAACCCTGATGCAAAACCTATTACAATACCTGGTGCTAAACTTGGTGTAAGACTTGGTGAAAAACTCGGTGCAAACTTTGCATCAATTTTTGTACCATATTTGATAAATAGACACAAATAGCACCAAAAATGGGCTCTATACGCAAAAAACGAAGAAAAAAGGGATGCTAATCACAGGGTTTTGTTGTAGTGTCACTCGCTAGATCAAATCATAGGAGGATTCATCACTAAATTCGTGGTAGATACTTCAGTCAGCTATAGCGAGGCAGAACAACGCTTCCTCAAGGGACTGTGAGGTAAGTACGTTAAATCTTTGAACACGGGGATTAAAATGCTACTTTGTGAAAAGTGGGTTACGCGAATAAATTTATGTTTGGCGCTACGTGGAGTCAAAGGATCTATAGAAATGAAGGTAGCAAAGAACTAGAAACTGGCCCCTTGATTTCACCTCTACGTGGAGGCGAAGAAGAGCTCGTGAAGGTTTCACCAAGAAGCGAGATCAATATGATAAAGCAGAGAATTCTGCGCATACCACCCCCACCCACACCACCACCAGTTTCACCATATTCACCCTCGACTTCACCCATACCACCTCCGTCACCACCACGAAGCAATATGGTCGGCGCGATAAAGCTACCAGCGTTCAAGGGTGTAGGGAATGAAGATCCGGACCAATTTTGGTACATGGTAAAAGCAGTATGGGAAGCGCAAGGTGTCACAGACAACAATATAAAGAAGGCAACATTGGTCAACACTCTGCAGGATCATGCACTGAGTTGGTACATTAAGCATTACAATGACAATCCGAATGTAGGGAGAGCAGATATCTAGACTGCGCTAAACAAATAATTTAGCAAGCAAAAATTGGAGGCACAGTCGATCATTAGATTCAAGGAAAGCACAATGATACGAGGCGAAACCCCATGGGAGTTGGATCAAAGACTGAAGTGCACAATTCGTGAAGCGAACATGACCTTAACAGATGGGCAACACTGCGAATGGTTTGTAGCCTCATTAACACCACATCTACGGAACACGTTGTCGCAACAAAGGCTAACCACTCAGGCTGAAGCTTCGAAGGTCATGATGAGATTGCACGAGACTCCGATACAAGATCCTAACCCGGGAGTCTAGCAGATTCACGCACAGTTGAAGAACTTGTGCCTTGAGATGCAGAGTTTGAAACAAGACAACACAGCTCGTCCAGAAGTGCGCGATGAGGTATGGTGTGTAAAGTGAAAGGGCTAGGGACACGATAAGGACCACTGCCCGGTGTTCGTGAATTACTTTGCGGGAGGAGGAATAATTCCATTGAGACCGGAGGCGCAAGTAGGACCAAGCGTGATGCCTGCATTGTGGTGCGCAATGTTTCAAATAGGAGGGAAGCTTGCTATAGATAACTGACATCTGTTACAAAAGTATACAGAGAATTCCCAATATTTGTTCTATAATTTATGTAGGTCAGTACGCCATGATGAGCACACCTGTAGAAGTTACAAACTGATTATGGATCAAACTCCTACCTATAAATTTCAGGCCAAAACACGACCCCTCGATCAAAACACAGGAATGGCGCACACTGGATTCCAATGGCGCAGACGAGATCAAGGTGGAATGGGACCAGGAAGAAGTCGAGGAAAGTTGATATGTTACAATTGCGGAGGACTAGAGCATTATTCCCGCAATTGTACAAATCCATCAAGACCATCATGCTTATATTGTATGTAGTTTGATCATGAGACGGAGGACTGTCCCACACTGATTGCAAGGTTGCGTGATAAATGAGCACTCCAACCTCCCCCGACTGAGAACTTGCAAATGATGAGGTCTGAGCTGCACGAGAAAGACCCGAATGTAAATATCGTCCTCCGGAGTGATATCACGACAGGGGATGACAAAGGGAAAAAGCCTGAAGAAAGTACATGGGTTCGCAATGCTCCAATAAAGGAACTGGAATTTGATTTGGAGTGTGTTAAGGAGACATTCATGGAAGCTAAGAAGAGCTTCGCCGATGCCTCAACTTCAGGAAGTAAAGGCAAACTGGAGCCAGAAATGGACCCATCGATGCTCACTACATTCTTGGAGACATGCATGAAGCTGTTGTGCAACAGCAAAGCTGTGAAGGTGCTACAAGAGCTCATCATTAGATGTGTTGGGACCATGCTAGGAGAGCTGCATGTAGTCTGGAAGCTCAGGAAGCACACGACGCGAACATGAAGGGAGATGCGATTGACTGTGTAGATCGGGAAATATGAAATGGATCAAGTGATTTTGGATCTAGGATCGGACGTTAACGTCCTACCAAAGTAGACATGGGAGCACATGGGAAGGCCTACGCTACAATGGTCGTCTATCCAGCTACGAATGGAGAACTAGAAAAAGATCCTACCTATGGGATGATTGCAAGGAATCACCCCAAATATTGAAGGTGCGAGCGCGCTGGCAGATTTTGAAGTGATAGAGATTGTTGATGACAGAAATCCTTATCCCACGCTACTGGGAATAGATTGGGCCACTGGCATGAATGGAGTGATAAATCTAAAGAAGCGCAAGATGATTTTTGAGAAAAAGTCACTGCACATAGTGGTAACTTTAGACCCTGTGGAAGGATCGCGATATACAGAGCCGGTGCACGATTACGACAGCGACGATGATCTAGACCGCACTACAAGATAACCACACAAGAGAAATATTAGGTAAATCCAACTGCAGATGGCTAAATCTCTTGGGAGAGCAAAAGTTCCTGCACATCAGATTCTGATGAAGAGATAGAGCGATGGCAGAACTAGTTACACGAGGTAACCATGCTCAACTGTAATATGATGACAAGAAAAATACGCTACAAGCAACAGTGGTAAGGGATATGCCTACGTACAATGGGTTAGGTGAAGTGGAGGAGTTCCTGAACAAATTTGAAAAGGAAGTGTCTGAACAACAGTGTTTCGACGCTCTAAAATGGGTATTGCACGCTACACCCACAAGGTAGCGGGGTATGCACTAGCAGAGTTTTAAGGACTGGTGCGAATGCAGAAGGATGATGTGCCTATGATTTGGGAAGCCTCAGATGTAGATAAAAGCCAAGTATGATGGACGAAACAGCCTGCACACCCACCTTTTCAGATCGGTAAAAACATATGGTACAAAACTTGCAAGGATACACACCGTACTAGCGGTAGGAGACATGATCGAGACGTAGGTGCGGGCAAGACAATGACATGAACGACCCCTCCATTTGGGACAAAGAAATATGGTAAGACCAAGTGCGCAGAAGCATCTTCATGCAGAAGCTTTTGACAAATTACATGAAGCACTAAACATGGTTCACCATGGGAAGCAGGCTGGCTTGGACCTGCATGTACCAGCGGTCCTTTGGGCATATAGGACCATGTGCAAAACCCTGAACAGGCAGGCATCGCCAAGGGTGGAGTATGAAGCAATTGAACTAAGCCCTATAATACTTGGAGAACTTAGGCCATGCATGATCACACCAATAGATGCGACAATTCATGAAACCTTGCAAGCAGAAATCCAACAAGGAAATTTTAGGCTCCAAAAACTTGAAAAAGAAAGGGTGCGATTAAGGAGGAAAAGCACTTTGGTAGAAGCGGAAGTCAAGAAGCTGAAAGAAGAGATAAGGGACGAGTTTCTCGATAAGAAAACCACGGTGATAAAATAGGGTGTGCACAATCATGGTAACAAGCTTGAGGACTATCATCGCTAATTGATCAGTTTGATGCCTTGGCCTGGACCATGTATTACTAAGAGAATTAACCAAGGTGATGCGCTACAGAGGATAAGGTGCACGACGTAGTTAGTAACAATAAAAGGTAGGTATTTCCCAGAAAGAATGTTGGATGATCAGAGGAAACCGCACATAGGTGGCGCGACCACCTAACTAGCTAAGGGAGGAACAACCTTGGCACTCTAAGTAGTTGAAAGGAAGTGCGAGACTATAAACTACTCTGCACACAGAAACAAAAAGTCACAAGGTCCGCGACCACACACGGGGGGCTACGCTGTCGCGCGGGTTGACCAGAAAATAACCATTTAAGTCACTATTCACGATGGGATTTTCGACTTGAGGCCAAATGGAGCGGGCAACAGGCATTTAAGACGTGATTTATGGGCAAGATTTGGGAAAATCTGCTGCCAAGGGAGCGTTAATGAACTAGATGGGGGGGGGAATGGTCAACTTCAAATTCAAAAAGTGCTATAAAATTCATAACGTATTTCATGTATCCTTATCAAAAAATTATATCCATGATACTTCTTATGTAACTGATTATAAATTGATACAAGTGGAACCCGAAGGAGACAATCTGTCAGAGCCACTCTATATCCTGGATCCAAAAGAGACCATGCTCCAAAATCGAGTCATCAATCGAGTTAAAGTGAAGTGGAGGCACTTTACACTTGAAGAAGTTACTTGGGAACATGAAGAGATTATTAAAGAAGCCTACCTAGCATTATTAAAAAATGGGGTAGCAGAGGAATAAACACCGAGCATAGTGCTTTTTGTTTTTAGGGGGAAGATGTAATACCCCTCTGAGTTCATGTAAATATTCTTTATTTAGAAGGGATTATTTTTATTAATGGCTAGAAATATTTAGGGAACTTATATTGAAATACAATACGATGATGTACTAAATAAATTTGAATGATAACGATAAAATGGATAATTACTTGGGAAATAACTTGAATTAATAAAATCATTATCCAAATATGGAAAATATGTGGATGGATAAAGATTAAATAAACTTACCTCAACTTACTCCAAAAAATACCTAGGAGTTGTGTATTGATATTTAATACGATTGGAAAAGAACAATTTACTAAATCTAATTAAGGATTAGTAAAGCACCATGGGAGAAAAAGGTGGGATTTAATGAAAAATGAAAGATAATTTTTCAAAAAATAAAGAAAATTCCTAGGCTATGGGGGTTTGAAGTCCCTAATAAAATGGAGCACTTCTAGCAAAAGTATGTTAGGGAAGTAAGGCATAAAAATTCGTTACCTAAAAGGACAAGAGGTTGTTCATTCTAAGGAAAAAAGATATCTCAGCTCTAGGGAGACCTGTGGAGAAGGTTCATGGTTGGGTGGAAAATTATTCATCTAGTTGGATTATGGTTAGAAGTCTAGTTGATGTGATTTTATATTACGAAGGACAAGAATTTATTCATTTTTAAGAAAGAAGAGATCTTAGCTCCAGGGAGAACCTGTGAAGAAGGTTCATAGTTGTGTGGAAAATTGTTCATCCCAAGTTCATCCAGCTGGATTATGGTTAGCCGTGGCATTAATGTGCATTTATATTATTAATTTTATTACTTCAACTGAAAATTGTTCATCCTAAGTTCATCCAGTTGGATTATGGTTAGCCGTGGCATTAATGTGCATTTATATTATTAATTTTATTACTTCAACTTATTTGGTGCGGTGCATTTATATTATTAATGTACTTGTTGAAATGATCTGATGTATACTTTATTCTGAATTAATTTAATCGTGAATTTTTCTCGTTACCAAAAGCTGTAGCTACAGACTACATGATTTTTATATGCTATCGATTACGAATGCACATTTCATCAATTTTTATTTTTCTTAAAAAATATTAGATGAAGATTGTAGGAGTTATGTTCTTATCGGTTTGTTGAAAACAAATTTTAAGTCTCGTGTCCTTATCGAGTAAAGAATTAAAAAAGTTGTTGTGGGGTAGATCATACAAATCGTACGAACATAATTGAATAACCTTTTTATAAAATACTTGAGACAAATCCGATTGGTTTTGCTATAACATTCTATTATAATCAGATCAATATAAAGGTTACGTTAGCTTTCCCATTAATATTAACATATATGTAGATTCACTAAAGTTGGAGGATTTACAAACATTAGATTTACTACAGTTGCCTAGTGAGCACATATTATCAATTCTTGTAATACATAGATACTAGTAGTGATGGCTAATGGGGTATAATGTAAGTTGGATAGATGTGTAGGTATTCATAGACCGAGAGATGAAATTCTAACCTCTGGGGGAAAACAATCCGGAGTGCTCTTGTTATAGTCACTATGGACATGTAACGTAGAGCAAGTTAAGTACTACTAAGTTTGAACAAGAATAATTGGGGTTAATTACAACTACTTAATTGCTAACCATATAATAAATAGAATTGGTGCTCAAAATGTAGCAAAGACAATTGTTAGGTAGCCATAAGTCATATTTAATGAGACTTGAAACCATTTCAAATATAAGTTTGGACAAATATGAGAGAAAAACTAATACAACCAATATTAAAGATGAAATGTCCATAACTAAATGATAGAATCTATTATGCAAAATGTGAATCTGTGGTGAGAAAAAATTATTTGGCTCCCCAAACATATATATCTGTTACAGTAATTGAATTTTAGTTAGAAACAAACAAATTAAAAATTTATTGACAAGTATGGGTCTGTACATCGAATAGAACTGTGAAACTTGCACTCCAGTTAAAACTGGTTATTATTTGAACTACAACAATTCCATATAACTAAAATAAAAAGCATGCACTCGATGAGCATAGGTAAAGGTAACCTGTTTCTCACACACCACTTATATTCCTATCTATGTAAAAATATAGGAAATTACCCAAGTATTGGAGATAAGTTCATTAATAGTAGTGATGCAAAAAAAAAAAAATACAATATAGAGTATCAAACTCTAAATGTCTAAATGATATTCTTAAGCGACATCTAACTGCGATGGAACAAACTCGCTTTCTAGGATGTTGGAAAAACATGAAAATCAAACAACAATTGACACAAAGGAACACATGTAATCAACGAGAGGGACAAACTTAATATGAAATTCAACCAGAATATTATTCAGACTTCCATTTCAACTACTCATTCCAGAAAGGAAGAATACATTGATCAATGTCATACTAGGCTAAATGGAGCAGTAAATTAACAGTCATAGCATATAGCACCAAAAAGGAATTTTAAATAAATAACTGATAAGGTTCTTACAAGTTTCCCTCATTTTGGGAAACAATTTTTTTGAATAAACAAGTAGGCACAAATTACGACCATTTATATAATGACTCAAGATTAAAGAAGGATTTCCATTGAACCGCGTTCTCATATTAATCATTTTCATAGAGGCAAGGACATTGACCTACCTGTATACGTGCATTTCACGGTTAGTCGTTGAATCGAGTTGCAGTACAAGACGAGAATGGGCAAGCGAAACAAAAGTAGATTTACCATACCTGTAAATCATAAATTTTGGAATTTACTTGTTGAAAACAAAAAAACAACAAGGGTTTCAATCCATAGTTATATAGAAAAGCCTACCTTTCGCTCGAATCAATGTCACGACCTTTCCTTCATTTATTTAGAAGGAGACAGTACCTATTACAAGAAATGGAAAAAGAAACAAACACCAAAATGACAAAATAACATATCGAGATAATGGATTTAGGATTTTAGCACCTAGTAAGAGATGGTGGACTGTATGTAGCATGGAATAGAAAAAGAAAACCTCGAGAGGAGAAATATACCTAAAAGTATGGATGCACTCTTTACTTACTTCGGATAAAAACAAAAACCTCAGAAATTTCAATATATATGATAATCGAAATAAAACGTGAACGAAATAGTTAAAACATAAATGAAAAATCAAAACGGTGGTAGGAGGGGGTTTACTTTTGGAGTGCGATACATTTTCATTCTGAAGGTTCTTAAAACTAGAGGGTCGGTAGGAGAAGTTTCCCATCATTTCCCGTGCACGTAATTTCATAGGATGGACTCCCATATACTAGTCTTGAAATAGGGAAAAGGAAATAAAAACACCATGAACCTCATCTATGACCATCGGAGGAATTATCGTGATACCTTAATGGGATGATGCAGAAATTTGTGGGGTCGCAGAGGTATTCACCTGGCACTGTGTGAATGAGGCACAAGCAGCAAAGTGACAGAGGAATACAATTTTAGGAAGTTTAGGGTTTGGAGAAGGTGAATGGGCACCATTGGATCTCGTCGATGAATCACCACCATTCACGAGAAGAAAAAACTACGCACCCATTTGAAATTCATGTGACGTTGAGTGTGTTGGATAACCCAAATTGAGAGTTCACCTCCCAAATCCATCTTTCTTTACACCGCAGTTGTAATCCACAAAGGAGTTTATTGTGTAAATTCAATGGAAGCATTATGAACATTTATTAGGTTATGTCCATCCAAAATATGTATAGTGTACAAACCCAAAAGCATATGCATAAATAAGGATGAATAAAGTTATCTCATCTCTAGTGGGGTTTGACAGTATTAAATATTGAGCATTGTATCAAATATTAATCTAAACTTTGAGGCATAATGTATTACTTATATGCCAATATAAAACCTAAGACATTAAATATAAGAGGTGTTTGCATAAGAGGTAACACCCGGGGTTATCCAGGAAAAACATTGGTGCAAAATGTATGAAATCAAACTATACATAAATTATGAATAAATATTTTCCATAAGAACATCATAATATCCTGTAACAATTTGTTTATAACCAAGTACAAAGAGAAATAAATTGGTTAATGAGATAGTAATTAAATGACCATAGAAAACATATTTTTCACAAATGTTGGAGTCTAAAATTATATATATAATAAAACTTCATTGTTACATAAGTATGTGACATTTTACACACTTCTTGTTGGGAATCTATTTAGAAAATAATAGATGTATCTACAACTTCAGCCCAAAAAAAATTTGGAAGGTTTTTACCTTTCAGCATGCTCCTAACCATCTCAATAATTATTGTATTCTTACGTTCAACGATGCCATTTTGTTGGGGATTATAAGTAGTTTGCAATTGTATTTGAATGCCATTCATTTCATAATAAGACTAAAACTTATTAGAAGTGAATTATCCCCCTCTATCCCTGCATACCATTTTTTAGAGAATAACAATTTTTATTTTTCTATAACAAGTTTAAATTGTTGAAATATTACAAATGCATCATATTTTTCTTTAATGGAATATACCCATTTTATTCTACTAAAATCATCCACAAAATTAATCAAATGCTCTTTTTTGTTGAGAGACAAATTTTGCATAGGACCACATATATTTGCATGCACTAGCTCCAATGGTTTACCTTCTCTCCATGATTTTCCTATTGGAAATGAGTCTCTATGGTTCTTACCAAGAATACACCCTCCACGGACTTTATCAATATAACAAATAAGGGGTAATAGTTTGACCATTTTCTTCTTATATAATAATTTCAAGCCTTTCATATTCAAATGGCCATTCCTCATGTGCCATAGCCAAGAGCTATCTTCATAATAAACATTTAATGTTGTAATTGCTTCAGAAGCAAGATTGAAATCAAAAATTCCATTTTGTAGCATATTAATTTTGGAAATGATTTTACTATGATCATCTTTATCATAGATTATGCATTGTTTGTTCTTAAAAACAATTAAATATCCCTTTTCAAGGAGCTTCCACACACTCAACAAATTATGTTCTAGACGAGGAACGTGTGAAACATCGTTAATGTGATTTGGTTTTCCTTGGTTTTTTTTCACATCAATTGTTCCCTTTCCTTTAGCTTCAACTGGTTAGTCATCTCCAAAGAGGACATCAAATTTTGTAGATTCAACTATCTTCACGAAGCCATCCTTTTTTCCTATAATATGATTTCTAAAACCACTATCCATAAGACACACCTCCTTGGAAACATTAATAGTTGAATCACATGACAAGAATAAAGTGCCAACCTCTTCTTTTTCTTTGGAAAAAATAGCGTGTTGTTTTTGTTTTTTTTTCCAACAATTCCATTCATAATGGCCGAATATTTTAAAATAAAAATGCTAAACTTGGGATTTATTAAAATTTTTACCTCCATCAGTGTCATCATTACATCTTCCTTTGTTATTTGCAAAAGAAATTCCTTCTTGTCCTGTGCCTCCTCTATATGTTTGTCCTTTTCCTCTTCCTCTTCCATGAGTGTTTTGGATTTTCTCATAACAAGAATTCTCACGTTCATGACTTATATCTTTGGAAACATTTATTTTTTCTTGAAATATTTCTCAATAGATTTTTCAGAATACCTATTCATTCTTTTCTCATGAGATTGAAGAGACTCCTTTAGATCATTCACAAACCGATGAGTTATATCCTAAGAATCCTCAATAGAAACAACAACCTCATCAATTTTAGCAAGAAAAATTCTTAAAATATTCTCAAAAATCTTTTGATATTTTAAATATTCTGCATAAGACTTATTTTCATTCATTATTCCCATAACTCTAGTGAAAACATATTCAATAGATTCTGATTTTTGCATGGACAAAGTTTCAAATCACTTCTTAAGGATTTCAAGTTTACAACTTTTACCTTATCAATTTCTTGATATGCTTTTTGCAACACATTCCATGCCTCATTTGATTTTGTTACTCCAACTAGTCTTGGAAAAATCAAATCATGCACTGCTTGTTGGATTAGGAAGAGAGCCTTTGAATCCTTTTTATGATTTTACTTTAACTTTTTTCTTTGGCCTTGAGTCCAGAGGGAAAGTGTTTGAGCTTCTATTTTTGTATAGCCATTTTCTATGAAATCCCACAAATATTGTAAGAGAAATAATATTTCGTCTTAATGCTCGAAAAACTAGTGTTCTTACCTTTAAACACTGCTATTTTTGGCTGAGAAATATGCATACTATTGTTCTTGTTGGCCATTGTTGCTAACTGCATAGAACTCCCACCAATAACTTGAATCTGCACAAGCTTCACAAAATTATGAAAACTCTTACCAATGGATTTTACAAACTTTTGAAACCTCCTGCCAACACCACACACTTTACACATAAATCAACTCTCTTCACCTAGCTCTCATACCAAATGTTAAATTTATCATGAGAATATATATATATATATATGAATGAATGAAAACATAAAAAAAAAATGATCAAAAGACTAGAGAACTCTGGTTCTCAATTCATAAGCTCAACTTTCCCATAGTGACATTGTAGTTTTAAAGTAGAGGAAGAAGAGATGGTTGTTATCATTGGACACAATGATTACATAAATAAATTTGAAGGATTTCCTCAGTGATAGCGATAGCTATAAGAATTTTAGTGGGAGTCCTCTTTAATAATATTTTCAAGAATCTTTCCCATGCTAGGTTGAAATTGAGCACAAGAAATTGATCATTAGTTTTCTCTCCACCTTTTAGTTATTCTCTTGTGATAAATTTCACATATTTTGTCAATATGATTAATAATATTAAACTAGCACAACCACTTTTACCAATGTTGTTGATATACATCGATAGGCGTATATCCACCACATTAATTAATAATTGTTAGATGTATTTTGTTAAAGGTTAACTATTTCTGATTATCAATAACTATAATAATAATATCCATATTATTTTATATTTATACAATTATACTTATTATATTAACATTATTTTTTATATTAATATACTATTATTTGTTACATAAAATTATATTTAAAACTATAATATAATTCAAATATAAATTCTTATTAATGATATGTATTTATTCTCACCATGATATGTATTTATTCTCACCATTATGTTATTGCTAATAATTATTATATATTTATGAATATAACTATCAATATATTTTATATAATTACTTAGAGTATATTAATAATATTAACTATAAGCAAACTATATATATAGTAGCAATATACTATTAAAATTTGTTAATACATAAATAGTTATTATTGAAACTATAATATAATTCACATATAACATAATAATATTATTTTATTATTATTTATTATAAGCATATATCTCTTACCAATATCGTGAATAATTATTATATATTTGTTAATATAACTATTAATATCTTAAATTTAAAATATCAACTATATATATATTATATATTAAATTAAAAAATATTTTACAATTACTTACATATAATAATAGTATAATAAACTCAATGGATTATTAATATTATAAATCCAAGGGATCAAAAAATCCAACAAACTAATATTATAAATCAAAATGATCAATAAACCTTAGGAATTGATATTTTAAACCCAAAGGACTAAATTATAAACTCAACGAATTAATAATATTATAAGCCTAAGGCACCAAAAAAATCCAAGGGTTTAATATTATAAACCCAAGGAATCGGTAAATTCAAGGGATTAATATTGTAAACCCAAGAGACCAACAAACCCAATGGATCAATATTAAAAACACAAGAGATTAACAAACCCTGGGAAGTAATTAATAAACACATTATTATTAATATTATAAAATGAAGTGGTTAATTAACCAAAGAGTTTAATATTATAAATCCAATCAATTAGTAAAACCAAGGGATAAATATTATAAACATAAAGGATGAAGAAACCAAAGGAATTATTATAAAAAACAAACGGGATTAATAAACCCTAGGAATTAACATTATAAACCCAAGGAATGGATAAACCCATGGGATTATTAATATTATAAAATCAAGGAATTAGTAAACCCAAGGGATAAATATTATAATCCTAAGGGTTCAACAAACCCAAGAGACCAATATTAAAAACCCAAGGGATTAATAAACCCTAGGAAATAATATTCCAAACTCAAGGGATTATAAATATTATAAACCCAAGATATTAAATTCAAAACAAAAGGAGTAATTAATATTATAAACCCAACAGTTTAATATTGTGAACCCAAGAAATTAATAAACCAAAGGGATAAATATTATAAACCTAAGAAATCAATAAACCCAAGGGATCTATGGTAAAAGCAATACAAATTAATAAAGCCTACGAATTAATATTTTAAACCAAGAGGATTGATAAACCCACATTTCCATTAACATTATAAACCCTAGGGATTGTTAATATTAAAAACCTAACGAATTAATAAACCAAAGGGATAAACATTATAAATCTAAGGGTTTATTATTAAGTCCTAGAACGAATATTTAACTGTTAATATTAGGGTTTAATAAACCCAAGGGATTGTTAATATTACAAACCAATGGGATTAATGTGAGTGACCCAAAGAACTAGAAAACTCAATAGATTAATGCTATAAACCCAATGTATCACCAAACCCAATGGATTATTAATATTATAAACACAAGGGATACATAAACCCAGGGATTATTAATATTCTAAATCTAAGGCATTAATACTATAAATGAAAATGATTAATAAACCCAATGAATCGATAAACCCAACAAAATAATATTAAAAATCCAAGAAATTAATAAACCCTAGGAATTAATATTTTAAACTAAGGGGATTAATACAAGTGGAGAGATTATTAATATTATAAACCCAAGGGATCAAATTATAACCCCAACGAACTAATAGACTCAACGGTTTAATATTGTAATATCCAAGGAATTAGTAAACACAAGGGTCGAACGATATAAAGTGAATGGACCAATATTAAAAACACAAGGGATTAATAAATCCTGAGAATTAATATTCTCAAACCAATGGATTGATAACCCGTCATGACTATTAATATTATAAACCCAAAGGATTAATATTACCAACTCAAAGAATTATTAATATTATAAACATAAGGGATCAATAAACCCAAGAGATTAGTAATATTATAATCCCCAAGGGATTAATATTATAAATACAAATGATTAACAAACCAAAGAAATTAATAAACCCAACAAACTAATATTAAAACCCAAGTGATTAATAAACCCTAGGAATTAATATTTTAAACTCAAAATATTAATAAACCCAATGGATTATTAATATTGTAAAGTCAAGGGATTAAATTATAAGCCCATTGATTTATTAATATTACAAACACAAGGAACTAATAAACCAAAATGGTTAATATTATAAACCCAAGGAATTAGTAAACCCAAAGTATTGATAAACCCACACCATTATTAATATTATAAACCCAAGTGATAAACAAACCTTAGTTGTTATTAATATTATAAACCTAACGAAATAATCAACAGAAGGGATAAGTGTTATAAACTATAAGGATTAATATAAAACCCTAGGACTAATATTTAACCCTTAATATTATAATTTAATAAAGCCAACGGTTTATTAATATTAGAAACCCAATTAATCAATATTATCAACCCAAAGAATTAGCAATTTGAAGGGATTGATGTTATAAACCCAATGGATCAACAAACCGAGGGGATTATTAATATTATAAACACGAGGGATCAATAAACCCAAGGGATTAATAAAGCCATGGGATTATTAATATTATAAAACCCAAGGAATTAATCAACCCATGGGATAAATATTATGAACCTAAAAGATTAACAAACCTAAAGCATCAATACTAATTAATTATTATTATTATTATTATTATTATTATTATTAATATTATTACAATATTATTACAATAATTTAATATTATTATTTAAATTTAATATCATTATTAAGCAATAATGATTAGTTAATATAATTATTAATAATTATTATTTAAATTTAATATCATTAGTATTGATATAATATAATAACAATAATAATATAATATTATTAATTAATTAGTAATATCCTTATTAATGATTAATTAAAAATAATTAATACATTTAGTCAATTAAATATTAATAATTATGAATTCATAATTTTAATTAATAATAATTAAATAAACAAATAGTAATAATAATTAATTAATCTATTTTAAATTAATAATTAATTATTTTTTGAAAGTTATAAATATTGTTTATTTATTTACTTATAAATTATTGTTATTGATAATATTAACAATTATATTGTTAATTTAATAATAATTTATTAGACCATGAACCATGAACCCAATGGATTTATAGAAAAACTAAAGATTAAAATTATAAACCCTATGAATAATATTATACCCTACAAATATGAAGCTTTAAATTAATAACCCCAAGGGGTTGATATTATAAACCCAAGATAATAATAAACCTAGCAATTTAACACTAAATAGCCAAGGGATTATAAAACCAAGGGATAAATATCATAAACCCAATGTATATAAACCCTAACATAAATATTATAAACCCTAAAATAAACATGCTTGACCATGATTATAAGCACAAGTTATTTATATTAAACCCTAGCATCAATATTATAAATAATATTATACCTTAGGAATATGAACACTTACATTAATAAACTCACAGGATTTATATTATAAACCCAATAGAATAATAAACCTAAGGGATTAATCCTAAAACCCCAACGTATTATAAAAGCAAGGAAATAACACTAAACCGAAGTGATTTAAATTCTAAACCCAAGGAATATAAATAGAAAGTTAAACATCATAAGCCCTAAAATAAACATGGTTGATCGTAGTTGACCATGGTCCATTTTCATAATGAATTTGGTTTTTGTCACAAAGCAACGTTCAACCATGGTTGACCATTGTTGAGCATGATTGATTTTCAAATGGAGACGATCTTTGTCACAATGTGATGTTGGACCATGGTGGATTTTCATATTGAGAATATGTTAGTCACAATGTGATGTCGGTCCATGGTTTACCATGGCTGACCATGATTATAAACCTAAGGGATTATATTAAACTTAAGGAATTATATTATTAACCCAAGGTATTATAAATCCAAATAAATAATACTAAACCCAAGGGATTAATATTATAAACGAAACACATATAAACCCTAAGATAAACATTATAAACCCTCAAATAAGCATGGTTGACCATGATCCATTTTCATATTGAGACAACCTTTGTCAGAATGTGAGGTTCCACTATGGTTGATTTTCATATTGAAAAATATTTGTCACAATATGACCTTGGGACATGGTTGACCATGATTATAAATACAACAGATTTATATTAAACCCAAGGGTTAATATTATAAACCTTATGAATACTTTTATACCCTAGGAATATGAACCATTGGATGAATAAACCCAAAATATTGATATATAAACCCAAAGAAATAATAAACCCAAGGGAATCATATTAAATCCAAGGGATTAATATCATAAACCCCTAGCACATAAACCCCTAGATAAATAGTATAAACCCTGAAATAAATATCGTTAACCATGGGTAAGCATGGTTAAATTTAACATTGAGACAATATTTTTCATAATGCAACGTTTGACCAAGGATGACCATCATTGCTCATGGTTGATTTTCATATTGAGACAAAGTTTGTCACAATATGATATTGGACCATGCTTGACCATGATAATCCATGGTTCATGATGGTTGGCAATGGTTCATTATGGTTGATTTTCATATTGAGGCAATCTTTGTCATAATGTGATATTGGAACATGGTTGACCATGGTTTAGAATGGTAGATTTTAATATTGAGATAATCTTTGTCACATTGTGAGATTGTAACATGGTTGAGCATGGTTGACGAATATTATAAACACATTGTATTTATATTAAACTCTAGTATTGATATTATAAACCCTATGAATAATATTACACCATAGGAATATGAACCCTTAGATCAATAAACACAATAAATTAATATTTCACCCATCATTATCAACCCAAGCGATTTAGAAATCCAAGGGTTCACCATCATTATAAACCCAAGGGATTTATGTTGCACCCAAGGATTGATATTATAAACCATAGGAATATGAACCCTTTGGGTCAATAAACACAAGGGATTGATATTATAAACCTAATTCAGTAATAGACCTAATGGATAAATACTAAAAAACAAAGGGAATAATATTAAACCCATTAGATTAATATTATAAATGCAAGTCTTTTTAACCCTAAGATAAATATTATAAACCCAAAAATAAACAACGTTAACCATGCTCAAGCATCGTTGATTTTCATATTGAGACAATCTTTTCTACAATGCAACGTTGGGCCATGGTTGACCATGGTTCGCCATGGTTGATTATGGTTTTCATATGAAGACTATCTTCTTCATAATGCAACATTTGATAATGGTTGATGATGGTTTTTTTTCAAGATGAGAGAACATATGTCATATTAAATATTTTAAATCCCTTAATCTCTAAATCCCCAACATCACTATTATAAACATAAACCATAATCAATGTAAGAACCACATTCCAAACCATAAAGACATCAATACAAAACATTAATATCATTCCACTAATAAAAATACACTAAAACCATTAAAACATGATAAACCATCAATAGATTAATAATAACACACTTATATCATTCCATTATAAATAGTTAATATATTTTAAAGCATAAACACATTAATATTAATACATGAATATATTAATAGTATAAATATCAAGAATATTGAAATAAACAACAAGAACATGAGTTCCCAACATTAATATTATAAGCCTCGATAATATTTTCATTTATGGAAGGCATCAACACAGTAAAGGGACCCATACAAAAATAACCCAAACAATTACAAATGCAAGAAAACGAATTAAACCAAATGCTACATTAACCAAATGATAAAAGAATTTTTACAGATATAAACCTCATTAGCAATACATATTGTATACATGAAATGAGTGATAAAAATAAATGATTGATAAGACTCTTATTAAAATAGTGAAAAAATATGAATTTTGTAAACCTAAATCTACTATTATTAATGTTATAAAATCTATATTTTTATTTAAATTAATGTTTATGTTTATATTAATATCTTTTTAATATTAATATTAATGTTTATGTTCGATATAATATTAACATTAAACTCATTTCTATTAATATTAAAAAACGTAATCTTATAAACCTCATGTTATAAAATAACCTAATTCTACATGAACCAAATGATATAAAAATCTCTATATCTATAAACATGATGCCATTGAACCTAAATAAACCTAAAGTTCAATGGAAATATTTATAGCTATATTTAATGGTAATGTTCATATTAATGGGTAGATGCAATAGTTGTTAAGTATTCATATTCAATATCATTAATATTAATATCAATATCAATTAATAGACATATTAATTACCAGTATTAATATTGGTAATTTTCAGCGTGGTGGCCAAATTTTTCATTAATATTGGATAGCATTGGTAATATTAATATTAATAACATTTAGGCCATAATTTTATAATTCATTATAATATGAATTAGAAATATTAATATGAACCAATCATTAAATTTATTTTTAATGATTGGTTCATGTAACTGCCCTTTTATGACTGAATGGTTCATTCTAAAGAAACCAACAATATCAACTTAAAAAAGGAAGTAAATTGAACAACATGAAAAACAATGCAAATAACATTGTCAAATATTACTATGAATATGATAAACATATTCAATCTCATGAATATATAAAAATCATTATTATATTAAAAGTAAACAAAGAGGTCAATAAAATCAATTTGAAAAACATCATATAAATAGGTAGGAATATTATTAGTTACATTTCACAGCAATATCGACATCATAAGACTCTTATTATAATAGTGAACAAAAATTCAGAATTTTGTAAACCTATTCTTTAAAATCCAATATTATTAATGTTAGAAAACCTATATTTATATTTAAACTAATGTTTATGTTTATGTTTATATTAATATTTGTTTACTGTAATATAAAATATCATTATTATTCATATCATTATCCATATTAATTAATAAACATATTAATAAAGACATTAATTACCAGTATTAATATTGGTGATTTTCGACATGGTGGCCAAAATTTTCATCAATATTTGATATCATTGGTAATATTAATATTAATAACATTTAACCTATACTTTTTTAATTCATGATAATATGAAATAGCAATATTAATATCAATGTGAACAAATCACTAAATTGATTTTTAATAATTTCTTCATATAACTGGTTGTTTATTTCAAAACGGTTCATTCTAAAGAAAACAAAAATAGCCACTTTAAAAGAAGAAGTAAATTGAACAACATGGAAAATGATTTAAACAACTTTGTCAAATAATACTATGAATATGATGAATGTATTCATCTCATGAATATATGAAAATCATCATTATATTGAAAGTAAATAAAGAGGACAATAAAAGCAATTCAAAAAACATTATATAAACATGTTAGAATATTAATAGTTGCATGTCACAGCGATATCGACATCAATCACCTCTCTCTTCCTAAGTGTATCATATGCACTATCTTTCATCTCAGAATAATGTTGAAAAGAAAAAGGCGGTGAAATAAATAAACCATATATTGATTTCACTCATGATATGGTTGTGAATGCCTGGCCTTGTTGCTCTTTATTCCCGATATCAATTGATGCTCATTCTAAAGTCAACCCCTATGACCTATGGATTGTAAGAGCCCATGCCATCTTCAAAGGAATTTTTTTTCGATTTCCTCATATCACTGACATGATAGGTACAATATTTGGATGGCTTGCATCATTTGGAAAACCAACATACTTATCAAAAAGAATAGTTGTGAACATTGGAAGTTGAGGTGGCTTAGAGGTAGACGTATGAAATATATCTTTCACATAATCAATTTCATGATCCACCAACAAAACATCAACCGATAAATTAAATATCAACATAACACTCTAACCACAACACAAAAATACTTCACTGTCCAACTGATCATCATCAACACCAATGATTTCTGAATGCCTTCAATGCCAAACAATACATCGTGTAATTGGAGTATCTAATGATTTTAACATATGCATGTTATGGAAGGAGACCAAATTATTTTTTGGAAATATGTGAACTACTAGATTAAATAAATCTATTTCTCTAGGATGCAAAACCTCATATCAGCCCGTGACATAAGAAACTCCCAATCATCAAGAACAAATTTTTCATTTCTTATGTTATTGATGACTCTACGAAAACAATATTGTTTATGATTATTCCCTTGTTGGAAAAATATTGTTTCAAGAGTGACAACAGTGTTGATTTTTTTCCGCAAGGCTTTCCCTGTTGTATTACCTGCATGCAAAGGTTTATCTCTCACAGGAGGTAGTTGGCCAAGGTCACCCACAAGGATCATGGATCTACCACCAAAAGGAAAATTATTTTTCTATATAAATTCTTCTTGTTATTGAACATCTATTTGTATAAATAACCTTGATCCAAGAAATATCATTCAATCAATCAATATATATCGAATATTCTACATTTCTTCTTGGAATAGTGCTAGTGATTGTCCCTATAGTGGTTCGATATCTTTAATTGGATATTTTTAGAATCAAGAGTATTTTTTTTCAATGTATATTGAAATAATTTATTCATGTTGGGGAAAGAAGAAGAAAATGACTTCTTCCACTACTTGAAAAATTAGAAAGAGCTTCAAAAATAAAATAGACAAGGAAAGACTTCCCAGTTCCTACAGTGCCCTGAACAATCATAAGAAGAGGTTCACGACTATCATACTCAACAAAGTTCCTTAAAACAATTTTAAAAGAAAGTTGTTGTTTTTCATGCAATGAATTTTGAGATCCAAATGTTATGTTTGAAATTTCAACAATATCACCCCTTGATTGACCATTCCTTATAAAATTAATAGGTTCTTCTAAAACATCATTAGAAATAGTTGTAATTTACCAGTAAAAGGATATATCAAAGTTGCTTCAACCAAGGTTGTGAATATTATAGAAACATTCACATCATTTGGTGGAACCAAGTGAGAGAAAAGCTACCATTCTTGAAAACCCACCATCTTCTTCATCTTCAATATTGTCAAAAATTGATGGATTTCAATCAACATGCCATGCTTGATATAAAAAATTCCTCCAATTTTCAATAATAGTTTCGGTTGAAAGGTCAATTTCTGTAGGAATGCCATGAAATGGCTTGTACAAGAGAAATTATTTCTAGCAAAAGGTTTCAAATTCGTCTAAAACCTCACGATGAAGAGAATAAACTGTGTCCAAACGTGAACAATAGCCTAAAAATCACTAGGCTTCCATAGATCTTGTTTAGGCTTTCTATAAAATGTCCAAGAAGTGTTGTTTCTATCAAAGATAGATGTTTAAGGAAAAAATGTCTCTTATGATAATGTTCAACAAAACTATTCTCAGATAAACATTCTAGGTCACTCCTTGAGATATTCCTAAAAAGCTTTCTTCCAGCATTTAAGGAAACAAATTTCTGACTACAAACAATAAGAGGTAGCTTAAGAAACATATGGCATGTTTCTTGTGCTCCAATGTCACAGTCAACACTCGTTTCTGCAAGAAAATTTCTGTATGCACATAAATCATGATCCTCAGAGCCAATAGACTTTGAAATTCTAGTTAAGATATGATAATAAATTTTGGACCTTTTTTCTACCTTCTATTCATACTTAGTAATATATTTCAAAATACTATACCGAGAAATCATTGGTTAACAATCGACATTTTCAGACCACATTGTGAGAAGGGAAATGTTATGTACATTGAGCCTAATCATGATTTCTTGTTGGTTCATATTTCTTTCTTCCTTGATCATCTATGAACAATCCTTATTCATCACAAATATCGCATGGGGAATTGTACCGACATGTGAGAATAGTTTCCTTTTTGCACAAACAAGATCTACACTGCACTTTTTTTGCCTTTGGACATGATTTAACAATTATTCATAATCATAATAAGGATTGCAAGAGAAAATATGATCAATATTCAATAGGAAAGGGTCATCATTGAGGCTTTGTGGAACCATTATGTTGTGACGATGTATGTCACATGGATTCCATGTAGTTACATATTTGTCAAAGAATATCTTTGCAAGTTGTACATCAGAACCATTTGACCAATCAAGTCTTTCCATGTCAGGAGTTCCTTTCAACCATATCAAACCATGTGTATGTGTTGAACCTCTATGCTTCCACTCATATATAAAGAAAATGAAGATATAGTTACTACAAACAATATAAATATAATCATAATAAACAATTGACAAAGTATAGAAAATAAATTCAACAACACAAACTTGTACCATAAGTCTTTAGCTTTAAGATATTTTTGGATAACTTCCTCTTGAAATATATTTAATCTATGGTGCGTAAATGTGGTGAAAATATGAGGGACTCGATAACATTCTCAATTTTCATACAATGCTCATTTAAAGAACAAGAATGTGGATGTATGGGCATGAGGTTACGCACCTCTGGCCACTTTGTGTTAGCTACACTCAAAGTAAAAAATAAATATGGACACACCAAATAAGTTATCATGTCAGTGAATTGAGCCCGATAGTTAGTCCAATATGTCATTGTACCTCATAAATAAGAATCAAACCGCATAAGATGCTCAACCAACTTATTATCTAGTAAATAAAAAACAGAGTGATGCAACTCTTCAATTTTTGGAGGTGAGTTATCATATAAATGTTTCTTTACAAAAACTACAACAATTTCATGGCTCTGATGCCACATTACCATCTTCAATAGGTAATATCTAATGTGAGGATGGCTTCCAAATCTCTGATCATAGTATCTATGAAGATGCAATGCATAATAATGAGTTTCAACACTACAAATACATGGATGCAACCAATCAACATCACCAATGGGGAACAATATGGGGAATTCCATATCTAATAACCCGTATTTATTATATTCATTGACTAGAAAGATTCCAATATTGGGCCAATCCATTTTTGAACATTTAAAGAATTAACATTATCAAGAAATACTCTAATTTCTTCCACTTCTCTCCATTCATTTGGTAGGAAAGCAACAAAATAACAAGGATGCGATTGCAAATGCTTCGCAGGCAACCCTTCATTATTAGTTGCATTGATCTCAAATTATTCAATATAACAATCAACAAATTAAGACTGGAGGAGACATTTGTTGATATTTTGGGAAAAGCCTTCACTGAATCATAGTAAATTACAACATCTCCATAATATTGATCATGTTGGATTTTGGAAAGAAATGCAACCATCACTCGAGATATTTTGATATAACATTCATAATATTTAGACTGAGCAGTATGTCTCCTCACAGTTAGAGAGTCAATATATTCAACCTGTTTGAGAAGACTTTGTAAAATTGTAGAAATGTCTTGACTAAATCTAATTGTGTGGTCACTAACCTTATATTTCCCATCTCGATCATGTGTCGCTTGAAAAATAGGATTCACACGTGCTATTAACATCTCCTTAACTTGGCTAAGAACTCTTAAAATATGAGGTTTCTCACTAGGATCCATGTTATTATATCAACAAAAATGATGGGCACCTCTTTCATTCTTACATCATCTACAAATAGGTCCTTTAGAAACTCTCAAAACTTGGATTTTGAGATATGATTCTTGAAAAATGTGTCACATTTGGACAACTAAAAAGATGTCTATCTTTGCTCAGAATCTTGTATGCGCTACAATCATGTTTTCAACAAAATGAATATGATATTTATCAATTTTACCATCTTGAGAACCATTTGGAAGGCAAAAATTTCTTCTAAAACATACTTCACTTCAACAACATGAGATTCCCTTCCCAAATTTGAAACATGTGGAATGGATCTATGATAGGGCCTTTCCAAATTTATGGTCTGCAATTCTCGAACCTGAGAGAATGGAATGGTGTCTTTGTCATAAAAGCTTTTAAAATTAAATGTCCAACTAATTATAAATGAAAAAATTAAAAATTGATCAAATGTATTTAAAATTTACATTTTTTTGGTGATGTGGATGAAGGCTATAAGATGGTTTCTATTCGCTTCTAACATTTGGGGAGTTATTTTCTATGCCTATGTTCAACTGATTTGTTTCCTATTTGAATAAAATAAAATATATTATAAAACTAAATATCTAAGAAAATAAAGATTCAAAAATGGAAAGAAAATAAAGTACATTGAGCATTTACATTAGTTTGACAATTTGATGTCTTGGATTCCATTTCTCCAACCTGATCGGATGAAATCATCTTTTAGCCATAAAAGGCTATAAAATACAATTTACAGTAATTATAAATGAATAAATGAGAAACATATCAAATGAATTCAACATTTACATTTGTTTGGTGATGTGGACGAACACTATGAGATGGTTCATCTTCACTTCTAACATCAGTAGATGGAACATCTACAAAGTTAATTTCTATGTGTCTACTGAAATGAGTTGTGTCATGTTCAAAGAAAATAAAATACACAATAAAATTCAATGTACAACCAACTAAAAATTAAACAAAATGAAGAATAAATAAAATACATTGAACATTTACATTAGTTTTCCAATTTTATTGTCCATGAGAATGAAGACGAAGGTTATGACATGCTTCATCTTCACTTATGAGATTAGTGTACAGAACACTTGGGGATCTAATTTCTATCTGTATATTAAAATGAGTTGTATCCTATTCCAAGAGAATAAAATACCTTATAAGTTAAGTAAAAAAAAAAAATTGTAAATAGAGGAATATAATAAAACAATCGCTATTGCATCCAAAATAAAAATATAATTGGGTTACATTCATCGTTCCACATGAAATTCTATAAGGGATGACTAATTCTCTTGGAGGAACAACATTACTTTGATAAGGGGGATTGGAATATCCAATGTTTAGAGAAACTCATTCCAAATTGTCAAGCAAATGGCCAATTAAACTATCATCCAAATAACCACATACAATGTCATCAGTGCCTCCATCATGGATATTTTGCAACCTCTAGCCTTGCTCAAAACTTGCAATTGAAAATGCAGAAGGGTTAGGGTAGACATTTGCATCCATGTTATCGATATGATGTTCTTCCTCATTGTATGATCTTTCCCCAACATTATGAAAATTGTCTAGAGAGCATCGAACAACAAAATTATGCTTACGAGGAGCATATGTGACAATGAACTATCAATGGGAAATGTTATTTCCATGATACAATCCATATTATGATACTTACGAGAAATTAGAAAATAATTTTGAAGAGTGGTTTAACTAGTTCTTCTATGATGTGTCACTCCCCTATGATCATTTATTTCTTAATTATTTCGTTGATACCCTAAACAATGACTTTCATTAGCCCTGTCACGAGATGCAGGTGACAAACTTTGTTTTCTTGTAATCTAGATTGTGCCTTCAAATGGCATTTCTACAATGCATAATGACATATTTATTATGGAATTGTAAATATGGAACATAATGAAAAAGGCACAAGCTTTTTTTTAACGACCATATTAAAACATGAAAAGAGTGTATGGTCTTTTTCCAACCATATAAACTTAGCAAAATGTATAATGCTTTTTCCAACTAGCTAAAAACAAAAATGACTTTTTCCAAATGGCTAAAACCAAAAAGCCTAAATTTTATTCTTTCATATTAAAATTATAATGGGAAACCTATATAATTGAAACACAATACTATAAGAATTATATGACTTGGAAGTATATCTAAATATTTGGAACTATATATTATTGAAATATAAATGTAAATATTAAAATGTTCATAAACATGTAACATTGTTTGACAATCAATGAGAAATAACTAATAGAAATAACATGTATAACATAAATCTTAGTAATTATAATTATACAAACAAAGAAAAATGTAGAGCATCCAAACAAATTTACAGGTAATTAAAAAAAATTAAGGGGATAAAATATGAAATAGCTTCCAGCAAATTGCAATTGGATTAAATATCCAACATCTAATACATACACATATTCCTTAAATTTCAGCAGAAGCCATATAACTATGCATATGATCGTAATTTTAAATTATAAGTATATAGACCCAATGTATATAAAGTATAAAAAATGGAAACATTTTCCGTAAACATAGAGAGGATATAAAATGAAAATATTTATAAAAACTCTTAATAGGAGTAATAGCCTAAGTCCCCATATAGATATCTAATGGTGGAATCTCATCAACATAATCCATATGGGGAGAAATTGCCAAAGGATTTTCAAACTCAATTAGATCATTGCAATCCTACAGTGTTGGATACCAAAACCCACACATCCGTTGATTAATTGAATTATAAATATCTATTGGAAAACAAAGGCTAGTCATCATGTCATATAATAGGAAAGGAACTTCAATGTAGTTGCACATAAAAACCACACCAAATATTGTTCAAAATGGAAGATAACCAAGACATTTTCTAATTATATATGTAGAAATTTCTTCCAATGACTTCCATGTGAAGCCCCAATCATCATGAAAGTAGTCATTTCTTCATTCAATGCATGGTTGACTAAATTGGAAATTATCTAATTCTTCAATTGGCCATACAAAATTAGATACATCATTGAAAAGGAATATCAACTCATTCATATATATTTCTAATGACATACACCATATGAGATTGATTGGAAGAAATGAAAAACCCCATTCATTTTTTTTACATGAAACCAGTAGATTGTATACGGCAAACGAGGATAATATTCATACTCCTTGTTAGAATAGAGCCAAAACAATTTACTTTTATAAAGCACTTCATTCTTATGGGGTGAAGTTCCACCAAATGGAATATCAACCCTTCACCAAACCCTATCAAGGATACATCAAGTATAAAATTTATATTGCATTCTATCACACACATGTTTTAGAACAACCCAATCATATTTTTTGTTGCTTACATTTTCCAACAATGAAAAGAATCCCCAATCTCCAATTCGTATTGGCCTTATATTTTTAAAGGCCTTTTTAAATGTATTCATTAAAAAATAGTTGTGTGAATGGGAACATTCTATTGGTAAGGATAAAACCATCATTGGTCCAACAGTGGACTAAACTCTGTATCTTGAATCTATGAATCGAAAATGAAAATAAGATATGTGCCCATTCTCATTAATGTATTCAAAAACAAAATAATTGTCTTCATTATTGAGCAAAGGAAGCATAAATCCAAATTCATTCATAGAGACATGTTTGGAACACAATAAGAAATAATGGTTTTTCAAAACATTCTTCCATTGCTTACAAATAATGTTGAACTTTATCACAACTGAGAAAAGGAGCCACAGGAAGACAATTTCATGAATTTCAAATAGAAGATGACTTTAGATAGTTAGATCCATGATGAAACAATGAAATCACCTAACATAAAAAAATACATGTGATATCAAGAAAACAATTTTCAATTAATGTTGAATAAAATTAAAGGTAACATACATACTTAATTTTCCATCTACACATAGAGGGAACTTTACATATATAAATTGTATAAAGTAAAATTAGCTATAAAAACATTATTACAATATTCAACAAAAACTCACAATTTTATAAACCTAATGTTTAGAATCTAATATTATTAATGATAATAAACATACATTTATGTTTATATTAATGTCTATATTTAATATTATTATTATAATCTCTCATCAGAAGTCTTATTCCTTAGGCTATCCTTCTGAATTAATTCATACTTTAGAATAGTATCCCCTTGACCTCCGAAGTCCATGACATCTTTAGGTTGTGTGTTTACCCATAAATTTTGATTATCAAATATAGGGTCCCTTTTGGTCCCCATCTTTGTTCCTACAAATTTTGAATTTACTTTTATAAGAATAAGGTTTCTTTTCCAGAATTTACTATACATGCTTGCTTATTTCGCATCCATTTGTTAGTTCTATTCTTTTCTTTTGCTCTAATTTTTAGATTCTTCTAATTCTTGGATTACATAAAATAAATCTATTACATAAATAGATTGCATAAATATATTACATAAAATAGATTTTAGTTAAATCTAATAGATAAACCTATCACATAAAATATAATGAATTTAATATAAAATCTAATACACTCATTATGTGCATAGAATATATTTTATATTGAATAAATCTATTATGTAAATCTATTATATAAAATAGATTACATAAATATATTGCATAAAATCTAATTTAAATTTAATGCATC
The DNA here is from genome assembly GCA_031772625.1 of Pinus tabuliformis. Taxonomy (NCBI): domain Eukaryota; kingdom Viridiplantae; phylum Streptophyta; class Pinopsida; order Pinales; family Pinaceae; genus Pinus; species Pinus tabuliformis. The sequence goes on along the minus strand of CM062814.1, from coordinate 355,028,080 downwards.
CAATACATAAAATAGATTATATAAATCTATTATATAATCTACTACTATATATATAGTATAGTTAAATCTATTACATAAAATATATTTGACACAAATGTATTACATAAAATAAGTAACATTGGTGAATGTGGTTGTGATTTTATATTGAATAAAATCTATAAGAGAAGAGTCAAACAATTGGCCTCTCTCATATTCTAACATATTCTCATAATATACAACATAAAAATTCTCATTATTTTCTAAACATTGTAAAATATATAATACTCCTTATAACTATTAATATTATCTTAATCACTTTACTTTCGAGATATTATACCCAACATTAAACTTGAAAACATGAAATATTATAATGTAAACACTATATCCTTGGCTTTCTCTTAACCATAGACATGAGCCACATAGAAAGGTTTGTACCTATGCATTATATAGTATAGTATTTTTCCTATTGTATATTCGTTTTCCTAAAGGTATGTACCTATATATTACATTGATTCTATATTCTAGCATCTATTATATTGATTTTATATGGGATAAATCTATTACATAAAATAATTCTATATTGTATTTATTATTGTATTTATTTTTATATGGAAGGATATTTTTGAAAATAAACTTATTGGATCAACATCATAATCCCAATATTATAATCTCAATCTTGCATTATGTATATTTTGTCATAATCCCAATATTATAATCTCAATCTTGCATTATGTATATTTTGAATTTGATTATTGTACTGAATAATAAGAGTTCTTTTGAAAGATTTATTATGCATGCTTATTTATTTATCATCCATTGGTTTAGCTTACTATGCATGTTTGTTTAGTTACCATTCATTTGTTAAATTTGTATTATATTATTTTCTCTTGAAGTTGTGTTCATTGCAAATTTCTAGAATATTATAGAATCTATTACATTGATTTTATATTGAATAAATCTATTAGATAAATTAGATGTTATAATGTATTTATCTCTTTATGGAAGGATAATCTTGAAAATCAACATCTTGGATCAATATTATAATCCTAAACTTGCATTATGCATATTTTGTATTTGATTATTGTAATAAGAGTTCTTTTGAATGATTTACTATGTATACTTATTTATTTATTTACCATACATTTGCTTGTTCTATATTTTTCTTTTTCTCTAATTCTTGGATTGTTTTAATTCTAGGATTACATAAAATAGATTTTAGTTAACTTTAATGGATAAATCTATTACATAAAATATGATCAATCTAATATAAAATCTAATGCATTCAGTACATAAAATAGATTTTATATTGAATAAATATATTACATAAAATACAATAAATCTAACATAAATTTAATGGATTCAGTACATAAAATAGATAGATTTATATTGAATAAATATATTAAGTAAAATAAATATATTACATAAAATAGATTTAAAAAAAATAGATTTTAATTAAATCTAATAGATAAATCTATTACATAAAATAAATCACATTGGTAAATATGGTTATGGTTTTATATTGAATAAACCCTATAGAAGAAGAGTCAAACAATTGATCTCTCTCACTGTAAATTCTAGAGTATTTTCATAATCTTCGACATAATAGTATTCTTTATAACCATTAATATTATCTTAATAAATTTTCTTTCAATATATTATAGGCAATATTAAACTCCAAAACATTACATATTATACTCTAAACATTATACAGTTGTCTTTCTCTAAATGGAGATTATTCATTATATTGTATATTCTTTTTCATGAAAAATGTTGTATATTCTTTTTGTTTTTTTTTTGTAAGCTGAGGTATGATTCTATTACTATAAAAATAAGAAAACTATGTACATATACATGGCGCCACCCGCCCAGAAGGGAAACCAGGTGGCCTTCAAAAATATATAATCCCCATCCAAAAGAAGTAAATGTTCAGGTTGTCTAACGAGAATGAAGAACCTGCTATTCTACCTAACAACATACTATGCAAAGCTGTAAAGAGAAACTGGCTTTAATTAACTTGATTCTAAGCCCTCTAAGATAGCAAAAATACAAAAAGAGTCATATAAGAACCTCCATAAGCTACTGCTTCATGGCCTCTGGCTGGATATGAGGTTCTGTCTTAACTATGCCACCATCTTTGAGCATCTGGACCAGCTTGTCCATCTTCCTGTCCTGCATCATGAGAGTTATTTGTAGATTCTTCAATTCTTTTTTCAGGTTCTCTTGGGCAAGCTCCACCATTTCCGCTGCTACTTGTTCCATTGACTTGGCGAGCAAACGCTTCATACCCCAATAAACATGCAGAGACTGTTTGTAAAGGGATATCCTCCCTCTGGTGTGGCCCGGGTCGGGAAGATAATGCTCCCAGTCTGCCATCTCAGGGTCCGATTGGTCCTGCAGCGCCTCTTCCTCCAGGTGGTCGAGAATCCTCCGAACAGTGGGATGGGTTTCCTTCACATAAGCATTCTCGGCTTCCTGCAATTTCCGTCGCATGTCCTTCTTGCCTCGCCTCCTTCCAGGAACCCCGGTACTGCAACCTTCCTCATACATATCATTGCGAGCTCGGTTCTGACCATGACCTCGTACACCACCGCGACCCCTTCGGCCTCGACCTCGACCGCGGCTTCCGTGAACCTCCTCGTCGTCATCTTCCTCTGGACTGCCATCATCCTCCGCAACATCGTCGTCTCTGGCGCCCACTGAGCCAGAGTGCCTCATCCATTTGCCTACCTTGCCTCCCGAGGTCGGCCTTAGCGTCTCCTCTGCATAATTCTCCCTGATATCTCCTGCCTGGTCATCCGACTCCTCAGAGATGTCGACAGAAATGGATCGCAAAGTTTCCTCAGCCGCATGTGTCCCTTGCTCCTCCAGAATCACCCCCTGACTGCGCGTTCGCCTACCCTCGTTGCGGACTGCAGCCATACTCGCTGACAGCAATTGCCCAATTCTTCTTTTCGGCAGACCAAATTCCACCATACGCTGTTGCAACAGAAGCACCGAACCTCCCTCACGTTGTTGAGTTAGATACAGAGAAAATCCTATTCTTCTACAGGCATGCAAGAGTAAAACAGTTCCATGCAGCCTTATACCGCCATTCGACCACCTTCCATCGTTATTGTGAGGTAGCTCCCAAGCTTGCCCATTATTACACGTCGCAGGACTAAGGCGTTGATGTGATAAGCTCCTTGGCCTCCCGATGCCACCGCACTCCCACCACAATACCCGCTCTGCAGTCGGCCTTGGGATGGGCAATTCGTCCCATGTCTTCATTAAATCGTTCTGCCAAATGGGAATTTTAACTGCTTCATTATTATGCCATTCCCTACACCTCCGAATCATTATTGGAAGGTAGCTAAACAGTCCTGTCGCGCCCGATCGCCTCATCATTATCCTGTCGTAAGATGGCTGCCAACTCAGCCCACCGTGGATCCTCCTGTAACACACCCCAGCTACCATCCAACACCCGAGCCGATTCGCCACTTGCCCAATTGGCTAGATAATCTGCCGCCCTATTGCCACGCCGCAGTACATGGGTGAGTGTTATATAATCAATCTGCCTCATCTGGCCTTCAATATCCTGGATAATGGCAGCAACCCTCCAGCTCTTGGCTACGTGGTCCCATGTTTTACCCCTCTGTAGTTTCCTGAGCATGTCAATGACGATTTGGGAATCGCCTTCTATAACCAGGTTTCGGTAGCCATTCCTTACCGCAATGCGAATGCCATGATAAGCCCCCCAGAGCTCCGCCTCATTATTGGACATCTCCCCACCCCATTCCGCATATGCCCAACGCGAACTCCCTCTACTATCGCGGAAAATCCCACCCCATCCTGCCTCCCCAGGATTGCCCTTTGATGCACCATCGAAGGACAGTTTGATTTGATTATCGCCTGGGAGGCGAAAATAATTAGGGCTCTGCATACTTTGTTGATGACGCCTATCAGTGTTGGGATATAACATCGTAAAATCTATGTTCAATTTGGTTAGTATTCGCTGCTCTTCCACATTTAATTTCCATTCCTCCTCTCCCCAAGATTCGGAGAGGACTGTTTCCTTCAGCGACCGGCATACCACCTCCCATATTCCTGCCTCACAGCAGCTGCGACCCTTGAAAATTCGACGATTTCGTTCTTTCCACACCTCCCAAATTACAAAACCCAGCGATAGACTCCAGAGCCGCCTGACAAGTTTGCTATGAAAATGCCCCGCTCCCCATTGTAAAATGGTACCCCTAAGACTATCAGGGTCCCTATGCAAATAACCGAAGAGAACCCGAATTTCGTCCCACAGACTTTGGATATACAAACAGCGATTCAACAAGTGTTCCTGTGTCTCAAATTCCTTGTTACACAAAGAACACCAGGAGGGACCAATCATGCCTCGTTTCTGGAGATTATCCCACGTCAAGATCCTACCTTGACACACCAACCATGCAAAAATTGTAACTTTAAGCCACCATTTAGCATCCCAGAGCTTTTTCCAAGGCGTTGGGTCAGCCATTGCATCCTCCTTTGTTAACGAGTAATAAGCCTCTTTAACTGTGAACATACCTTGCGGTGCTTTCCCCCAGCGTAGGATATCAGTGCGTTGTATATTCTTTTTGTTGGAGGTTTTATTGTATATTGTATATTACATTGTTTCTATATTCTAGAATCTATTACATTAATTTTATATTGAATAAATCTATTACATAAAATAGATTTTATATTGTATTGTTCTGTATATGGAAGGATATTTTTGAAAGTCAACTTGTTGGATCAATACTATAATCTTAATTTTGCATTATGTCTATCTTTTATTTTATTATTGTACCTTTATAACAATAAGAGTTCTTTTCAAGGATTTCTATTGTATTATTTTATGTTGAAGTTGTGTTCATTACAAATTTTTGGAATATTTTAGAGTCTATTACATCAATTTTATATTGAATTTATTAAATTGATTTTATATTCTAAAATCTATTACATTGATTTTATATTGCATAAATATATTACATAAAATAAATTAAATATATTACATAAAATAAATTATATATTGTATTTATCTCTATCGGGAAGGAAAATCTTGAAAATAAACCACTTCTATCAATATTATAATCTTATTCTTCCATTATGCATATTTTGTATTTGAGTATTATAATAAAAATTCTTATTTATTAATTTACCATCCATTTGTTTGTTCTATATTTTTTATTGTTCTAATTATTAAATTATTCTAATTCTTGAATTAAAAAAAATAGATTTACATGATTTTATTACATAAAATAAATTAAGTAAATATATTACATAAAATATAATAAATCTACTATAAATCTAATACATTCAGTACATAAAATAAATTTTATATCGAATTAAATCTATTACATAATACTCCGATTTAATAATACTCCATATAACCATTAATATTATAAAAATATAATTCTCCTTATAATCATTAATATTGTCTCAAACACTTTTCTTTCAATACAGTATATGCAATATTAAACTTCTAAACATGAAATATTATACCGTAAACATTATGGATTTCTCTGGCATGTGGGGAACTCATCAGTTCCATCTTTTTAAATGGGAATATTGTTGTGGGAGAAGTAGAGATCACCTCAAATATGAAGAATATGCTATGATGAACGCTATTAAGAACAAATTAATAATAGAGGATTGAGAGGGGAGCTCACTGGGAGGCAACCCAACATATATCTCCGCCAGAGGATTCCAGTTGGAGTAAAATCGGAAGGGGAATGTTGGATATCAAAACTTGTAACTAAAATATTGGACATAAGGGTCATCCTCGACATAAAAAACTGACTCATGTTGTGATAGAATGCTTATTCCAAATATCAAATTCTCACATTAACTTTGAATATATATGATCTGTTATTTGTGTGATTTGTGTAGCATTATATTGCAGTAAAAGGTAATAAAGAAAAAGCAAAATGTGGAAACAGAATATATGAAAGTATTTAAAATTCCAATTCTTTCAAGGCTCTGTTCTAATTACAAATTTGGGTCAGAATATATAATTGGTATGGCTAACTATGGATTGTAAACCCTGGAATACCACATAAAATTATAAAAACACCATACTAATGGTCTAAGGAATTTTTTGAGGGATTCTCTACAACCAAATCTTATTTAAATGCAAACTCACACATTTTAATTCCCAATATGTCACCTGTAGTACAACAATGGGTTAATCTCTTTGCCATCATCCCTAATTTTGAAAAAAAAAAACAGGAGTTTTATGATTGAAATTTCCACCACCTTTCTGTGCCTAAAATAAAATGGCAACCAAACCTCTCTATCAAAACAGATTTGGCAAACCTCTCTAAGTGTATTGAAATTCTACAAACCTATTAACCGCAACCAATTTACTAAAACTTAATAAAATTAAACAACAATAAAATATAGAAACAAACAAATATCCAATGATAAATCACTGCAAACCTAAATTCCAAATTTAACCTTAGAGGTAAAGGCAACCTCAACTTTCTAAAAGAACCTTAAAATTATCTTCATAACCCTGTTTATATTCTTGTGTACTAAACTACTTTTGTGGAACTCAACAACAGACGATTTCAAATATATATAATATGAAATAAAATCTATTAAATTAAACTTAGAAACCTAGAAACATGAATATCCACAACACACAATAAAACAAATAAGCATATTAAAAAGTGGATTCTGCCTGGATTCACTAATAATTTTCATTATGGATTCCCTTCATTAATAATATTAGTTACAATCATGCTAATAGCTTTGAAAAAAGTGACATGGATTCATTATTAACATTCATTATGGTGTGGGTTTAAATAATTTCTGTTAGAAATATGGTTTCCATGTGGCCATACCTTGCAGACAAAATTATTGCATACCACTCACTTAATGAAACTTTTAACAATATGAAAAGGTTTAATTTTTACCATGAATCCACGTTGCAATGCATCTTGTTTAAGTTAGTTTTTTTCACTAATTAATATACATGGTTATTAACAATAGGTATCATAAACTTTTATTCATGTTTTATAAAAAATAATTTACGGTTTAAACATATGATTTACATTTAGATAGGTAAAGAAGCTATATTTTTTAATAAAATTTTTTAATAGAGTGATAAAGATGATAATGTATCTATTTTTTCAAATTAAATTTTCTATTAAAAAAATTAAAATACCCAATTCAAATAAAAGATTCATATCAACATAACAATGAAAAATTTCATAATTTTTCATGTGGTCTTAAAAGATTAATATTGAAAAACACTTCTTTCAAATTAAGCCATCTGATAAAAAAAATTAAATTACCCAATTCACTTAGGGGGATTCATATCAACATACCAATGAAATTTCATAATTTTTCATGTGGTCTTAAAGGATTAATATTGAAAGAATAGCGAAAAAAATATATATCACAAATCACTTCAAGGTTGTATATTCCATCAAAAATTGCATCACAAATCACTTCAAGGTTGTATATTCCATCAAAAATTGCTTTGAATTGCAAGTGGTGTGGTTTTATAAGAAGAGACATGGAATCTACCTGTTCGATCTATGGAGTCATTACAATTAGAAAAGGCATTTCCCTCGTATAAAGAAAGATTTCAATTAGTGTAAGACTGAAGTAAGGAATAGGAATTCTACGTCAGGAAATGTTCATTGGAAATAACAATGATTCTACTTATATGGGATAGAATGCATAATTAAATTAGAAGAAAAGAAAAAGAAAATAGGAAAGGCTCGGTATATGTAGTAGGGTATATACATCCAAGGTGGGATTCAAGCACATAACATTCATTTTTCAATGAGAATGCCTTTTTCAATAGAGTACGACTTCCACTTCCATGATGGAACTGAAGTAGAGAACATTCAGTTTAAAATGAGGAACGATTTTTCAATAGAGTGCAACTTTCTCTTCAAGTGGGGAGCTTAAGTATGGAAATATAATTTTATGACATGAAAGGTCTGAAGTACGGCTTCTACTTCAAGTGAAAAGATTATGTAGGAAAATTTCATTGTACCTAATAAAAAGTATGGAGTAGGGCTTCTACTTTAAGGGGGGTGATTATGGGAAAAGTAATTCATCTGCATAGATTAAGTAGGGAAAGGTCATATTACACTAGGAAAAGTGTTTCCTTTTTCTATCTATTCCAGCATGAATCAAATATTGAACATTCATAATGGATTGAACACTGATATAAACCTTTGATATGTCTTTAAGCTCTGAAAAGGTCAAATATTTGTTCGCAAGCAGGTAAAACCAGACAATCATAACATGAAACATCTGGCTAACTGCTGGAGATGTCCTTAATGATAAAGAACATAAGGATGAGCCTTAAAAATTATAGTTCAGGTTGAGTGGAACTGAACTGGAAATATATTGATGCTGCTAGAGGAGATGTATAATTTAGAGAAGGTAATCATTTGTCAGACAATTAACAATAATAGAATTAGAAGGGGAACCATGCGCTAGCTGATAATACTAAAGAGATTGATGTGCCTATTCAATGTTAAGGAACTATAAGTGATAATTAGTGTAAAAACATGTACGTGCGTGTGATTTTGGGGCTGTTGCACGGCTGAACTGATCTAATAATTTTCTTGAATGAAATATGAAAATCTTAGCACATATCGAGCCATAGAGGATAATGGGAAAGGTTGTGTTGGTGAAGAAGAAGAAGGTTTCTCATACACAATATTAATACACTACATGTTGTCATAACCAAGAACATTTGAAAAGTGGTTTTTATGTCTCACCTTTGTATCAAACCCTAGACATTTAAACCATATGACGAGCCTTATGAATCATGTGTGAATAAAGAATGTCTAAAATAATTATTGGACATGTAATATGTTGTTGTGCTGATTAGAAATACACATTGACACTATCAAGAATGCCATAAACTTTGTATCTCCATCTCATTTCAAAAAAATAAAATTAAAAGGTTATAACACAAGTCATAGTGTGAGGTGTAGCAAGAGACTCTATGACATGCTTTCTACAATGAGAATACGATAAGAGATCAGTAATTCTGCCCCAGTAAAAAAATAATTTGGAGATGCAATTCGATGAGGAAGGGAAACCCAATTGGGGCATTAATTCATAGGTTGGCTCCAAAATCAAATATTTGAAGAAGACCATGGTGTATAACAAATGAAACATCCAACCAATTATGGATCTCAGTTCTACATTGAAAGGTTACAATATAGTCCTGGTAAGGAGTGGCCTCTGGCACAAAGATGCCATTTTGGAGAGAATTGTCACTGGTCCTCAAGGAGAGTTGGTGGAAGAAAAAAATCAAACATCTCTGAGCATGGTTTCCATGAAAATAGAAGACACTAATCACAAATGACAAGTTATTAATGTGTGAAGTCATCAGTCCGGGTGGAATTCAAAGAATGGTGATGAGATCCTTCCAGAAAACCCTATACTTGAAACATTGGAGTGAATATCTTGCATAAAATAAAAGATGAATAAGGAATCTGTTTTGTCTAACGACACTTTGTAGTTAAAATACACTATATCTATATTGAAGAGATTTTCTTTCTGGTCTAAAATTTCTGAAAGGATATTCCTTAAGTTTTCTAAAAGCCAAGGAACTATAATGCAATATTCAACACTCGGTACTCATATAGAATGGACAATGTTGTTAGATGGATGTAGTATTGAAGCGGTTGGGAAATATCGAGCATAAAATCTTAATAATTTTTCATATTAAGAGGAAGAAAACATATTGATACATATTTTTTTTCTAGATATTTTAAAGTGCATGGTTATTATTATTAATATCTAGATTCTAGAATGAATTAACTCTAAAAATACTAGTTATCTAAAAATAAGTTTGAACAATTTGTTAGAAAATCAGAAAGGCAAAAATATTTTCTTATACTTGATAATTACTTGTGATGTTATTGACTTCTTGCTAGGTTTATTTATATATTGTTTATTTTAGTTCATCAAGAAATTACCAAAGAAATAGCACATAAAAAAATGGACACCGTATATAGAACCACATCTAGGGAAAACACCTCTTTAGAGGAAAACCCATTCTTCCTTCTCTTCCTTCAATAGTTTTCTGAAGATATTCCAAGACTCTAAATCTCAACGCAAACTTTACTCCTCACTAAGTCACCCTTCCTCTCCTCTTGCAAATGATCCTACTTGACCTCGTAGCAGCAACAACAGTTTCTTCAACCCAACAACTTTGAATTTTCTTTGGAGACTTCTATATTCACTAAAAGACTTCGATCTTCACATAGGAACTTCGATCTTTTTCCAACACAACTTAGTGACACAACAACACCCATCACTAGCAACTTCAACCTATACTTTGATCTGGTAGTAGCAACATGTGGCAACTTGCTACGGCGTCAACAAGACAACTTCTATCCTAAGGCATCAAAAAGAGAACTTTTATCCTCCAAACCACGGTACAAAAGAAAGAGATAGATGCACCAAAATTTTGATCTTCCTCCTTTTATTCTCCTAGAGAAAACTCGCACTTCCTTTTCTTCCTTCCTCTATTTCACATTTTTTCGAGCTTAATGAAATATCAAACTAGGTTGTTGAGTGAGTGCTTACAATGGAATTCAAACTGCTTCATTTATAGTCCTTTAGTGAGGTCCAATATCCCTCTTTGAGGTTGACTTGATAATGTTAATGTTGACTTGGTGTGGAGGAAGCATAATTCATTTTTTACTCAATAATTAACCTTTCTACATGATTCAAAAGCCGAAGAAGTGTCTCTTTAAAAGTACAATTAGTCTATTGACTCAGAATAAATTCTAGAAGTCCTCAATGTGGACATTGACCTAAAACATGATGACCGAAGCATGAAACCCATTGTTTAATAAGTCATAATATTAATAATAATAATAATAATATTTTTTTACTCTTTTGATAAGTACATTACAAGATTACTCAAATACATTAATGAAGACCAAACCTAGTTACATTTTCCAACACTCGCTCTTAACTAGGGAGGTATTCATCATATAGAAGTAAAAGGAAGATCTCAACTTATATGAACCATTAAGAAATTTTAGGAACCACAATGCCATGGACTAAAATCTATCCATTGGTCTCTTGACAGTTTAGGCACCACAATGCCATGTAATATATTCCTTATCAGGGCAATCTATCCAAGTGCGAATAAGGTGGACTCTAGATTTCAGCCTCTCTAAGTACCATGAGGCATACTTGTTGACCATAAAACAGGGATCCATGTATGTATCCAAAATAGAGCTCTATGACCCGAACCATCTTTCCAACTTTGGGACCTAGACATGAACAAAAATTGTCGACGAGATGTCCTCCCATGAAATTTTTCACTCACAAATCCTCAATGCTCCTTGATTGAGTAGATCAAGGATAATCAATCTCTCCCAATCAACCTAATTGGTACACTACATGCTATCAAAAGCTTTGAGAGATTCATCTATACAAACACGACCCCAATGAGTGGCATACTTTCACATGTACATAATTAAATACAAACCTTCGGGGTCTTTCAAAAAACAGATGTTTCTCCTCAACATAGTAGGATTATCAACCAAATATTTAACAAAATATTCCTTAGTCATATACTTTTATTTCCCAATTATACAACAACATATTTTTTTAAATGAATTCTCCAATCAAAACTAAGTTATTCCATCTCAACCAGGGAGCTTCCCTTTATCCAAGCTCCCTCTTAACCCAGGGAGATCAACTTCTTTACTTTGAAACATAGAATATTTTGTGGCTTCCAACCATTTCATCAAAGGTATCATTGCCATCAATATTCACTTCATGCTTATCAATGAACATCTTCACCATATTGAAGATTGTGTGCCTGCACAACGTAGATAACAAGTACAACCAAATCTCTAGAAGCATCAAGTTAGCCATATCATAATTACGAAATAATTTCAACCTTATATATATCAAATAACCAAACTTAATTACAAACAAGAGACACATACTCTTCAACATCTTTCTACAGACTTTGTTAGAAACCCTAGACTACTTCATAACAATTTTCATTACATCCAGGGCTTCAATTTTTCTGCCAAAGGTATGACATACCCTACTACAACATACAGCAAACCCTAGAAACAATTCAATCAAATATAGATCTACAAGGAATCTAACAAATTTCAGAATTCATATGTTAAACTTCCCACTAGGGTTTCATAGAAATCCTAGATTTCATACATGAGAATTAATAAATCAAAACTAATCATAGCTTTAGTCATCAACATGGAAAAAATTCACTATGGTTAGTTACAAACCCTAGATTTTCAATCAAACTTCAATCACAACTAAAACATAGATTTTAACAATCTTACACAAATCTCAAATTATCACATTGTCATCATACATAAGATATTTTTCACTTCTACTAAGGTTTAACTCCAAAACCCTAGAATTTCAAAAATATTATCATCCTAGAGAAACAAACTTTGACTAGGGCTTAGTTCCAAACCTTATGATTCATGATCACCGATAAGCAGGTCAAATCATGCATCCCAGAATTCATCATCAAGCATAGGAATTTCATATCATGTGTTATTCAAACCCAAATTCACAAATATCAATAAGAGTTAAACATACAACAAACTTGATTACACTAGGGTTTGGTTAGACAAATACACATTCCAAGGAAATCAGTCCTAATACATTATAAGGGTATTTTTTAGATATTCCACCAAACCGTAATGAGTTAGGGTTTTAATATAAGAACATAGAAAACCCAAAATTAGTAATACTTCAAAGTTTCGGGATTTTAGACTTTATCATTCAACTCTCACAATTTAGTTTTCTGATCATACCAAAATCCAAAACTGACATTATCAAAAAAATATTCAAATATCATTTCTCAATAACTATGAGTAGTTTATGGTTTCAAACAATAACATTAGCATACCCTTAGGGTAGGGTTTTCCAAAGAGCCTTTCCAGGGCTCTATAAGATCAGTTAAGAATATGAGAGGAGTATATTTATCAAGTGGTGAATCACCCAAAACAAGAATCATGATGATTCACTATAGCTAGACATAATAATGTTAGAAATAGAT